>JAFIDM010006943.1:3088729-3123423 GCA_023159025.1 Thereuonema tuberculata
GAAAATTGTATCTATATTACGAAAATCTTTTATTTCTCTTTCGGTCTGGTGCAATTATTGTAATTTACAAAAATAGAAATAATTTCTACAAGTTATCTACTGGAATCCAACATGCAACCTTCTGCTCCGAAGTTAGACGTCTTAGGCATTAGACCACAAGGATTACATTCTAATCTCTATAAAAAATAAAAATATATCACAGATATATGATTCACACGCTGATTCTAAAAGCAGTCGTGAATTGAGAGAATATATACATCAAAAATTAAAATAAAAAAAAACTTTTAAAAATTTTTAGTTTTATTTTACTTGATGTAATTTGTGTGTGTGTTTTTTTAATAAATAACAAATTGTTTTCCGTTACATACGCGAGGCTTCCGGAGCGAAGCGACGGGTAGCCGACTAGTTATTTAAAATATTGTTGTTTTCTATAGATGATAAATCAGGTTCCATCCCAAGCAGAGGAGTTCTTCTTCAGACATAAGCTTTCACTTGGCTATTTGTCAATTGGGTTCCTTTATCTCAGATTGAGCGTCACATTCCCTCAATGGATGGTGATTGTATCTTCACTCAAAATGAGGATAATTTTGTAAGATCTCGAAATTTATCAACCATTTCTTATTTCACGATATTAAAGGAGATGTTTCTGAATGAAAACGACTCAAATTATGATTAGACTAAACTTTTGATATTTAACTATGCATGAATTTTTGAGAATTATTTAGTTTATATAAAAATTTTCTAGTTAAAATGCAAGCATTGTTTTGTTTAAAATATCTGCTTAAAGGAAGACTGAAACATGAAATAAATTTTCATGAATAGTTTTCCATAAAATTCCAACATTTTCAATCTAAGAATCCCTAACAGACAGACGAACGGACATAACGAAGCTAATAGATGGCTTTCACAAGAATGATTGTTGTGAGTGCAATTTGAAATTTGTTAAAGGATATTGCAAAACATTCAATATTTATTAATTCCAAATTCTTTTTATTAGGTGATAAACCTCGGCCGAGTTCTACCTGGTGGTTTTATGGCTACGGTTTCAATGGATTCTCAGCTCAATTTCTTCATGTAAGAAAAGAAAGCTTTTTTTTTCATTTTCTCCTCCTCCTCTTCTTCACCTTCTTCACTCTCTTTTTTTCTCAGTTTCTTTCTCCTTTCCTTCATTGTCTTGCCACAACCGATAGTTAAGAGCTGAAGAAAATGTGATCCAAGGTAAGGTAAGGAAACCTAAGGTAGGCAGCCATTTTATTAATTAGATATAAGGTGTAGATACATGAGGCAACCAATCCCCACAGCATTCAAATAACGTACAAACATGGAATAAGGGCTTAACAAAACCCAGTTGGTATCCACCAACGCTTGTATGGACAATTCTATACACTTCAATGGATATGTATCGTACTTTGTGTGGAGAGATGGAGGTGGGTTCTGCTGTGATGTAGCCAAATGCCCTCTAATGATAGATGGAACTTCGCTAGCTTTCCACTGTGTTTGGTCTTAGATTTTCTTAAGAACAAAAGAATGGGTGCTGCAGTTGCTGATCTGGAAATGATGTGGGGATAAATCGCCTCGTGTATCTACACCTTCTATTCAATTAATAACAAGATTACCTACCTTATGTTTTCTTGGATCACATTTTCCTTCAGCTCTTAACTACCGGTTATGGCAAAAGAAAGCTTTTTTATATATCTCATAAGAGAATTTCAGGTTTTATAACTTTAATAACAATTCTTAAGAATGGTGGAAATACAGTATATCATAAAAATAATCCAGTTTTAAATATCAAATAATAAACAAATATTTGCATTTCTTAGTTAAAAAATAAACGATAGAAAATATCTCACTGTTTTTTATAGAATTCATTAGATCTTACGATGGGAGGACCTGGAATAAAGGAGTTTTCAGGTTAGTGACTGATATTTTTTTTTAAAATTGTGATATTAATTTTAAACAATCCTAAAACCACTTATTATTGAGGACAAACTCTCAGTACAGATAAATTATTGGGATTTGTACAAAATACTTTGCAATGATAATTAAAAAAAAAAGAATAACAATAAAATAATTGGAACTATCAATAATGAAATGAATAGTTCCAATTTATATATTAACCCCCCCCCCCCAAATAAGTATGATAGTCTGCAAAATAATTGAAGGAACAGCCAAATCGAATTTAGCTCTCTCATAGTCATTACTTTCTTTAGCAAAGTCTACAATCAATGTCTTTTTTTTTCTCCTTCACAATTGTGTTAGCTTCAGAATCAGAAATGTATTTTGGAAATGGGAGGGTTTTAGGATGGTTGTAGCCATTGAACCCAAAATAAAAGTCATGTTCTTTTTCGGAGTGAGAGGATTTCTTACAAAAAAAGAAGTTAAAAATCCTGCTTCCATTTCAACGGAGGAGGTTACCTAATCCCCTCCCCCCCATCCCTTCGGCACCAATGCCGAGATTTGATCTTATTTAAATTTAGAAATTATATTTGTTATCGTAAATTGATAATATGTCTTTGATATTTCAATGATTTCCTTATTGATCGTCGTAAAGAAATTGGTAAGAAATATTTCTCAAAAAAAAATAAAAAAATAACAACATTCGAAACAAAAGTCTTTCAATGGATTTTCCTTTTGATGAACAACAGGGCTTTTGCTATTTTCTAATCTTTTTTTTCTCATGATTTAATTTGATGGAATTGATTGCATTAAGAGACTTTATTTAAATGGAAAAGTCTTAATTGTTTTTCACGATTTCATAAAATAAATATTTTAATCGAAGTAGACATTTTAATTTCTGTTCAGAATTAAAAATTAAACATACAAATATTAAAAGTAATAACGTGTCTTTGTTTATTATATGCCTTATACATTAATTTTTTATTTTTTCCTTAAATACAATTACAAATATAGTTTACGAAAATATATCTGGTTACAATGTATTCACGTGTTCTTTTCGTTTGTAAAGAATTATTTTATATTTTACATAATTTACGAAAATGGATAAATAAACAATTAACATTAGCATTATTATTATTATTTATGTTTGTATGTTTCAAACTGTCAATGGGTTTCCCCAGCAAAAACAATATGGCGGGTCAAGGACCAAAGCACATATTGCCAAAGACGTGTGCAAGAATGATTAGGATGTGTGGTTGTGTCCATAAAGTAGGGGTGATGAGTTTTGGAGAAGGGTTTTGGTAAATTAGCACAAGTAAATTAGTTTTCTGTTTTTTTAACTTAACCCAACTGTTGTTAACTTACATTGTTTTTTAGTAAATGAAAGAAAAAGCCCTGGGAAAATATATACGTCTTTAAAAAGTGATTTGCTAATAGCATATTAGCAAACGAACAAAAACGAAATACAAACAGAGTAAATTTATACTTTCTGCGAATAATTAAATCCTTATTGTTTTACTTTCAATTGGATTAATGTTAACCAACTCAAATCTCATGGAATGAATTACAGACTTAATATTAAAGCAATGAGATATTAAAACAAATAAAATTGTTTAGATGCTTTTCAATGGAAATTATTGTCGTCTTAACGTGGTAAAAATTCGACAGGAACCATTTGGAAAATATTTCAAATATCGTCTCTTGTCCTCGAATTTGCAGATCAAGTTTCAAGAAGATGCATTCACCAGTAGAGAAGAATACAGACAGACAGACAGACTGACAGACAGACTTCACTTTCCTAACAGGCTAAAAATTCTAGAATAACCTTCGACAAAGAATAAGAATTTCTAAATAATGATTAAGGACTAGTTTTAAATAATTCATTTATATTTAGAATTTAAAATAAATAAATTGATGATGGAATTAAATGAAAACAAGGAAATTCGGAAGGAACAAGAAATTGCAAAAGAAGATCATTGAATCGAGATTGCAGAGGCACAGTGAAGAACAAGCAACCACATTGGGGCTGTTTCCAACACATTTTCGCTCTTCGCCAGAGGAAAGAATCAGTTGAGGATTGTCATTGTCTTCATTGATTTTAAATCAGCATTTGACTGCATCCATTGGCCTCCACGAAGGAGGATACTGATGCTCATCTATCCCAGGTAATCATCAGCCTACTGTAGGTATCATACAATGGCTCGACCAGATGCATCCGAAGCGAGGAGGAGTTTCTCCTAATAAGGTAAATGAAGCAGAGATGCCGCGTTAGCAGAGATGCCGCACTTGTAATATTTTACGCGAATGTCGATAGATGGCAACACAAACTTGACAATATGTTCCTTTCCCTCTCAAAAAGCGGCGCCATATTAGAATTCTTCTGTATAGTGGAGTGTGTGTCTGTGAGCGGTTATAGTTGTGATATTCTGTCTATTAGACCACGTCGAAACTTTATATAGAGGTACGTTTATTGCGCTTCCACAACAACAATCACATTGTATTTCATAATATTTTTGAAAGACGATATATATGGGCTAACAGAACAATATCCATGTTAAGTTTTTAGGCTTAACAATACTCGTTCATTGTTTTAGTGAGTGTGGCATCTCACCTTTGAAATCTGAAGAGATGCCGCTTCAGTTTACAACACAGATGCCGCATGACTTTAATTCCATATTACTTTAATTATTTAGCATTTTCTCATCCATTTCTATAGAAATAAGTGTAGTTAATAATAATAATAATAATAATAATAATAATAATATTTTTTTTTTATTATGATTCTAAATACAAAAGTTACAGTCCCGTTAGGAATGACAAATTCCTATAAACAGGTTCTGAATATAGGTATACTACAAATGTTTAATTAATTTTGAATAAATTGTTAAAAAATATCAAATGACTTACATAATATTTATATTTTGTAGCCTATAATGAATAAAAACATCAAAATCCTATTTTATTGCTACATTAATTCCAATTTTCAAAAATATTATTTCAACCGTATCCAGCTGAATAAAATAAATATTTTTAATCTTTAATATCTTTTAATATCTTCAACATTGAAGAAAAAAGCCACTCGCGATACTCCCACTACAGAAAGTGATGAAGAAGAAAATATTTGTGTGGAATGTTGGGAGAATTATTTCAACACTTCTTCCAAAGCTGACTGGATTAAGTGTAGCAAGTGTCAGAAATGGCTACACGAAACTTGCACGCTGTACAAAGAGTTATGCAACGTCTGTGGTCGTCAGTTAATCAGGGAGAAGAATATGAACAAAGTGTAGTAAGTGCGGCATCTCTACTGTAACCTGAAAAAATTTCAATATTATCAGAACTTTAGTTATCATACTGTAGTTTACTAAAACAATGTAATATCCAACTTTTGAACGTTTCGTTTTGCACGTGAAGCTTTGTAGATTATGTTAAGCTAAAAATATTGTAATAAAAGTATGTATAACATATAATTATCTTATGTTTATAAAATGTGCGGCATCTCTGCTTCATTTACCTTATAGTGGTCGATCATTAGGAAGGCATTCCTGGGTAGACGTGGAGTGCAATAGAAAAAGTGTTGTGTTTATTTTACATTAGCATTAAATATATTGTTGTTGCAATAATACATGTGAAAGTATTATAAATAACAATGTGAATGTGAGATTATAGCAAAACGTTTGCATGATACGATAAGAACTGTATTATTATTATCAGTGCAATAAATCTGTTGACCTTGTGGAAGAAACAAGTTAAATGAAGACGAAATGAAACGTTTCTGTTCTGAAAGTCGCCATGTTTAAAGGGCAGTGATTCATCATCAAAGCAAACGAAGGAAAGAATTGTTAAAGTTCAAGAAAGGGAAATAGAAATTATGCGTCCAGTAACAGTATTTGCGGAGAAGAAGTTTTCTTCTTATGTGACATTCGACAATGAAATACAAATGTTATATGGAAAGCCATTAACATCATGAAAAATAAGTACGTTTTTAGAACATTATTTTCACAAACTGAATTCTTGATAGGCACAAGAATACACTAAATGTTTTTTTTTTTTTGCATTTTGACTGACTTTTTTTTTATCGCACTTATTCCCTGTACTTTTCCTTTTTGATACTAGTGTAATAAATTATTTTGACTTATTTATTGTTATTTCTTTATGGTAGAAGAGAGTGATTTTTTTCCTCACGCTCATTTTCTGATATTTTCGAACGACAGTTCTATATTCTCCTAGACCACAGACCAATGAGATCGCCTGCATCGCACAGTCGTGTGAAAAGACCAAGGTATTTGCAATGGACGATCAAAGATCACCATCGAAGGAACACAAAAAGAACAAGAATTCAAAAACCTGAAATCGCTGGTCAGGAGAAGAAAGTGATATCCACTGCGGAAATCCACATCAGGATTGGACACCGTAGTATTTGCTTCACTTAAATGGTGGAAGAGAACGAACTATCAAAATCAAATTCCTCTTTTTCACACGCCTATCCTGCCAATTCTCCTCTACGGATAAGAAACTTGGACCTTCTTCCAAATGGACCCGAATTAACTCAAGGTATTTGAAATGCAATGTCTGCGCCAGATTCTGCATGTCTCACTCGTGGTTGCATTCCAATGAAACTATTCGGTCAAGATGTGTACAGCAGCCAACTGTTGAAGATCAAATATTGCTGCGGAGGCTGAGGTGGTTTGGCCACGTCTGCAGAATGGGCCCAGACTTTATACCGCAGAGACACTTTTGGAGATAACGCCTCATCCAGTGGAGAATTCTACGAATTGCTCCCAAGAAAACGTGAACCAAGCAGGTGCTTGAGTAAATATTGTTTTTTCTATAAAAGTTGGTTTATTTGGGTTCAAATTGATTAGGACATAAAAAAATGGAATAGAATCGTTTGATGGGCATTCTACTGGGTGTCCCATAGGTCTAGACCCATAGGGTATTATGGGGCAGAGTTCCGTCCTGCTGAAAACAGGTTGGAAAATCCTCTTCTGGGTTTAAGATTGATGGTAATGCTTCCTCCTGAAGCATTGTCAAGTATGGAAACTGCAAGGAGACGGGATCTGAGTTAGACAACCTCGCAGCGAGGACATCAACAGATGAACAGACAACTTCTAATGGTAGCGTTCTCTAAAAGCCCTAAGAAGTCCCTCTGCGGAGACGAGGGTCCCTAAAAGTTCATCTGCCTTATTCTGAAAAGTAAGAAATGACATTCCGTACAGAGTAGTTTGTAACAACTACTAATTAAGATGTAGTTGTTACAAACATTAAATGAGGATGAACCCGATCGAAGAGTGGAATTCTGCGATTGGCTCTCCAACAAGGTGAGATTAACCCCACTTTTCGTTTACAATGCTGTTTAGTGACGAGGATAGTAATTTTACGTAAACGGGGAGGTGAATAAGCAAAACACACGTCACCGCAAACCCCCATTGGATGTAGGCTTCCAAGGCACAAGATGACGATCACTTCATGATCTGGTGTAGGATTTGGAGTGATCGAATTATCGTACCTTTTATTCAGCAGACTGTGATGGGACAGACATACTTGACAATGCTCTAGGAGGAAGCATTACCATCAATCTTAAACCCAGAAGGGGGATTTCGCAACCTGGTTTGAACAGGACGGTGCTCCGCCGCATTACAGCCTATGAGTCTTAGACTTATGGGACACCCTGTACAGTATTTCAAAATTGAGGAAGTCATCGTTATACTCATGACTATATTAAACAATTTCATAACAACTTCAGTACCTCTGATGACTCCGTCAACTTTGAAACAATGTTGCCCCCCCCCCCCCTTTTTTTTTACCTTAATAGTCTCCCTATTACTGCAGTAGAACAACCCAATTCTTATTGGTTAATCACACCTTAATAAAAACTTCATCTTCAGTCTCTTCCCCAATACTTTGATAACAGGTGATACATGAAATCCCTTCTCAATAACCCCTTTCAATTATTTGATTGACTTTACGATGCAAGTTTACATTTACCTCCTTATTTTTATTATATCAGAGAAGAGATCGGGTAAAGTAAAGACGAGATTGTTTATTGAGGAATCTTAGAAAAAGCTTTTTAGTTATGAAATTAAAATCCAATTAATAGTAATAAATAAATATAAATAAAAGATGAAAAATTTCTGACAATGTTTATCATAATACTTTTTTTGTGAATTAGAAAACTGCAAATTGTTCATAAATAATCAAAACATTTCCAGAAATAAATAAAAGTTGTTAAGAATTTTCAGAGAAAAAGAAACAAGAAAGAAGGATTGATAGAACTTTTATTTTCTTAAGAAAAAAAATGTGGAAGTGACAGAAAAAAAGCTCTTTCTGAATCGTTTTAATGGAAAGTGAATTCAAAATGACTTTTCAAAGGCAGAGGTTTTTCTTTGGCTGAAGGAAAGAGAAAAAAGCCGGGCTTTCTTTTAAATATATCCACTGAATTTCTACTAATTAACATTATTTGCTATGGGAGGAGGATGTAGTGTTTCAATTCTAGTGTTGAATACGTTGTTTTAGTGAAAGCCATTTTTTAATATGGGTTTGATATGGATTTTCTGATCCTATCATTTCTATTTCTTATTATTTGATTTATTCTTTTAAAGGTGGAGTCACTTTGATAGACAATCAACAATATTCTCTGCCTTTTGAAAAGAGAAGAAAAGCATTTCAAATTCAAGAAAGAATTTCGACTGAAATTCCATCAAATTCCTATTTTGGTAACTTTTTTTTTTTGTCTGTAATTGGAAGAATTTGTATTAATAGCAATTGTATTTAAAAGAAACTGTGACTTTCTGTAGAAGATCTACCAATTACTTAAAATCTAAAAGTTTGGCTGAAATAAACATCACATATACTTATACGTTTATTGATAAGTTCTAAAAGATTAAGTTAATATTAGCAATTAAAATTTAATCAGGAAAAAAAAAATAGAAAATTCAACAGAAAGAGTTCGAAACCTAAATAGAAAATTAATTAGTAAATAAAATCAGAAATACATTTTGAAGTACAGATATTGATACAGGAAGTATTGAAGGCATTTCATACAAAAAGTGAATCACTGATCAGTTATTTTATTATTCGAAATGTTTACAGTTTTAGAACTAACTAATATAGTTTATATATAACTAATATATAAATAATATATATTTATCATTAAATTCCAATATTTTATGATTTTAATTTTTAAATTATTTATGTTTGTTGCATCGCAGGATATTCGCTGACATCTGGATCCTTTACTTCCGATAAAACCCAGTTAGCTATTGGAGCCCCAAGACAAGACGACCACGGCAAGGTAAGGAATGGTTCATTCAGCCTATTAAGAATAGAAACATTTAAAATAACCAGAAGGGAAGAGATTCTGCAATGAATAAGGAAGAAGACTTTGAGGTATAAATCTTTTATATTTTTATCTGATCACTTAGAATTTTAAAAAAAAGGAGAATGCTTAAATATAATACTTAAAAAATAAAATTGTAAAAAATATTCATAAATATATAAAATATTAATACTGATTGTTAAGTATGTAAATTGTGGCAGTTGGGGAAGATTATGAAATAGCAACCTCAAAATTTTACATTTTGGTCATTCGATCAACAGCAAATAAAATCTTCCGAATAAACTAAGAAGTTGCTAAAAGATCTAAAGACACTTCCAAGAAAATATTAGATTGTTTTGTTTGTATCTTGTTTTATTTAATTCTTTAAAAGAGAAGAAAGGTAACATCTTTATATTTGTAAATTATAATACCTGGAGAATACAAAATTGAAATTTTCCAACTAAAAATTAATTGAATTCGTAAATGTTGTCATTTTCATATAAATCCAATAATTTTCACTCAGATTTAAAATGGGGTAATTTTGAATTTATTAAAAATCGATAGAAATTCATTATTTGTTATAAAGTAAAAAAAAATTTCCCTTTGGTGCTTTTCTTTTAGTTCTTTTATGATTTTTCACGCACACATTTTTCTATAGAACAATTTTGAAATATGAAAGATAAATGTTCGTAAATATGTCAGCTACGTTTCAAGAAGATCCATTCTGTGGTTCAGAATGATAAAAACACTTATCATTCATTTTTAGGAAAGTACCTTTGTTTACAAGCCATTTTTATGTTAAAACTCACGTTTTTTTCGCACACACTATCTTTCAACCATTTCAAAAATTCCTTTAAAAATATTCTTATTAGAATATTGATGAAATCAGATAGAAATAGAATGTTTAATAGAAGATAAAGACTTGATTGAAATTTCTTTAAATATTGTTTTAATTTTTTCTTTTCTTCAAATTCAATATTTAGGTTTATATTTTTGACAAACCAACTCCTCCTCATGAAATGGAATTGAGAGAAGTAAGAAGTTCATTTTCTGGCAGTCAGGTAAGAAAACAAATCCAAAGATAAGAAAAGCGTTTCACTGAAAAGGGAAAAAAAAAACCCCACCAAATTGGGCTTTGTCTCAAAATAAAAATCTTTACTAAGAAAAATGCCGTGATTTACTTAAGATATTTATTGTTTTCTTAAATGGAATTGAGTTTCTTCTTAACATCTTTTTAATTATTATTAATTCCCTGAAACCAAACCAAAATTAAATTAAAAATAATTAGGGAATTTATTTTTCAAAATGGAAAAAATGTTATATAATATTAATTCGTATATAATAGGTAATTAGTATATTATATGCAAACGTCTTATGATGACAACATTAAAAGACAACATCATTGATTTGTGAATCCGAAATGTTAATCCTAAATACATTTATTGTTGTAATATTATGTATGTCTAAAATATTATATATTCTTATGAATTTTTATACGAGTAAAAATAAACTGTGAAAATTCATTCTTCTTTGTAGCTTATTCACCAACTTCTATTCGCCACTAATTCTTCAATTAGTGATGATCTTTTAACACCGTTTTTCAGGGGTTTTTTTTGTTTTTTTTTAACTTGTGCTTTTTTTTTCTCTTTCAGATGGGGGAGTATTTTGGTGGTGCTCTTTGTTCAGTGGATTTCAATAATGATGATAGAAGTGATTTATTAATTGGGTCTCCAATGTATTCCAATGTCTCAGAAGAAGGAAAAGTTTATGTGTTCCGAAGTCAAAGAAAAGGGGTAAGACCTTCATTTAGATTGAAATCAAAGAATCAAATCAAAGAATCAAATTAAATTCTGTCTATTTTATTTGTTACAATTTTTTTAAACCTTGTTTTGTCAATTGAATAATTCATATTAAAGATAAATACAAAACCAAAAATGACTCAACTCTTCCCTACGGGGTCTTTAATGAACATAATTAAAAGCATTTTCCTATTAGATCCGTTTCTGCAATCTCTTTTCCATTATTTAGAATGCATTATCTATTTTTCTGTGTTATTATTATTCTGTATATAAGCAACATAATTTAATTGTATTAAATAAATCTATTTTTTTTTTCTAAATTCCTTTAGATTAACTTTTACAAAATATGGTAATACACTTGAACCTTGAGTTTTCCATTTTGAAATTCGATCTTTCTTAAATGAGGAATGGAAACCATACGAGGCCATTTTAAAATCTTGCTTCGAATTAAGGCTTAAACAAATGTCAATCAAAGATTTTTTTCCCCTCAACATAGTAATATTTTAAATAAGCTGTGATATTGTTTCATATATTTTAATGAATAATAATCATTCAATTCTTCTTATCTATAATTTGTTTTTTTACTGTTTTTCCATACTTATCGTTTTTCTTTTCCATTCCAAATATATCGATGTTTTTACTACACATTATTTGCCCAATTCTTGATGTTCGAGGTCGTTCTATTCTAATTGATCTTAAGATGTTTGTTAATTGGGAATCATTTGAATGATGTTTTGTAATAAGAAACTGATAAGTCAACAAATATTTTCTGTAACTAATTTTACCTAAAATGAAAACCGCAAGCCTGCATATGGTCATGGCCTATATAGTGAAACTGACACATTTTGAGGTCAGATGGGTCGTAGATAACGCCCATGTCAAGGTACAACTTTGATTGCAAATTGCTCGGCCATCGTAATAGGTAGAGTTAGGTTTACATTCATCTGCTCTGGAGATACTGGTTCTAACAGTATGCCACATGACCCTCCAGCTACCCTAGAACCACATGACCCGGACATGGGCACCTGGTTATGGTCCCATAAGTCAAGATTTTGGGGTATCTCTTAGGTTTATACGTGGTATAATGTTATATATTGAGGTGTATATATATATCAAGTTTGAAGTTCGTAGCGTTTTCCTAAGTTGGTTTATTTGTCAAGTGAATTTTAACTTTGAAGTCGAATGTAAGGGTGAAACCCATGCTTCCGAAAGTATAGAGAAACCGAAAGTCTGCATAGGGACATGGCCTAATTAAGTGAAAGTGACCTAATAGTGGGGACAATTGGACCCACCCAATCAATAGTATTCTGAGTGAGGATCATTTTATCCTCTAGCACCCATATTTGGAAACATGGGTTTCACCCTTACATTCGACTTCAAAGTTAAAATTCATTTGACAAATATACCAACTTAGGAAAACGCTGTGAACTTCAAACTTGGCATGCATATATACCTCAATGTACACCATTATACTATATATAAACCTAAGAGGTATCTACCCCAAAATCTTGACTTATGGGCCCATAATCAGTTGCCCATGTCCAGGTCACGTAGTTCTGAGGTAGCTGAGGGTCATGTGGCATAATATTAGAACCAGTATCTCCAGGGCAGATGAATGCAGCAAAAACCAAAGCTCTACCTACTACGATGGCCGAGCAATTTGCAATCAAAGTTGTATCTTGACACGGGCATTATTTACTAAACGGTAAGAGCTGGAGACGTGGGCCCATAGACATTATTCCTTATTAAGACCGCCTTAATCTATTTCTGATCTCAAATGGGTCACTTTCACTATTAGGCCATGTCCCTATGCAGGCTTGCTGATGTTCTTTCGCATCTATCTTAATTTCGAGCTCAAAAATTGAAATAAACTTTTTTTTGTGAATGTTCGAAAGGCATCTTTCAATTTTAGAAACAATAACATTAATCAAACTATTAATGTAACTCGATCTTTTCTTTCTATATCTAGGGTCCGTTGAATTTAGTTCTTCGTCTCTTTGGTTCAAAACGAAGATCACGCTTTGGTTCCGTCATCAGCGCAATTGGAGACATCAATCAAGATGGATATCAAGGTAATAAGAAACATAACTATTGGGTTTTCCCATAAATTTAACTTATAAATGTTTGTATTAAAATCTTAACGTAGAACATAAAATATGTTTTTTGTACTTCCTCTTTAAAATAATAAAATATCATCATTTCTGTTTATTTAAAAGAGCCCCATCTTTCAAATCCCTTTATCTTCTGGATTATTAATTCTTTGATTTTTTTTTTTCGGTCTTCCTTTTTAGCGTTTTCCTGATGGTTATCTTGTGGACACTTTTTCTCCTCCATTCGAAGAATAAACTGATTTAATCCTTTCTTTATGTGTTACCTATAACATTGCCTTGGCATCCATTCTTTTTTTCTAATTTTTTTTAATATCATTCAATTCAGAAATCCTTGTGCTTCTAGGTATCTAATGCCATTTATTTTCTTTTAAATCTTTAGTCATTACTCAAATTTCATTTCCATTCCCCAAAACCGAAATCTTTTCATTGTATTTCTTTGTATCTTTCCTTAGGTGCTTATCCCACCAGAATTTATAAACAACTTTTCTTTTGAATATTCCATAATTATGAAACTATTTTGCTCCAATCATCTTCAAACGAGCACAAAACTTTTTTTATCTCTTTGTTTTTTGTTTTTCAGAATTAAGAATAATATTTGCTTCTTCTTTTGTTCTTTTCTTTAGCTAAGGATTCGTTTCTCTTTATCTTTGTAATTGTAAACTAACATTGATCTTACACTTTAATTCGCATGTGATTTCCATTTTTTCTTTTCTCTTGAAATATTTTCTTTATGGAAAAGATTTACGAGGTTTTTTTTCTTATCTTCTTTTTGCATCCATTTACTTATCCACGCAGAATTTATTTTATTAAAAATTTTAATCTAAGGCTATTTTTTTTCTTAATTATCGAAGAGATTTAAATTGTGTATATTTGAAAAGGATTAACTGTTAAGTTTTTTAATTGAATAATTCTAGAGTTGGATTTCGTAAAATTTAGGAGCTTCAGCAAAGAGGTTTATTTAGTAAAATTTCCTTAGATTTGAACTGATGAAATATTCAAATACAAATTTCGTAAAAAAAAAATTGTGTAATTTTTATTTTAAGGTTTTCATTTACAAATCTATGTTAATAGGTTTGAATTATTTTCTTAAAATAAAAAAAAAAAGTACGTTTTATTTGATATTTGCTAAAATTGATGAAAGTGGTGCTTTTCTGTAGAGACCAAGTGACTGAAGGAAACTCATAAACACTTTTATTGAGTCAGTGAAAAGTTAATCTAGCATAGTTTGCATGAGACTCAGTGGCAATAAAAAGGTATTGAGACATTATGCACTTCCAGAAAGATGTACACTGGTGATATTTTCAACACAATGATGCAATCCTAGGGTTTTTTTTACGAAATTGTGAGGAATATTTAAATATTGAACTTCCTGAATAAATCATAAACAAAGTACTTTGAATAAATATGGTCTCTAAACCTCATTCCATTAAATAATATTATAGATACTAAGTATGAGGAAACACAAACATTTGCAAATGATTTACACATTGTAGAAGCACTTGTTCACCGCCAACAATTGTTATCAATAATGATGTCGGACTTTTTAGAATATTCCTAAAAAATCATAAAAAAATTCCATGTGATTTAAGCTTTGGATAAGTTAAAAATTATGGAAAAACAAAAGAACGTAATTTTTAAAATGTATATATATAATTTTGAAACACCCTGTAGATTTATTCAAAAGATTTAAAATTCAGTAGAAGATGTTTTAACAAATCATTGAACACCGAATGGATATCATCAATAGAATTAAGACAAACAGAATTTGGAGCCTAAATTAAAAGATAAGCTACAAATAGGAGACCTCTTTAAATCTTACAAACATTTCTTAATTATAAAGAATAATGGTCAATTTAACAAGAAAACGATTCTTTCTAAAATCAGAAGTTTCTGATAGATTGAAATCCTGAAAAAGAAGTACAGTCAAACTTGGATAATTCCACGTAGTCCAGTAAAATTAGACATAGACCCGGACATTTGAAATAACAAGCTAAAAATTGGTAGAAATGTTGAGAATAGTGTTCTGATTGATATCCCAAAATTCCAAAAAAATCCATCTTGGGGAAAATCTTTCATTTTGAAAAAACCGCCGCCATCGTGGATTTGTCGAGTTTTAAGCATAGCAACTGAACCGAGCGTCTGAATGTATTCGTTTTTGCGCCAAATTACTTAATTCAGGCTGCGTTATCTTCCAAAATACTAAATTTAATAGTTATAGACCAATTTTGGTGCTTCATAAAGAATAATATTTATTTAAATGCGACAAACGAAAATGGGTCTAAAATTATAATAAATGTTATCGTAACATACAAAAAAATGAATCAAAGAAGACTTCATAACACAAGATGTGAAATACAGGCATAAGCAGCAATACAAATACATTATGAAGGGTAAAAGTTAGGTAGCTTGTTTCGTGTTATCACTGGAGCTCGACTGGCTGTTCACTCATTGGCGAAAATCTTTGATCTGAAAAAAATGTAACCTCCATTAGCGTCGATTTAATAACAGTAAAAAGTGGTCTTTAAATTTTGTAGTTATTTACCGTTTCTATGACAACACGTCGGCCAAAGGTTTAACGTCGTCATGGCTATCCGAGTCAGCGTAGTCCATACGATTTGTGCAGCCATGTCCTGCGCAGTAGCCGCCATACTTGTGCAAGGAAAACCGTTTCTGCACCCGCATCTCTTCTCGCAACCACAGTTACAGTTGCAGGATATGATATTCAGTACCCGCTCCGATGCTGGTTCTTCTTTAGTTGGAACGGGTTTCAGCTGACCGGCACCATCCATCCTCACTCTGCCTCCGGCAAGCGATTCCCCATCCAGACTTGAACCTAGAATTTATAAGTTGGCGACCGACACTGTCTCCCTTAAACAACCGTCTCGCTTGAACTTCTTGAAAGATCCTTTTTTGCCTTTTCTGAACGGAGCAGAAGTGGTATCACCTCCACTTATTTTTCACGTACTTCACATACTGAAGGCAGTTGTGCATGAAATTCTTTGGATGCGCCCACACAACACGGGGCAGGAGGAACCCGCCATCGACTGTAAACTCTGCGCTCACTGGAAAGTTTGTCTTGGGCGGCGCTATCTCTTCTAAAATGTCGATCAATCCAGATTTAGTGCCTTTCCGCATCAACGTCCCGCCTTGCTGCAAGATCATATGTCAGGTACTCCTCGAGGTCAACATCGTCACGCACAACACACAGCGATCGGTGAAAAAGTTGATTAGGGTTGATTTCGACGACAGTGTCTTTGATCTTGGCCGTTTTAGACGCAGTGGCAAAAGTCATGACTTTGTTGTTTCGTTTTAAGTGGACTTTACAGAATCGTTGACCTGTGATTGATTTCATTGCTTGCAAACCACAGGAGAGAGCCTCATCACAGTTAACTGTATCGTCGGCTACTATACCGGTAGACAAGGACACTAGAAGGTTCGTTGAGTCGTTAAAAGGATCGTGGGACTGGAGCCAGTCTACCATCTTGCAAACGTCTGCCTTATCTCTCACTTGCCGAGACTCACTTAGCTCCACATGTTGATCGTAGGTTTATATGTAATAGACTCCACAAAAGGTGGCGTCTATTACATTTGCAGATGAAGGTTGGCACAAACTCATCGAGCAATGACGATATCCGTCAATCCACGTCCACGTGTGAGCCCACCCGCTGTCTTCATGTTTCTCATAAACTCTTGATCTATTCTACAGTCATATCTGTTCATATGTCTGACCAGAACTTTGCAGATCTCCTGACAGTGAAGCAGCCTTCCTTGACAAATTGACGAAACTCCAAGGGAGTCATAACATCCTCGAGCTGAGATGTCCCGCAGAGTGGAAATACGGAATCATTCTTTGGACACACAGCAAGTGAAGAGCCCAATCTCCAGAACGTTCAGCTCTGAGAAACAGATGCATGATTCCAACCATCTCAAAGTACCGCACCCACAGCTTCGCTGTGCGCCGTCCTGATGAAAAGAGGCCTTTCAGCTTTGCGTTGAACAAATCTGCTGCCTGGGCGATGTACTCCAACGACAAAACGTCATCCACCGAAGTCGTTCCAGAGAGGAGGTCTGAGTGTGTTTGTTTCAAGCGATCGCTGACATGAGAGTCTGCATCTTATATATCCTAAATGATCAAGATCGCCAACGACAGCTGCATCAGAAGATGTGCGCGGACAGCTCGAGCGTAGGCATGGCCGTTTACCATCTGGGTCCACCGTGTTCTTCGCGTACACCGTCTCCCACTAGTTTTCCAAGCGGCAGAACTACGTGGTAGCCAAACACTGTGCGAGTTGAACCGCGTGCAAACTCGGCTAATTTAAAACTTGCTCATCGCCGCGTCTTGTTTTTTTGTTTTAAAACTGCAGTTGGAAGATTTTTATCAATAACGACAGCTTTTTAAACTGGCTGTTCTATGTTTAATTTGTTTCAGTCACCTACACACGTTATACAAATGTAAGTCAAAGTATACAGCATATTACGCTCTTTTCGACCAGTGGTAGGTTCTAAAATTACATTTTAACCCAGCATATTCCATTACAGTACCTTTTTTTCCTTCAAACCATTTAATGTTTTTAACTGTAATAGGTATTATAACCAATTTGGAGCAAAAACGCTACAATCGGATGCTCGGTTCAGTCGCTATGCTTAAAAGTCGACAAATCCTATAGGGCGGCAGTTTCTCCAAGATGGCGGATTTTCCCCAAGATAGATTTTTTGGGAATTTCGGGATTTGAATTAGGACTTCTTCCGTAACATTTTTACCAATTTTTAGCTTGTTATTTCAAATGTCCGGTTTCGGCTAATTTCTTGTCTAATTTGATTGTTCTAAAGTTGAAGGGACCAGAGAAAAAGTTCGAAGTATCCAAAAATTCGAATTACATATATTCTCTCAAAAAGAAGAGATAAATAAAAAAAGATTAACTCCCCGATCAAAGATTTAACATATAAACTTTATCTAAGAATACTGCTATATATTTTTTTTCATTAAATCAAACATTTTTTTATTATTTTTTATTATTAGCTTAATTATTCTTCACTTTTAAAAAAAAGGCAGATATTTTTCATTGCTTCATCGAATGCAATCATTGAGTCATAGCATATAATTCCAACCTATCAAAATATTGATATAAAAATACATTCCAACCCTCGCTTTTGTTTTCCTTCGAAAGTCCGTTAAAATAAATAATGCACCTTAGCTGAGAAAAGTCTCAAGAACAATTTTTAACGTAATATTTTAAGTATAATCGTACGAAAAATTCGAATTATCCAAGATTTTTTAACATTATTTTAATACAGAATTCTAGGGATCGAGCAAGCTATTCGAATTATCCAGAATTTCGAATTAAACAAGTTCGAATTATCCAAGCTTGACTGTATTTTAATATTTAGTTATTTCGTAATTTATGTCTCTAAATCTCTTTTCTTTCAGATGTTGCTATAGGAGCTCCTTACGAAGATTTGCAAGGTGCAGTTTACATTTACCATGGCAATTCAGAAAACCTTAAGTTTGCCCAGGTAAAGTTATTCCAAAAACATGAATGCACGAAGTCATTTCAATTTTCGAATTCAACGAACATTTTAAAATCTCATATTAACATCCTTTTAGTTTAGTTTAAAAGTTGTTCTTTGAATTCTGCTGACGAAATTCACTGAAAAACCCTTCAAGAGTTTTACCGAAGATTTTCAAAATGTTAGGACCAAATAAGCGGAATAATATCTGCTCTGTTACAATACAGTAATAGATTATGATTGCATTGGAAGTCTTTTTGTGTTCAATTGCAAGTTTTCATTGATTGAATTTAAGATTCCAATCTAATGAATTGAATTCTAAACAGGCTAATATTACTTTTATAAGGAAAAAGTTTAACGACACTGAAGGTCAGATAAGTTTTTAAATATATTCGTATGAAAATTATCGATAATAATAATCTTAATAATTTCATCTTAATATAATCTTAATAATATGAGACTTTTCTAAAAATCGAGGATAAAGAGGGAATCCGTGGCTAATCAAAGCAAGTATTTCTGAACTTCGAAATACAATAACTATTTACCAACTGCCATGTTTGAAACTTTTTCGTTATACCTTCTATTTTATTGAAAAAGATAATTTTTTTTTTTTTTAAATATTCAATTCTGAGCTTTTTTTTTTGATAATTCTGTAGAAAATTGAATCACTGAAATTAAGACGAATTTTCGTTATTTCGCAATGAAACGAATCGGAATCTTATAATTATTATCGTCTTAATGAAAATTTAATCCGATATTAATTATAAGATTCCGATTTTTTTAATTTGGTTTTATGAAAATTCAAGATGTGGTGGGGGTCCAAATATGAATCTATGCTTCCGATCCAATTTTTTTTTATATTTTCATTTGTTATCTTTTACTGTTGTAGGGGTAATTAGTTAGCGTAACCAAGAGGGTTGCATCCAAAGGGATATGGAGGCAGAAATCCCACAATTTGAAATTTGGGAGTGACCTTCATTTCAATTGAAACCCTCCTTACCTTGCGTTATCTACAATCCTGCCAAACAGTCTTAGATGAATCTCAAATTTCCTAAAACTAATAATAAAAAACAAACCCAGGGTTCTTGCTTATTCTTGCTTTTTTTGAGATGTCAAATTTGAAATGTTCTTTTTTTCTTTGAAAATTTGAAAATGAAATGTTTAAGTCACATTTAAGCCCTGTTTAACTGCTATTAATTGATTGAGTGAAATTATTATTTTAAAAAAATGTTGATTTCAATTCACTTCATAGTTACTCAAATAATTATCTAATATTTTTATTTTAAATATTTATTATGATGATTTTTTTTTTAGAAAATATTGGCTGCAGATGTTGATGAAGGGCTTCGAGGGTTCGGCTTTAGCATTTCCAAGGGAAAAGATATTGATAATAATGACTATCCAGGTACAGATTAATTGGTTTTCACTATTGAATACTTTGAGACATTGTGTTTGAATGTCTTGTGAGTTCCCATTGACTTATTTAATCCTATTAACTTTCAGATATTGCAGTAGGTGCTTTTGAAAACGATCAGGTGCTAATATTAAGGTAGGTAATTATTTGGTTATTATTATTAACGTTAATTATTTTTCTGATAAAATCCGATTTGGCAAAACGAATTAAATTCAAAATTTGTCCTCAGTTATTTTGATCTTTGGATCTTTCTCAGTGAAAGATTAGGTTTTCATTCAATTCGAATCAACTCTAAATCGAATGCTCTTTAAGTTTTATGTTTGAAAAATTACACGTAAAATAAATTACAAAACATAAAACAACCGAAGAATCATCGGAATCGAAACTAAAAAAAGGAGAAAAAGTAAAATCATTAGCAGGGGTGAGGGAATTTTATGTTAATAGCCACGAAATGAATCCTAAAAAGGAATTCTAGTTTTGTGTGTTTGTGTCTGTATTTTCCCCTCGAATACCTTTTCAACCAAGGAATAAATCTTTTTGGAAGATGACATTTTGAAAATTCCTTCTTAAGGATAATTGTGAAAAACAAAATCCCATAATTCTCATTGATGGTAAATTGCAGTTGATGGCTGTATTTAGTCACAGTAATTCAGTTTAGTCTTAGTAATTGATTAGTACATAAACTGCATTAATTTCTATGGAATTAGTCCCAATTGGAATGTAATTTAACTTGAAGGGTACCTAAATTTATTAGTTGAAAAAGTGTAAAGTTGAGTGCAAACTTTAATTAATTATCAATATATTTATTATTTTTTCAAATTGGCTGATAAATCGTTTACAAACAGTTGAGTTGAACTAAATCATTATTTTCTGTGAATCTTCATTAGCTCTCTTGATTGTTTTCATGTATCTGGGTTATTAAAAGATTAAACGAATCTTAAAGTATGTTTTGTTTTTAGTTGATAGAAATTCTTTTACAATATTTATTTGAGTAAGTTCTGTATGAGAATAGTAATAAAGAAAAATATAGTATTCATTTAAGTAATTTGAAAACAAAAATAAGAAATTGAATATTCATTTTTCATTTTATTTGAAGGTCGCGACCAATAGTTTCTATATCTGCTGACATCATATACGCTAAGATGAATTCCCATGATCCCAATTGTGTTGGAGGCATGACCTGTTACAACATCACAGTCAACTTTCAATACAGTGGATACACTAAATCTGAAAAATTAGGTAAGATTCCTTTTCATCTATTTCTTATAAACATTCAATGTACAGGGTGTCTACAATGATTGCAATGACCTCGTAATGGCCTCATTCATTGAGCTCTGCTGATCAAGTTTGTTATTAAAAGACAAGCATCTTCCAAAGTTTAGTTTGAATTGCCCGGCAGACAGCTGTTTTCTTTCTAATTATTTTGTTTTCTCAAAAAGATGAAATGAATAAAATTACAGTAACATTGTTTTTGATAGCTGTAACAATTTACAAATACTTATGATGATTTTTTTGTACTATTAAAAAAACAAAAACAAAGAAAGCTAAATATTTCAACAAATTAAAGTGTCAGGAACGTCTTTAGTGAAATGGAATGTCGACAAAGTCACTACAGGGTGTCTTAAATGTGTTATATTTTTCGATGAAACACAGCATCAGTCGCTACTGCGTTAGAAATCCTCTAACTTGTTTTCATTGAGGCAACAAAACACTATTTAGGATCCGTTGAAGCATTTCGTAGTGAGTCAAAATTCCGAAATGAATCTCAAGAGAAAAAATATTTTTCGCAAAAAACAAAATGAAAAATTAAAAAAAAATATACAAAGTTTCCGTATATTAATACTTATCCACTTCGTCAAAAGACATTTCGTTAGATTCAAGAATTTGCTTTAGTCATTTCTCAAGAAATATTAAATTTGTGAACTCGAATTAACATTTTAAATGGCTACAATTAAAAAAGAACCGATTTAAAAAAAAATAAAATAAATAACTTTTATTAAATACATCAGACGAATGAAGCATTTACATCTCCCAAATGGTAATGTATTTTGATATTTTAATGCAACTTCCTATACGTGTGTTCATGTAAATTCTCACCTATTATTGATTAGATTTCTCAAATCTATAGATTAGAAGCAGATTTAATAATAATTACAAACAAAAAGTTTAAAAAGAAAACAGCTATAGTCTGACAGAGGAAACAAGATTAAAACGAGACATGCAAGACTTATGACTTGCCTTGTTCTACTGATAATCGCAGTTCTTGAAGCTTGACTCTCTCCGAAGCTAATTTTGCCACCGGCAATTGTCTTCTATTTGTCAGTAGTTTTTTATCGTAAATATTAATTTCCGAAGTTTCGTTCTATTTAAATTTGCTGTTGAATAAATAACCTACTCCTAAAGGTTTCCTTAATCCTACCTAACTTTATTGTTGTTCAGGAAATAACCTGCTTAAAAATTATTTGGAAACGTCTCATTTACCCACGTCTTTTCACTTGTCGTTATTATCTCATTTCGGCTTCTCTTTTTGGAAAAGACTTTCAGGTGATAATTACTTTTTTTTTTAATATTGAATGACGTTCTTAAATAATTGTTGGACATTAATGGATTTTCAATTAATTCCTAAGTTTTTTAAAACATTTTGTTTGTGTTTAGAGATTGAAGCCACTCTCGAAATGGATGGCGATCAATTGAACAAAGGAATTCCTCCTCGGGGTAATCTTCTCTATCACAACGACCCAGCTGTGAAGGTCAACTTCAACATTGATTTAAAAAGAAAGTCACAAGAAACATTTATTTGTCAAGTGTGGGTAAGAAAAATATTGTTTTATCACTAGGAATACATGAAAATTATTCTTTTTGTTTTGAAATATCTTTTGCAAATGTATTTTCTTTTTTTCTTATCAGTATTTTAGTCAACTTGAGCCCATTAGATTGAGTTTGTCTTACAAAGTGGCCGATGACTCGGAATTGACAAGAAAGTTTTGCTCAACTTGTCCAATACTCAATTCGTCTTCTCCTACGCTAGTCACCAAAGAGGTAAACATTGGAACTAAATATTCTCTCAATATAGATTTCCAATAATTAATAGCAATCTGATGTGTTGTTTGCTTGTTTTTTTTTTTTGCATTCAGTCGTGTAATGGTTACAAACATTTTAATTATGTTGGATCAAGTGAAGATCGAGACAGGGTCAGTGGAAACGACTCAAGAGAAGCGAGTCCCCTTCCTCGATTAGTGTTCCATTCTATCATTACTCTTCCTTTACATTAGCAATTGATCTATTATCAATTGTTTCTACTCATTTTTACTGTAAAAATTATTACATTTTATTTGATAAATGACAAAAAAAACGTACCAGTCAATTAGTCCAAGTAATTTTGGATCAGTTTCATTGGCACGTGCGTTTCTTTCTATAAATATTGCATTTGATGATGAATTGTTAATTTAACAATTTCTTTATGTTTAATATCTTTAAAATTTCTTTTTTATTTTGTAAGTAGTATTGGTAAAGCAACAAAATCCACTGGTAACGAAGAACTGAATGACAATTGACTTCATTAAAAAGTGGTTTCTTAATTTTGTTTAACGTCGTGAAAAAAGCAAAAAAGAAAAACCATTATTTTGAAATTCTAATGAAATGAAATCAGTAAAAACTATTTCGCTGTTTCTGAAAAAAAAAAATATAATAAAATCTTAAATTGTCGAAATCAAATTTTAATCATAAACCACGGGCTAATTAATGGATTAGCTAAAGCTCCTTACTTAAATTAATGGGAAATTACTAGAAATCTGGAAACTTCGTTGTTTGGATTTCATTGCTTTTCCCTCGCACTAATTTCTCACAAGGGAAAGACTTCAAATCCAAAGGTGGATCCGCCTCTAACAAGTTTCATTAAGATTCATAGTGCGATTGAAACACACCCACACAGACTGAGAGATCCAATATGCCTCATTGTCCTTAAGAAAGTAATACTTTGCTAACTAATCTTCTGGGGATGTTTTCATTTGACAAATAAAATGAATAGTATAATGATAAGGGTTTCAGCCTCTTGTCATTCACTACTTGTCTCGGGATTGCATTGTCGAAAATGCAGATTTTTTTTTTAATTCTTCTTCTGTAGTAAAAATGGTAATTACTGATTATGGTAGTCAGTAATTGGTATTTTATTAATCTAACTTCTGGTTCAAAACCATAAAGAAGCAATCTTACAGTAATTCCATGAAATGAAGAATTCTTTTGTGTCAAACCAAACAACCTTTTTCATAACATATCTACTCTCTCTCTCTGTTTCGACTAGTTCGCACTCATGATAAATTTTCTTCAATAAAAAGGCGGCGTTATTTGGCTGATTTTTGTAAAAAGCTTAATTTATTGTTAACTATTAGGAACGAAAATGTTGATCAATTGATTCTAAAGTTCTGATAAAAAAAAAAAATATTTTTTTATTCTGTATGCAACGTCGGATATTGTTACCATTTATATTATTTTTTTATTTGTAATTTCTTATTTTTATGAAAACATTTCTAAAAATAAATATTAGAACATTATTAATGAACGCTCTTTACAAGTTTATTATTGCTTTATTATTGATAAAATGTAGTAATTCTTTGTTTGAATAAAAATACACACACATTTAAAAAATATTTTAAAAAATATATAATTAAAACATTAAAACACATATTTTTTAAATATTTCTTAAATGTGTGCGTATTTTTCATCATCATCAGTGTTCTGTCGTAGACAGGTCCAATGGCAAGCAGCAAATAAGGTCAGCAATGTCTCTTCCTCCAAGTTGTTCTATTTCTTGCCTCCTCTTTCAGGCCTTGATATCCACTTGTAACCAATAGGTCATCTAGGATCATTTTTCTCTTTCTTCCTCTTGGTCTCTTTCCCTCAATCTTCCCCTCCAATACTTCCTTCATGAGATTTTCACCTCTCAGCACATGACCAATCCAGTTCTTTTTTCTTCTTCTAATGTTCTTTAATAAACTTCTCTCTTCCCCAATTTTTTCGAGAACTTTGTCATTAGTCACCTTGTCTGTCCATTTAATTTTCTCCATCCTCCTCCATAGCCACATTTCAAATGCTTCCAGCATCTCAGCATCTCTCTTTCTCAGAGTCCAAGTTTCTGAACCATACAAGGATATACTCCAAATGTAACATTTTGTAAGTCTTTTTCTTAAATCAATATCCATCTGATTTGTGAACAAGTTTTTTCTGTTATAGAATGCAAATTTACCCTTACGAATTCGATCTCTAATATCTAAGTTACATCTGCCGTCTTCCTGTATTATGCTTCCCAAATATTTGTATTGCTTGACCTGTTCCACCTTTTCTCCATTTAATTTAATACATACATTTTCAGCATTTCTGGCAACTCGCAGCACTTTTGTTTTCTTGGCGTTGATTTCCATTCCAAATTTAAGACAGGCTTCATTAAATCTTTTCAGCAAGTGTTGTAAATCTTCCTCACTCTCTGCTAAAATAGCCAAATCATCCGCGAATCTAACGCTTTTTATTCTTCTTCCTCCAATACTGATTCCCGTATCCTCTTCACAAACAATTTATTCAAACAATTTTAACCACAAGTAAAAAACTATTACGTAGTAATTCTTTATCTGAGAGTTTCAAATTAATTACGAAACTTTCCACAGATGAAATGTTTCTTTATTGGCCTAATTTATTTATTTGTTAAATTCAGAAATTTCAAAGAGTTAATCAATGTTAAGAAAACAGTTTAATTTTGTAGTTGTTTTTCAGATTCCAATTGTTGACTGTGGCTCTGATGACATTTGCCGGTCAGATGTGGTGTTAACAGCAAAACTCGGTGGTCTTAGGTATGTCCATTTTAATGCTATTTTATATGAGAGGGTTTGTTTATATAATAAATACAATGATTCATAACATTATTGTAACTGACTCTGTACAGTTAGTGGGATAAATAAATCTTGAGATTCCAAAAAAATAAAAAGATGGAATTCATTCATTATTGATTGGGGGAAGGGGAAGGACACATAAGTCAAAAAACAATATAAAGTGAGTAGTAGCCCTATGGCCTAATGGATAAGACGTCGGACTTCGGAGCAGAAGGTTGTAGGTTCGATTCCTGTCGCGGACGTTTCATTGTAAAAATTATTTCTATTTTCCATTCGCTCAGGAAATTGCGCCAGATAGACAGATAGAGAAATAAAAGATTTTAGTAATATAGATTAAGTTACGACAAAAAAATAAACTTAACACAATAAATACCCACTAGTCCAAATTATGTTGATTCAATTAATGTTGAGAAATTGAACGCAGGTGTTCATTTAGTCACATAATTAATAAAATACAATAAAGTTCAGAACTTAAAAATTTCAAGGACAGCCAGGAGTTATGGCAAGCATTTAATGCAGTGTTTCACAAATTTTCACCGCCCGCGAACCAACGATATACCTTCTCATTCCCTTCCGGAGCACTCGCCAAAAAGACCATATTTGTGTATGTACCAATTCATATTATTGGGATAGCGTCTGAAATAATTATAATAAAGTTAAAAAAGTAAAAATGTACGGATTTGAATCAATACTTATTAATTAACAGTTGTAACCACGAGCGCCCACAAGATTTCCTGCAGGGGAGGGGCCAGTGTTAAAAGATCTGTAAAAATTTGTAAGTTATATAGTGAAATTACATAAAATAAATATAAGTAAACTAGCCTAATTAGTTATAATAAAATTTACCAGTTTTCTAAATCTTTTAATTCTCTTGAGAGAAAAAAAATTCTATGACTTTCATTTAAATTGCCAGAGAGAGGCAAATGCCGCCTTCCCCCCTTGACGTATGTGCGGGCGCCCATGGTTGTAACAATTTTAATTAAATGGAACAGAGGTCTATAATTATACAAATTTAAAGACAGTGGCAAAAGCGGCAGACCAATCACGTTGTCGTGAGAGAATGGCGGCAACAATCATTTTCAGCCAATCACGAAAGACTTGAGTTGCTTAAAGAGGAAATCGGCAGCCATTTTCTCGTTCAATTCATATTTTCTTTTTTTAATTTCTGAGAGAAGATCAGAAAAGCGCTTAATTATTGGAGTAAAGATATTTAGTAAACATGTGCAAGAAAAGGTAGGATGGTTTTTCATCGTTAACTTCAAATGGTAGAAAGAGATCAGGCATTGTTACAGTTGTTCATTGCCACAGAGATGAAAAGGTTGGTTAATTGTTTTATTTTTATATTAATTTTATTTATTATATTTCATGCGGACCACTGGTGATCCGAGTACCACACTTGGAGACATATATTAAATCAGTGTTACTCAAACTCATAAGACAAGTATTATATCTTGATGTTACAGTTTACTAAAAGTTTGAAAATCAAATATGATAAAATAAGTGGGGACCAAAGTTAAACAATGGAATGGAGAAATATATATGATACTTAGGTAACAAACAAAAGCACAAAAATCGTTTAAGTTGTGTAAGAACTTAAGCACATATCAAATCTGCAAAGAAATTTGATAAAACAAAGTCCCACACTCGAACTTGTTCAGTATGTTATTTCTGCAGTTCGCATTTGCGTTTTGTTTGATAAACGTCGAGAATATTTTTTAAATGAATAGAAAACAGTATTTACGTAAAGAAATGGAATGGAGAGTAATAGGACTAGTAGTCTTTTAGAAAACTTTGTCTCGAGGGTCATCTGAATGGAAGAAAGACCAGCTATTTGTACCAATATAACGTCCTCACTAATATGGGCTCTCGAGAGCATCTGCACTGAATGGAAAGGGAGTGTACAATAGGCTCTTCACTGATGAATCCCGATTTAATATCCAAAGTGATTCCCAACGAACATTGATGTGCAACTCGTCCTACTAAGGGTTGTGGGTGTTGAAGGATTGGGATTACTATAACAATATAATCAACAATAAGTTAATTGAACGAAGGCCTTTTATATTATATTTTATTTGATGTCAACAAACAAACCAAAAAAGATTAAATGGGTTACAATTGAATCCAAGTTTTTTGTTTTCTTTGAATGTGATGTAAATGACATAACATAGTCGCTTTTTTTGAATTCAGTTAAGGGGACGTCCCTTAACTACGTGAGGTCAAAAGGGGGGGGGGGGTCGGGCAAAATCCGCCAAAATCTCACCAAGGGGGGGGGGGGGGTCCAAATTTTTTAAAAAACACTTCACGTAATTAATGGACGGCCCCTAAAGAGATTTACATTTAGAAATTCAATCCATCTGTTTTTCCTATTAATTAAAATGTCTTATTTTTCCTGTAGTGAAAACGAACCTTTTAGCGTTGGATCAGTTGAGGCTGTTAAACTCCAGATTCATTTAATCAATCGTGGTGAAGCTGCGCTGCAAGTTTTGGTTTTTATTTCCTTACCAGATGGTCTCCCTATATTGAGAATTTCATGGTGTGATAAACCACTTTTTTATTATCCATTTATTATTTGCTCAATTGGAATGTTGAGACACAAGCAACAGGTCAGTATTCAGCAATTTTTAGTTTTTTATTTTGTTTTTAAAAATTTAGTTAACAAAGGATGTTATAAGTTTGGTCTAATTTTTAGAACACTTTTATTGTGTATTAAAATAAAATGGTTATTTAATAAAGAACAATTTGAAATAAGCATAGCCGTTCGCACGATAATTAAGAAACTATTTATTGTAGATGTAAAACATTAAGAATATTAATGATTTTGATAAAAATTATAATTAAGGGTCGCTTTATGTGGGTGGTTTCGAGTAGAAACAGCTGAAAAAGAGCAAAGAAACTAATGAAATTTCTCTGGATATTAACTTCCAGTTTATATATTTTGTATTAGAATTGAGCAACATATTATCTGTAAGAGATCAGTATTTTCTTAAAATACCTCAAAGGAGAAAAAAAAGGAAGATACTTAGTTAACATAGATTTGATTCATAAGAAAAATGTAAAATTTTACATTTTTACAGATTTTATATTTAAAATTAACATGTTTATTTCATGTAAAAATAGTAAAGAAATCAAATGTTAATAAAATCCTTAATATATAAGAAAATACTTAAGTAGAACCAGCACAGCCACTGAAATAGTCTGGAAGGCAAATGTTCTTTTGTAGAAAAGAGGAACTAATTGTATTCAGGTGATTGAACAGCCAAGGAATAGGAATTTTCAATTTTTTATCCTTTTACTTTTTTTTAATTAATAAAATTCGTTTTGCTTTCCATTTAAATACCAAGCCTAGAGAAAGGTGTTCAATGATTCTTGGTCAGTGGGAAGTGTAAGGATAGACACCAAACTAGTCTCGAGAGATTCGATAGGAATTGAAACAGACAGAGAATACAAGTCTTACTTTTTTTGTATATTTATGATAATGAGAAAACAGCTTAGAATGAAGTCATAAATACATTCTACTTATAAAATAACAAAATATCTTAATAACTATCAATTGAAGGAAGGCGATTGGAAGTCTTCATTTTCACTGACTTTTGTGTAGAAATTGCTAAACTCTTTCAGAGCCATAATGAACTACTCAATCATGGCACTATTCCTTCAGAAATATGTTTAATATTCTTTAACAATACTGTGTCGTAAAGAATTATTAAAAAGGATAAAAATGTGAAGGGCAGCGTAATTACACTCTTAGCAGCAAAAATGGATTTGTTGCCTCGAATTTCCTTTTTTCTTTTCCTTAAAAAGTCATCTGAAGAAGATTACATCCAGTAGCTATCGAATGGGATTTTTATGCTGTGTCTTTTATTGAAGAAATAGGTTCAAATTAGTCAAAAATTAATTTTTACTTCCACGGAAAACCTATCTCATCAGCCTTCTTTAACTGTTTCCACAGAAAGCACCAAAGTTATCTGAAATGAAATAAGCATTCAAAGAAATATCGAAGTTCTTACAAATATATTAAATTGGTAACATTTAACAAAATTAGAAATGATGAAAGTATGATAGAATAAAGAAATACAAAATAATGAAAAAAAAATATGTCGACTGTTCTATTTAAAATAACATTTCTGTCCAAATTGCAGCAACTTATTCTATCAGGTTCTTTTGTGACTGAAAATAATAATCAAAGTTGTTAAACATACATTTAATAACAATATTAAGACCAGATGATGATCTAATGATGATCTACAAAATAAACTTCATTACATTTCATTTAAAAAAAAAATTCAACCAGAATTTATTAACTTGTATTTATTACTTAAATTCTAACAAAAAAATACAGAAACAAGCAGGACTTAGAAATGAAAACACTACAGATTAAAACTTATATATTATCTTTGATTTAATCTGAAATTGAGATGCACTAATTTTGAACTAAAACACTACAACTGGAGAATGGAATGTTTAAATTGCTTTGATGGAAGCAGTGACAATATTCTTCTAATACTGTTAGCACTTAGATGAATAATGAAACTGAATTGGATAAAAATCCAATAACGATTCCTTAGGTTTTAAACAGTTAGAAAAGTCATTGTTGTTGCTTTCTAATTTGCTTTTATTACATCCTGAATAGCTAAAGATGAAAAATAAAACATTTATAAAGCTAATGATAGGAATCGGGGAGCGATGACAAATAAATATTCCCATTTAGAATCAACCTTACAGTCAGTCACTCTATTTTCATACTTAGCTTTTTATTGCCTCTCATTCTCCATGTTCATTGTAATCATGCAACGTAATTCTAGTGGTATTTTTCTTCCTTGATATATTTGATATTTTTTTGAAATATTTGATATTTTTTAGACTTTTCTTCCTTAATATTTCTTTCTTCAATAGTAAAAAACGTTTTTCTAATGGTTGTTAGTTAGCCCTAGAAGTGATTGTTGATGTCAGACAAATCAACCCTGATTGGAAAAGTCTTTCCTTCCAAATAAAAGCCGAAACGGACAGATGGGAAACAGACACAACCAACAACAATCGAACCATAACCATTCCCTTGAAGTGGGACGGCAGAATCACTATTGTTGGGTAACGAAACTTTTATCATGATTGTTTTCAATAGAATAATACAAGTAAATACTTTTCCATAATAAAATATCTAAAGAAAACCTACTTCTAAACAAATGGCTCAACTGAAACTATTTGTAAAATAAAGGGCAAGACCAAATTGTATATTTCGGGTTCCACATTGATTCCGATGTGAAACTATTTGTATTTTAACCTTTTTTTTAATTTTCTATTTTGTGAACAGAGCAGATAATTTTGACCACAACATTGTTTATCCCAAAATCAGTAACAATGTATCCGGAGAATGGAATGTTTTTTATAACTTTAAGGTGAGAAATTGTTTTAATGATATTTTTAATGGTTTTAAAATTTTATTTCTAATAAATTGTAGTTTAAGACTGATGTTAAGTGATTCGGTACAGTAATCTATACAATAATGTAGTTCATTGTTTTGTCATGTATTATACATTTTTAAGATTGGATCAACCATTGATCCAAGCATTCTTTAGACATTATTTTCCATATTATTCTGCAAATTTTCATCCAACTATTTCATCTGCTAATATGAACTTACCATAAATACATATCATTCCAATAATGTTTTGGATTTGCTCAGAATTCAGAATATTGAAATTGAAAATGAGCTCAAAATTCAATCTTATATTTAAAAGTACAATTTGACTGAAGATCTGAAGTTTCTTCCGCTTTACACACAAGCCTAAAAATATTCCGTTCGGAATTGTTAATTAATGATAAATTTGAATAAAATAGTGAGGATTCCGCCCTCTCTGATGGATTTTTCTTTGTCTGGTTTTTTACTATTTCAGATTTTTTACAATTTTTATTAAAATTCAATACAAAAAAATAATCACACTTTGAACTAACTATTACGAAAAGATAAAACTGTTGAAATGGAATCAAAGAATGGATAAGAATGAAATTATTAAATGATCCTTTTCGATTTTAGAAATAAATAATCAATTAATTGTATTACATCATCTGTCTAATGTTTTTAGTTTTCTAGAGTTTTCTTTCTTATTTTTATTTCAATGATTTCTTCTCAGCTTTTCAAATATGGTTCTTCTCCGATTCAATCAGCCAAAGTGGAAATCACAGTTCCAGTCAAATCCAAAGAGGAACCATTAGAATTTTTACAAATTGCCAACATAGAGGTAAGAACTAACAATCAAGTAGATATAAACTTTGAAAAGATTTCTTATCTTTTATATAATTGTAAAAAAGTATTAGTTTAACTTAAAATAAAAAAAAGCGAAAAAAATTGGCACAGTTTGTTTGTGTTGCATTAGTGGATTGATGGAATGTTTTCTTTTAATTCTCAATTTCACCAAACAGTGAAATACTATTTAATTTCAACAAAGAATAAAAACAATATACAATAATTATAGTCTTAACAGTAAACAAGAAATTTGATCGAATGCATTTTAAAACTGATTTTTTTTTTCATAATTTAGCCTCAAGTAAATATGGAATCATCATCTCCTACGTGTAAATTAGCATCTGTTAACCACCCACAACTTCCATCAACATCACCCTCATCCAATAATTCATCAACCCAAAGAGATTTATCAACCATTGTAAGAAAACTATGTATTTGATTGAAAGTATCTTTAAAAATATAAAGTTTATAAATTTAAAAAAATTTATGCCATTTGAAACCTAATTTATTACATCAAATAATTCTTTACATTTACCATTTTTTTTCTTTTTATCATTTACTTTTTCTTCTAGTTTTATTTTTAAGGGTGAAAAATAGTGATACCGTAATTCTTCTCCATCTCACTCCTTCTAGATATGTAATTATTAATCATCATCATCTTCTCGATATCACAAAATAAATGTAAAATTAAAAATACATTTATTTACAAAGCAAATTTTCGAAGAGACATTTTCTTCTATTCTTCTTCAAGCTACAATCTGTAGCTTAAATCTGTAGCTTGAAGAAGAATGGGAATGAGGTTCTTCAGTCAATCAAAACCATATCGCCATGTGATCAGTGATAATCTTGTTCTTTTTTCTGTAAGTTTTTACTTCGATTATTTCTGTAAGTTTTTACTTCGATCTTCCAACATTGTATTCATCCCCTGTATACATGTCATTGCGATTTTTGTTGTTAAGGTTTATGATTTTTTGAATTTTTTTTCAATGAAATAGTGGCGATTTTCTTTCCCTAACCATGAACACGGATCAATTCTGAGAAGTCCAGTCCTTTATTCTCGATACGATGCGATAATATCTAAATTTGATTCGATTTCTTTTGATTAAAAAAAAATAATGTCGAATTTGCTATTAGCTGTTACTTGTTAATCTGTTACTTTTGGGGATTTGTTACTTTTAATCTGTTTTATTGTTTCTATTAATTTAGTTTCTTGTCATCAAAATTATTCTCAGAAGTTTTCATATTAAAGCTTGTTTCTTGCGTCTAGAAAATGTGTAACATGAAGCCAAAACTTTTGCATTGTCATATTTAGAACTTTTTAATTTGTTAATATTTTAAATGTTTTTGGAGTTGGTCTTGTGACGTTCTGCTCTAAATAGTTGTTCATTGTTTCTTATGTGTTTGTTTTTTATATTTTATCTTTTATATTTATATAGAATTTCATCTTCAGTAGGTTTTTTTGACTTTTTTTTTTTTAAATAAGTCTTCCGTTTTTCCATTCTTTTTATATCTTTGTCCCAATTTCGAATTCCTTCTCGTTTATTTCCCTTTTCTTTCAATTGTATTGACCCTCTTTAGATTGTTTTAAAATTATATTTGAAATTATTCCGTTCAATATCTACATCACATTTCTTTCAACTTCTATTGATTTTAGTTTTATACAACCATATTATCCTAGGATTTCGAAATAAGCCTGTCGTAAAATTAAGTTTTGATTTTTGAATATTTTTTTTAATCGTTTCCTTTACAATCTAGAACGAATTCCAATCTTTGAAACACGCACATTAAGATCTGATTCTACTTCAAATCCACTAATGACCAGTAGCCTATATCTAAAATCATTGTTGACATATTTTTATTACATGTCGTATAATGTATTAATACCACGGAAATATAAATATTCCTGTAGCAGTCCAGGAAATCAATACTTATATATACTTATTACTAATTATACTAATACTAATTATACTTATATATCTTATTCATACTTTTTAAATTATTGAATAGAACAAAAAATTAATTTAATCTTTGACCGTTGTGGTTTAATATTTATTCTTTATTGTGCCCTAATTTCTGGTTTTTCACTCTAGCATTTAGATAGTCCATTATCAGCAACGTATCAGATTTATTGATTTGTCTGTAATATTTTGTAAGTCTCTCTAGATTATCTGATCATTTTCTTATTCTGATCCTTCTGTTCTTAATTATTGCTATTCATCCTGTGTCTATATTACAACCAGCCTGTCTTATCAAAAGCCATTAATACCTGTTCGTGTTACAATTTACTTTAAATAACATAGCTCTGAGGTTCAGGTCACAAGAGGTATCACAGTTCTTAACATTGGAAGAAACGCCGATGTCCTTTCCTGTCCAGGGCTTTTGTAAAGTCTCTGTTCCATTTTAGAGGTCTTGGGACTAAATTATCCTGTAACATTATTCTTGTAGGTTAATTGAGGTTTCAATGGACCACTTGAGGATAGGCGAGGCTTCGTAGTTCCAAAATATCCCACCAGTCTACTTTTTGGCTTGTG
>JAFIDM010006943.1:3123433-3166580 GCA_023159025.1 Thereuonema tuberculata
ATTGGATGTAGAGTTGATTATCGCCTATTGAAGAAGACGACAGCAATCTATTTTCAAAGAAGGATATAATTTAATGGACCACTTGAGGATAGGCGGGGCTTCGTAGTTACAACATATCCCACCAGGCTACTGCTTCGCATGTGGGATAATCAAAGCTATGTGCTTTGTTTAACCGAGATAGATATAGAGGGAATGTTATATTAAAGAAGGATATTCCAAGCGTTTTTACAGAATTATTGCAATTAGGATCTGCACAGTACTGAACCATCCGTCTTGAAATATCAAACGTTGACGATTTTTTAAGTAATTCACACAAAGTTATGTGTGTGTTTATCCCACAAGCTCTCGCCGCATGTGCTTACACGTCATACGTGACGTCGATAGGGGCGTAAACCTCAAGTGGTCCATTGCTTTGATAACCGGACAGAAAGTAGTGACAAAGAAAAGAAGAAAGAGGATTTTTTTTCTGTTTTTATCTGGCAGCATCGTTGCTATCAGCATTTTTAAAAAAATTATAAATGCTTCATTTTAGTAAATTCGGTTGTAATGTGTTAGGCAAAGTTTTTATTCCTATAAAATAATTGAGAGTTTTCCGTTCAATTCCTGGGTCTATAATAATATAATTTGCAGCTTGAAAATTGTTGTGTTTATCTAATGTTTACCAGTCATCCCCTTTGCAAACTAAACTATTTACTTTAATATCAGTGCAGTAATTAAAGAGAAAGAATAAATAAAACATTTATTTCTTAAGATAATGAATGTGAAATAATTAAGAGTAAATGGTTTGGGTCATTGTCAAATAACATCTTAACAACATGTCATTTGTTTGAGATTAACTCCACACATCCTTTTATAATTAGGCAACCTCCGTTCTAATTTTAAGTAAAGATTAATACTTACTTGTTAGTTTAATTGTTTTGAATAGGAAGTCATCTGAAGTCCATTAAGACTTGAACAATTGTATATTTTACAAAGTATTCCATAATTTTAGTTTTCCTATCCTTTAAGTAATAGCTCTATTTCTTTGCCTAGGACTGTCAAACAACCACCTGTTCCACTCTACAGTTTCTCTGTGAAGACTTTAAATCACTGCAAGCAGCAACCATTGAAGTACAACTTACAGTGTTTAAGAAAGAATTTCTAAAGCTTATAGTAAGTTATTAACATATTCTGTTACTTTTTATTATTAAAGCATTACCGTTATTGTTCTCTTAAAGGAACTTTCCTGAATGCTTCTCAGATACGAACAGATTCAACTCAATTCATTCAAAAGAATATTCTCTTTGTTATTATGTTGTAGTTTTGATTACTTATGTTTTAAAGATGTTTTTCTTTATATATGCATCTGAAGACGAGAAAATAATCTCGAAACATGTTATGTGAAGATATATTTTTGTTTATTAAGACATGTGTGTTATGGTCTCTTTTATATATTTATTATCAATTAATAATCCTGAAATCTTGAGCTTAATCTAATGTCGTCACTAACTGAAGTCATCCTATTAAAAAAGTAAGTATTATGGATTGTTTCAATCTAGATTTAAAAAAACAATCTCTACAAATGATTTAATCCATTTATCGTTACACTAAATACAATGCAATCTAATCACTGAATTATATTATTTCAAATAAATTCCTTGTACTAATTGAATCTATAATAAAAAAACATTAAAAATGAATCTTCTGCAGCCAATGGATTACAGCCATGATGAAAAGTTATTTAATCAATGACTGTTAAATCGAGTAATTTAAACAGGTATAATATTATGGAAATTTTTATTTTATAACAATTACAATCCAAAACTATATCTCATAGGATAAACTGCCTGATGTTTAATCTTTACTTACAGTATTTCGAATACTAAGATAATTTGAATAAATTCGACATATACTATACTTATATTAAATTAATTACAATACTACAAAATATATTTTAAACTGCACAGTTTTAAAAACAGTTACTCTAAAATTAAAACATTCTTTCTATATAAGTTTATTTACAATACACAGTTATGCCATTTAAAGAAATTCATCTACTCTGTAGATAAAATATAGTATTTAGAACTTATTCTTAAAAAAAGTCAACATCGAATTAGAAAAACATCTGATTCTCTATAAGCATTCATAACCATAACCAAATGTTATTTCGAAAAAGCTTTTTAATTAAGCTAAAATGAACTATTTGAATCTAAATATTAAAAGAATGAATCACGCACACATCATTGATTCAACATCTATTTTTACTGATACATTCTATCCTCAATTAATTCCCGATATTTTACATATTTTCATTGCATAAAACCTAAACTTCTGTCTGTATTTGTGGTTTGATATAAGGAAAAATAAAATAAAAAATCAGCAATTATAATCTACGTTTGGTTGTAACAGAAGATGTCTTGGATTAACAGAAGACACTACTTAAACACCTTAGAACTTGAATAACAAATTGAAATATATTGAACTAGAATAAAGATAAAATTCTTTTCCTTTTGACTATTTAAATTTCACTATTAAACTTGTCTTAAATTGATTAAGAATTTCACACAAATGTTCAAAGTTCATTAGCTCGTTGCTGAAAAACTGTCTGGAATTCATCTCACATTTAAAACTTAGAAATTCACTTAAGGTTATCTTAGAACTTGCTGAATTCTGATGCCAACATTCAATAAGTATCAGCGTCTGATCGATGCCCTGAAACTCACGATATCACTTGAACAAAAGCAACTTAGGCCTAACTTTGGAAATATCTTTTGAATCCTTCTCTGCTGCCTGTCTATTCACTTTGGAAATATAGTTCACTCGCCAATCTTATGATTGGATTTCGTAATTAGTTATATTTCCATTTGCTTGAACTTATTTAGGAAAACATTCTGTGGTATTCTGTTTCCGCCCATAGTTGCCAAACTCACCGCTCCTACTTTAGTAGCTTCAACATTTCCATTGTTGCTCGTGATGTTTCATTTTACTTAAACACTTTGTTGAATCACAGGCAAATAAACAAAAAGAAACATTTTTGCCGTTTGACGTTTTTGCCTAACTAATGGATAAATAATTTCCACTACATTTATACACAATGTCATTAAAAAAAGCCTCAACAATTAAACATCCCTATCCGTTGCTTGCAATCTCATTAACTTTAACCTTTTCTATTGTACTGTAAACTTATGTGTTTTTATCACTCAGCTAGTGTATATTCTTAAACTTACTCTGGATGTTAAAGTTATTATCTTAATCAAATTATAATCGTAATATTGAAAAGCGTAGGTGTTTGTTCATTTGATAATACACGCGTCTGTATTATTTTAATCAAACAAATTTGAAATTAACAAATGAATGAATATATTTAAATTTCAACTAAATTACACTAACAATACAAATTGTTAGGATCTCCTGCATCATTTCTTAACATCTCTCTCCAATGCATTATTCAATTTCAAGACAGTGGTTCACTATCAAAGCCATTGAAATATTCGAAAATCACCAAATTATGAATTGGGACTCGTAGGAAATAGTCTTGCAACCATTAGGAACACAATCCATAGCAGTCAGAGGATTGACACTCACGATTGACTTAGAATCTCAATCTTACTTTCTTTTTCAGTCTTGCTTTTCTTCACCTTTTTTATGGAATTGAAGTTTATTAAATTGTTAGGAAGGAGGCGTTGTTATATGGTTATCTTTTACACAAACACCTTTTACCGTGAATCCTTTTCTCCACCATCGATTCAGCTCTAAATACTCTCCACACATTTGCACTGTAGCTCTGCATCCTAATGTCCAATGTAATCGGAGGGTCAGTTCTGTTCCATTCCTGCTTACAAACAGAAAAGTTGTTACACGATTACTTCCCAAACCCTTTTCAGCACAATAATAATCCAAGGGATTCAGGAGTGTGGGTGGAGGGGATGACACCTATTCTTTTTTCAGCCTTCCTAAAATCCTGTTCCTAAAATTCTAGTTACTTTCAGCAGAATGACTGGTTGCATTGTCTTGAGGGAGTGTCACTGCCATACAAAGCCGGGAGTTGCGCCTAAAAATGGCCTTAATAAAACGTTCTTTTGTTAAAAAGCGGTGTTAATTTTGATATTTGGGTTCACCTTTTGAATGTCAAGTTTACGCCAAAACTGTAATCGGGGCGATCGTGAGGCTCTGAGAGGCTCTATCTGCATTCACAAACCCAGTCAAACCGTCCTTTCCCGTCACTTGGACGAGAGATAATGGCTCTTAGTTGCCACAATCTGAGATAATTCCATGCTTCGTCTACGATCACCACAGAGGCCATTTATCAGATGCTAAGAGCGCTTCATAGTTTCTTCGCATTTTCACCTTCTGCCTCGAAGTTTCGCTGTGAAACTTACGGAGATGCAGTTGTTTAAAGAGAACGCGCTGACAGTTGACTGATTCTTCGCCATGGATTCTGTATCGATGGATTCTCTCTGAATGCCATCTTCTGCAGCCTGATCACAATAGCCGGTGTAAGCTTCCGCATGTCTTTTCTTCTGTTTGCGTGGCAAAATAAACATCAATATTTACATCATTTTAAAACCTAGAATAATGTTATCAATTCTGTCCCAAGATATCTCATATTTATCCTTTAGGCACTGTCTGTTTAATATACATTGACTGTAACCAACAAATATGTATCCTTTGGAAAAGAAAACAGCATCATTCCTTTAAAATTGTTTTCCAGTCATGATCCCCACAAGCAAATGGAACAGCATCAAGTCACTCAGAATTTATTTCCACGAGGATTAGAAACGCACGTTTGCAGATGATCACATAACAACGCATCCAACCTTTATAATATTCTGGGTTTTTTTTTTTATTCAAGTTCCTCTATATTCAAAATATTATAATTTAACGTGCACAAAATAATGTCGAGACGAAGACACCGACTCACCAATTGTAGATAAAAGAAATTATGACATATTAAAAAAATTTAGAGGCTCACGACCGGTTTCGGTTCTGCAACGAATCTTTGATAAGTAACTCCAAAATAAAATACGCATTGCATTATATACAGATGTCGTCTGCTCCTGATGCCTAATCTTCTTCACCTTCTACACTGTTCCTGTTACGTCATCTACGTCACACCAGCCTTCCTCATCATAGACCAGAGGACTCACCTTCATTGGTTCCTTCACTAGTCATTCCCTTCGATCCTTCTACATCACAGCCTTCAATTGGTCCCGCACCTTCTGTATTTATTCAAATATGTACATATTCAAATTATCTTTCCGCTTTCTGTATATAATGCAATGCTTATTTTATTTTGTAGTTACTTATCAAAGATTCGTTACAGAAACGAGCCTCTGTATTTTTAACGTCATAATTTTTTTTTATCTACAATTTGTGTGTTTTCATTTCTTCTATGTTCCATATGCGCTTTCACTTAATGTTTTCGTTATTTTTTATATTCTTAATTTTTCTTCTTTATTTTCTTCTTTATTTTCTGGTACTTGTGGTGTTGTTTCAATTCAATTTCTGTGCTTCATTTCTTTTTAGTTTAGTTACTTTTCTTATTCATTTATTTTCTTTTCTTAAACTTAGTTGATTTTAATATTGGTTGTTATTTTTGTTTAATTTTAATGTTTTCTAGGGAACATCAGATGAGGTCAAGTTAAAAATTTCTGCTTTTGTGACAATTGAGGATGTTGGTTTTGAAAATTCCACGACTCAAACTCAGGTAGGAAAGAATTTTTTTTAACATAATTGAAAACTTAATTATAAATAGATAGTCAAGTGTTTTAAACATATCAATTGATATCTTAATCAATGCTTGAATATATTTCTTTAAAAGAACAACATGTAACACCTTTTCAAAAATTTGCTCGTAGTCATTTCCTATCGTCAATCCTACATCTCTGAAAATATAAAACATGTCTTTTTTCAGTTTTAAATATGTCGCCGTTTCTTCACCAGACCTTCTTCATTTTCAGATTATTTTAATCTTTTTAATTCAACAAAAGTTTAGGTTAAGTTTGAGCAGATGGAATTTAAGAATTGTAAGTTATCTTATTATTTATTTAATATATCAATACTTTATATATAAGGATATCAATCATCGTCATTTAAGGAGTATTATGTTTTTCGTTTTCATGTTTATTCCGACCGCTAGCCACTTTCTATTTCTGTCTATCTCTTTAAAAGAAAGTTATAATGTAATCATAAGAAAATTGTGAATTTGTTGTTTTATTGTTTGCAAATGAATCACGGGATAAAAACATGATATAAATCAGGGGTGGCCAAACCGCAGATCGCGAGCCACCTGCGGCTTTTGACATTTAATGTCAAAGGAATGTTGCTCTCGGAAATGTGTTTGGCTGAGCTGCTTTTTTACAACATTTACAACACAGCTATTATAAAAGATATATCAAAATTTCCAGGCTTTATAATTTGTATCTGGAAGACCGAGCCTTGCTTGGGAAGATAAAACGAAAATAAAGTAAGAACATTGTAGACAATGAATCACTTTTTAACGAGTGTAGTAAAGAGTTATTTAAAATTATTAAAAGGCCAACACAGAAGATGACATAAAAATTAACTATGTTTCGGTCCGAACCAGCGGGCCATTAACAAGTAAAATGACAGGAGATGATGGGAAATAATTTAAAACTTACAGTAGGTACAATTTCCATTGGAATTGTTAGTGTATTGTATTGGTCGCCATCATCTTCCCCCCCCCAACATTTTTGTTTTTAGTTTCCTTCTTTTTTTTCCTGTTTCGGTTGGGTAAACAATATTGCAAGATGTCTTATGAGCTTCGCGAAACCCTTTTCCTGATAGTGGTAATATGCATCTTTTGTCGCTGCTGAGCGATTGTGACGTCATGCTGTGGTTTCATATAATCTCCCATCATCTCCTGTCATTTTACTTGTAAATAGCCGCTCATTCAGGCCGAAACGTAGTTAATTTTTATTTCATGTTTTTAAAAATATCTTGTGTGTTGGCCTTTTAATAATTTTAAATAACTATAGACAATCACATGGTTATTTAAAAAGCGCTACGTTGAAAGGAAAAAGTTTTAAAAATTATTATTAAGTAAAATTATTATTTTACGACAGATAAAAATAATATTTTATTACTAGTAAAAACGCACAGAACACAAATGTATTAAGAATAAAATAAAAGGAAAATAAAGTAAGAATACTGTAGACAATCACCTGGGACCTGGGTACCAGTCAATCATCTAAATGAGTTTTCCCGAAGTTGAGATCTAGCTAAATCTCTTTCTCGGACCCAAAAGTCGGTAGATTCACCCCATTTCATTAAATTCCGTAATCAAGATAAAATTTACTAGAATTGCTCTCTATAGTATTTGATGATTTTTATTTAATGGATATAAAATGAGAGTCCATTAGATTAAAATGTTCACAATCACATTTCAGAATTTAAATCCTGATTTTAATGCTAGATTTGAATCAGTAAATAAAGAAATTTTAGATCAGCAAAGGATTACGGAGGAATTTGTAATATTTCTTCAACTTCTTGAGACTCTCAATGATCGGAAGTTTATCGTCTCTTACATTTCGAAGAGCGACCAACTCAATGTAATTTCAATAAGAAAATAAAAATGTCTTTAAAATAATCGATATCTGCAAGTTCTGATGCATTTAGAATGAATTTATTTTAGTAAAAATACTGTTTATTTTTGAAAGATAATGACATTTAATTCGTAATAACCTTGAATTCAATTGAAGCAGTGGCAATTTAAATGATTGGTTTTCGTTCAATGTGAGAGTTTTCCTTTGTCGAAACTGATCAGCTGGGAATGCTGCTTCATTATCACCTTTCATTGAATTTCAGAGTAAGTTCTAAAGCCGTTTCAATGATGGAAACAAATCACAAGATCAAAGAGCTTCAATGATCAATACTATGACGAAAACCAGAATCGTGTGATTTAGACATTTGTTAGTGATTCGTGGGCGTATCTGAAGTTCGTAACGATTAATGGCGTGTTCATCACAGATGACTAAAAGTGAACATGCGATGGAAGCATCACATAAAATCACATAAACTATTACGTAACATTCCCTAATTGTGTCTCCTAAATTCTACGTGGCTTTGAACCCAAAATCAACACGAACTGACTTTCTTGGACCCACTTTATCTCAGCAGACACCTTCTTCATCATTCATCATCCAATCACACATTTGTGATATCGAATTCTATGAGATTTATATTTGGAACTAAATGAACAAAGTCGCAGCTTCCGAAATGACGTCATTGATTTTTTTTTTTTTTATCTAAAGCTAGTAACTGATTTTGAATAAACGCATAAGCCTAAAATGTGTGAAATAGTTCAGTGAAATAAATATTCATTCATGCCAATGATCAATAATTTTTTTCTCCCTTTTTTTCTGTTGTACTTCAGAAATTGATGTCATTTTTTTATCGTGAAACATTTACTGAAATAATGTCAGACAAGCTTCAAACTTATATTCCAAGAATGATCGAAAGATTTGTTCGATTCCTCGTGGGTAGCTTCAAACACATCACGAGATGATAGGTTAATTTCTTATCTCCTGAGTGAACTTTTATCTTATCTTTAATTCTTACTTCTTAATATTTGTTTGTTATTTTATATTTAATCTATTCTGTGAAATAAATTGAATAGACTAATTGTTATTAGAACTTCACGTGAAGAATTTCGTGTTATTTCCATAAAAATAATATCATTTTTAACCTTCGTATCATTACAAAATTGTGCTGGTATTTGTGGGAGAGTCTTTGGAATCTAAAGACAACGAGTCAAGTTCTGGAACTGAACTAAATTAATTTATTAAATGAAAAACATTGGCTTTTATAGATTTTACAAAGCTTGATTTGATTGGCTAACTAATTAAAAACATACGTAATGATTGGACAAGAAATGACGAATTTTAATTAACTGATTTAACGGATACAGCGGAAAAGAATTTAAAAATAAAGAGATCAGCAATCAATAGGAAATAGAAAAGGAATAAATAACGGTTAACGATTAAAAGGAATGAAATAATTTCTACAGACAAATAAATGATTTCTAAAGAAATATTTACATGTAAACTGTTACAATATTTGACATCAGCCAATAGATAAATAATTGAGAGGAATGTGTCTTTAATTCATGCATTACAATCTTCAAGCCTTTAATCAGTCTGATCTTTATAAATATACACTAAATGATCAAAAATATCCAGACGCCCTCTGCAATAATAAACTGAAACGATGACGTCACGTATCGGTATAAAAGTAGGTAGGGAGTCGTATGTTGTTAATTGATTCAGCAGAATGGGTCGATCAGTAGAACTCAGTAACTTTGAATGTGACTGCCAAATGAGTAATAAGTCTGTCAGGGGCATTTCAACTCTTCTAAAGTTGCCGAAATCGACTGTTGGTGACGTGATTGTGAAGTGCAAACGGGAAGGCGAAACCACAACAAAACCGCGAACGGGAAGGCCGCATCTACTGACAGATCCCTCAAGTGATGAAAAAAGTGGTTCGTACAAATAGCCAGACATTGATTGAAACAATCACCCATGAGTTTCGCAGTTGTACTAACACTCTAGCCAGCATCATGACTGTTCATCGAGAGATCAGGATAATGGAGTTTCATGCTCGAGTAACAGCTCGCAAACTAAACATTACTCCAATGAGAGCTAAGCTCCACCTGAAGCGGTGTAAAGAGTGACGCCACTGAACAGAGGAACAACGGAAACGAAGTGATGAATCATGCTCTATCATGTGGCGGTTCGATGAGAGGGTTTGAGTGGAGTGAATACCCGAAGAACGTTATTTGTCATCATATCTAGTGTCAAGAATGAAGTTTGGAGGAGGTGGCATTACGGTGTGGATGTGATTTTCATAGAATAGACTCGTCCCTCTTGTATCACTGCAATCCAATGTAAATGCTGAAGGGTACAAGGACATTTTTACTTACTGCCTACCATAAAGGACCACTTTGGGATTCGTTTTCATTCTCTTTAGCAGTGTTTAAGGCTCTCCCTCGAAGTTTTGAAAGATGACCTTTTTTGTTTTGGCCTTTGGAGGTCGGCATCCAAACCCCAAAACTTTACTTCAATTTAACTTTTAGTAACTGAATATTAGAAAGTTTCTTTGGTCCTGTTGTTATTCGATTTATTATCACTCTTTTATTTAGATAGATATTAGAATGAAATCAATTTAGAAGAAAATCAAAAAATATTTTATTTGTTATATTATTTATTATTCTTATGAATTCAATTTTTTTCATTATTTATTACGGATTATTTTAGGTATTATTCTTTATAAACTCACAGACTACAGTTTTGTTATTTTTGGATAGCTTTTAGTTTGCCTTGAATGTGATTGTAATGTTCTACTCAAATAATTGCTTTACTTTTCTACACCTGGCTTTAGTTCACTCACTCGGAATCAACTCAAAAAGATTTTTTTTCCTTTCGTCGTCTTAAGTAGATTTGAATTGAATCCAGGGGTTCACAACCATAGGCAGTCTGAGGGTCAATATTTTTATAAAAGTACTGATGGAGGATTTTCAGCGTTCCATCCACCAATATAAATGACTAATTAATGATTTTATAATGTCATTTATAATACACGTAGTTTATATAAATGTCTTAATAATTAATGATTTGACAGTGCCATTTATAATAATAATTAATCATAAATATAATTTACATAAACTTCAAATTATCCAATAATGCGCTAGTTGTGTTTCATATCAACATTCCAATAGTAAACTGTGAGGCAGCTGCAAGTTATGATATTTTTCAATGTATCTGTTGGCAGCAATGCAAAGGCTCCAACTTAATTTTTACCGGGCCGCAACAAATTTACTGGCGGGCCGCGGGTTGTACACCCCTGATTTAACCCATTTCTAGTTTGATTCATTCATCATTTGTTTGTTTCCTTCATTAGAATCTGTTACATATCTTTTGTTTTTTACTGTAACATTCTTAATTGGAGTAAAATGTAAATTAGTTTCTTCGTTTCATTGCAGAAAATATAATTATTATTTTACTTCAAAGTGCGATATAAAATAATATAATCTTAATATAAAATGATACAATCTTACAACTAACAGTCGTAAACCAAATATTGATACAATGAGCTTATCTGTCAAATATTATCGTAAATTGTTACTTGTAATGTCTAATTTGTAATGTCTTTAGAAATAAAGAAATTAAATATAGAAATCCATGTAGAAGTGCACAACTTAAAACTGTAAATTTTATAAGAATTATTTAGTTTTTAAGAACTTGGAAAAACCGTAAGAAAGGCCATACCAAAAGCGCCATTAGTTCTGAAACCGAAACAAACAAATTTAATTCCTATTAATCCTACAGCGTCGTAGTATTAGTCACTTTAAAATGCCTCGTCATAAACTCACTGCACGAACTGGCTGTTCGCATACCCACGTAGAAGTTCATGTAGAAGTGCGCAATCATATTTTCAACACTTAAAACTGTGTTTTTAATAAACTTAGAAAAAGCCATAAGAAAAGCACCATTATTCTTAAACAGAAAAAAAAAATATAATAAACCTACAGCGTCGTTATATTAGTCACTTTTAAATACCTTCAATCTTAACATGTACATACACTGTCCGGCCAATTTATTAGGTGCACCCGTCAGTATGCACAAATGGTACGGGCAGTTGAGCAGTGTCATGGTGTGGGGGATGATTTCCTGGCACACGTTGGGTCCATTGATACCTCTGGAGGCACGTCAGGATGCTAGAGCGTACTTAAACATCGTAGTTAACCAAGTGCAACCGTACATGTTAACAGTTTATCCTCACGCAGATGGCTACTTCCAGCAGGATAATGCTCCGGTCACAAAGCCCGCATCACTATGGGATGGTTTGAGGAACATGACGATGACTTTTCCTTGCAGCAGTGGCCCGCTCAGTCCCCGGATCTCAGCCCTATTGAAAACTTGTGGGATGATCTGGAACGGGCTGTTCGCTCCAGGCCTACACCTCCATCAAATCTTCAGGAACTGCGTGACACACACGTCTGCATGGTACACAATACCTGAACCACGTTTTCCGCATCTTGTGGAATCCATGCCTCGACGAATTCAGGCTATTTTGAGGGCTAAAGGAGGCCCATCACGCAATTAGGTAGATGTACCTAATAAAGTGGCCGGATAGTGTATATTTATTATGCAAAGTGATTTTAAAAGGGTTCAATTCTACTCAAAGCCCGGCTTTTTGTTAGTTTTAATTTTATATACCATTGTATTCTCCATTCTCATTAGATGTACAGGGTATATTAGTTGGACCCGGTTTTATTTTGCATACTGTAGCAACGGTCATTTTTTTTTTTTTTTCGGAAATGTTGCAAGTGCTTCAGTGATGATGCGTTGGTTCTTTTCGGTAGCGATTGTGGTGTGTGAACCTCTCGCAGCATTTTTGTTGCAACAGAACTAGTGTCTTCATCTTTCTTCTTGATTGTAGTCATTGTTTTATGTTTCGAAGAAAAACCAATCCTAATCAAATAAATAAATAAACTCCTTGCTGCAGAGATGTTGCTCTTCGACTCATAAATAAACGTAATGACAGACAGACGTTGTTTTAACTGGAACGCGCCACTTTCCATCCCTGCCATTGTGAATTATCGTACGGTCACTAACGCGCGTTCAATTTCACGAGGTGCTCGTACTGCCGTCCGATGCATGCCCTCTGTTGCACGTAGGTGACGCATTCCGCCTTGGCTTAGGGTATTCTTGTAAAAACGTATACCAGGAAGAAGTTACCGTTTGACCGAGTCCAACTGATGTACCCTATATAATTTATTTATTTATTTTTTTAATTTACTGGAACGGATTCAATTGAAACTTTTGCTGGTCTCTTCAAAACATGAAGATGCTATGACTTTACCCAATTCAATGTCCTTTTAATACTAACTTCATTGATGTGTATAAAGTTTTGTAGTAGCAGTCGTTTCTTATCCTTTCAAACCGTAGATTCGAATATTTGTCAGCCATTTTGTTTGCTGATCTGTGACTTGATCAATATTTAAAGCATCTTTTTTATTTTTTTTAATTCTAATCATCCTTCCTATATTTCCACCCATCCAACTTTCTTCTTCACCTTTTCACTATGAATACAGGCTTTCTGACAGACACTTCTGACAAAGGATGTGCGTGACCTCGAACGCTGAGAACCGCACGAAAATGTGCTTAGAATATAAATCGCTCATGCCAAAAACAGTGCTATGAGTCATTCCCATGCAAAACTCAGCTGTTGTCTGCTAGCGCCATCCGATGGTGGAATGTTGTACCTGCACTAACAAGTACTTAATCTCAAGATATTGCCTCCGAAGACAACAAAATATTGCCAACCCCTTGATGTTACTTCTTTAGGCAATATAAGCTCTACATGAGAAGGATCGTTGATTTTGTAAGACTACAATGTGAAAAACCACAAATAAACTTACACGATCGTCATTTCATCATCAGACTTCACTCTGTGCCATACAATCAATTTTCTGCACCGAAGTACAAGCCTATGTTACAATATGCTTGGAAAAAGGCAGGTTATGACATTGGCCTACCAATATCTTCGTTTGAAAATGTAATTAGTGTGGCTTTTGATATTGGACTGCTTGAATGCGGAAGTTATGTTGAATGTGAAAAAGTGGCTTTAGTCAGATGTGCATATTGTTCTGTTCCACTTTGCTTTGACCACTTCATTGAAATCCCACAACTGCACTTTGAAGACTGAATAGCTGTGCAACACTATCAGGTCAGTAGGAAAAGATTGTTGTTCAGATAGCGTAATTATTTTAAGCAGAGAGAAATATAGTAATGTAGTCACGACATTGAAATGTGTATTTTTGGTCCTATTAAATCGATATTTTGTTTCTTCGCGTTACCAAAGTTCCTCTCTTGGATTTTCAATAGGTGATCATTCAAATGTCTCTCGTGGTAAGACGTGCAGTTTTGCAAGAGAATGACTCATACCACTGTTTTTGGCATGAGCTATTTATATTCTAAGCACATTTTCATGCGGTTCTCAGCGTTCGAGTGAGTGACATTTCGAAACCTGTGCATTGATATCAATGACTGTTTTGTGATCATATTGTGATTGTTTCCAAATCCATTTGAATGTTAAAAGACGAATGTGTATTTTTTAAAGTCCTTTATCTTTTTTAAACCTTAAAATCAGGTTGATTAAATAATCTATGTTCCTTCTGTCTATCTTGCATGTATGCCTATTTTTTTAATAAATTTATAAATGCTTGGAAATAATTTAGCATGTTTTTAGGATTTATTCATCACACCACACGAATAAAATCAGAAATCTCGAACTCCAAAAGTTTAGCACTGTAATCTATTATATAATACTTTATTCCTTGGAAATTTCAGTTTTTTTTTCCAGTTCCCCCAACTGAGTGCCTGAAACATATTTTCAGTAAGTGCCTGAAAATATGGGACTTGTGCAGCCATGTTTAAGGCTTAATAAAGTAAGGAAGGTCCTAAGTCTTAAGATTTCATAGGCTAATAAGACTAATACTTTGGAGGAAGGGTAATACATGGCAAAAGATTGAAGGTTTGAAGATGCAGGGTGATCTGTCAACACTAACCATTTTGCATTTTTGTTCTAAAACTACATTTAGATCCTGCCTTCATTTGCTTAAAAAAGTGTCAAAGTCCAGCTGAGGCCTTGGGACAGTTGTTTCGAGCTTATTAGGCTCTCATGTCAAAAAGCATTCCATTATCATTTTATTATGAATTTGTTCACCCGCTAGAGGATTTTCCTTTTTTTTTTTTATTTATTTATTTATTTATTTATTTATTTATTTATTTATTTATTTATTTTCTTTCTTTGTGGTCAAATTCCTTTTGTGGTGAGCGTTTGGCTGCTCAAGGATTTGATTTCCACAATTATTATTATTATTATATCGATTGTTCCCCTTGAGGAGAGCGATTGAACTTGAGTTCATGATTTCATCTCTGCTTGTTGTTCCTCTTTTCCTCCCAGAATCTCTTCATCCTCTCGAAATGCTCTTTCTTCCGTTCCTCCGTCCATTTTTTTCCCAGGTTGTCGCGATGTTCCTTGCTTAAATTTTACATTCATGATTTTATTCCGGCACTCCGTGCGGTCATCGAGATTCTCTATGTTAATCTGTTGTAGGTCTCTCTGGACCTCTTTCAGCCATTCTGTGCCACATTTACTCTCTGTTATGATATCGAGTAGTTTCTTTGCCACTCTGGAGTTTTCCATTCTATAGATATGTGTGCAGAATTTTGCTCGGCGTTTCCTGATTTCTTCTGTTATTGTGTTGGTCTTTTGATAGAGTTCGCTCTGAGGTCTCTTCATCCAAATGCCGTTTTTATTAATTGCCCCGTAAATCTTCCTGAGAATTTTTCGTTCCTGCTTTTCTATTTCCCTAATTTTGGAATGACCGTCGATTACCATAGTTTCAGCTGCATATGTTGCTTCAGGAAGGATCCACAATATATTGCTGTTTTTTTTTGTTTTTGTTTTTTTGTCTTTTGTTCTTGAAGGGTCATTTGCCATCTGAAGATTATATTTCTCTTCCCCTCGAACACCTTTTGGGTCTTGCACTGACTGAGTAGCCTTGGCTGATGAGAACCTAATAAGCTCGAAACAGCTGTCCCAAGGTCTCAGCTTAACTCAGAGGGTATTCCATTTTCATTTTATTAGCAATTAAAAACTGTTTAGTGAATTAATAGGAGAAAAATTAGAACAGCAATGAGACTTAAAAAAATTCTTATCATTCACTGATTGATAAAGTTCGTGGAATCCTTTAGTGTTTGTAGGTAAGGTTAAGTGAAAGGCCGTGAGCGTTAATTTATGTTTATTTGTATAAACAAAATAAAATCTCTTCGTTCTTATGTCCCTGGTCTCTCGATATACAAAAGATATCCCAGAATGCATTGCAAATGTTTCCTTATTTGGCCATTTGAAAATCTTCCTTTTTGAAAGATCAAATACTTTTCCACCCATTTTTTCTTTATAAAGAGAATATTTTAGAGAAATGATTTAAAAAGAATTTGTAAGATTCAAGAAAAATCAAACGTTTGAGAAATGTACCTAGAAAGTACTTGGATTTGGAAGTGATCGATTTCTCAGTAAAAGACATTTGATAAGAATAAGAAATTCATTTTAAATATGATAAATATTTTCATGTTTAAAAGAGAATCACTCTCATTGAAATAGAGAGGAAAAAAACCACAAAATTGGAAAAATTTCCATTGATATAAAACTATTTTAATGAAATTTTTAAGCAAGGCAAATAGTTACTAACATGATTTTGAATTAACTATTACCATTGTTAATTATGAACTAATAATAATTATATGAATTAATTGAAACAGATCACGACAGGGTTTGAAAGGGAAGGGAGACAGTCTTCTAAACCAATGGCTGAATGGATTCTACCTGTGAGTATCCTTGTAGCTCTGATCCTTCTTCTTCTTATTGGACTCGTTCTATGGAAGGTAAGATTGGCATTGATTCCCCTGTCATCCCACTTTTCTATTTATTTAACCCATTTATCTTGAATTGAACGAAATCAATTAATTGTATCAATTAAAGATTAGACTAAAACACAATTTAAATTAAATATGAAACCTGATTTAATTTTTAACTAATATATACAATAAAAACACACAAATATTTACAATTAATTATTTTTAATTAAATTATTTATGAATTTCTAATTAATATTTACAATAAATATTTTAAAAAGTATTTACAATTATAATTATTTATTTCAGTTGATATTTACAATTAATATTTCATTTGATATTTCGAATTAATGTTTCGTATTTACAATTATTAGTTCCAATTAATAATTTACAATAAATATTTTCAGTTGTTATATTTATAATTACTAATTCAATTTTATATTTACAATTAGGATAGTTGTAGTAAAAATTATTTTTTGTTCCCGTTAAAAAAATTTTAAGTTAATAAATAATTTAATAAAAATAATTAAAAAATTAAAAATTAAGAAATAATACAATACATCCATGGACAGTTTCAAGGAAAGAAATAGTTACCCATCATCAGCAAGAACATGGATCTTCAAATAATAAACTAGTTTTGTAAATATGAACTATATTGAATTTATTTTATTTCATTATTTTGCTAAAAGAAGAATTAAAAAACCTAGTTGAGCACAATCACACAAATGCTAAATTTGTTTTAGAAAATGTTAATTTTTTAAATTTTTTATGTTATTATTGATGTAAGTTTTTTATGTTATAGGTTGGCTTCTTTAGGCGAAAAAAGAAAGAAGAATTGAATAAAAGAATGATGAACGTTGATTCCCATCCACCAGCAGAAGATACTCGATTACTGGAGATTCCGGACCAAGAAACCATTGCCAAAGAGGACAAAGAGGAAGAGTCGTCGTCGTCTTGATTCAGTGATTTTCTTCAGAACTGCTGATATTTATTTGTCAAATTTATAATAAAACTATCCTTCAACTGAAATGGGGAGTTTTATGTGGAATGAAAGTTTGTTTTTTATTTTGTTATTTTTTAATTGTTTTCTTTTTGTATTATAGACTGATTACTTTACGAAATATTATCATCAATTCTTTTTCTATAAAAATGAAACCTTACAGTGAGAGTTTTCTTAGTTTTTCTGAAGAAACAAAAATTGCAAACACGAAAGTTCTCGTGAGAAGAAATCAACCTGGTTTTGTAAAGTCAAATACTTTATGGCTGCATTTTCTACCATAATCGGTTATACTTTGTAAAATGTATTCAGTGAATGCAGAGTCCTTCAAGAACATCAAAGAGTCAAGATCATTATCTACGTTTTGGAGAAAGCAGGGATTTTTTTTTTTTTTTTTCAAGATGATTCCTCATCTGTCCCAGATCTGAAACTGTATGTATTCAACCGTTTAGGCAGCAGGTAATATATCTAATATAATGCAATTTCGCGTTAAGCTATGTTGTTCCTCTACATTTTTTCAATGTCTTATCCTCCACATCATAGTTCTTATTAGTATTTGGTCCTATAGTTATTTCCACATTACATGAAGCATCTGATGTTGTCGTGTCATACGTTGTTCTGCCATTTCCTGAGGAAAAGTTGGCCTAAGAAAATGTTAAAGGGTCTTAATAGGCACCAATTCTTGTCTCATATGCAATTATACCCTAACATTTGAAGAGTGGAATTTGCTTCCACAAGTTCTTAAAATTATGAGTTTTTCACTTCTGCGTAATGAAAGATCAATTACTGTTACTAATTAAACAGTGGTTTCATGTTTATTACTATTTTGTATTTTTGGTTATTCCGAAGAATTATTTTATTTTTTATTTCGCTTGAAGAAGGGATGGCGTCAATATTATCATCCCGAAAATTCGCAGTTTTTTTAAATAAACTATTTGATGGAGATGTTGTGTTTTTTGTTTAATATATTAAGATGAAAAGGAAGAAGTTGATAGAAGAATTTGGAAATTACTGTTACTAATGTTTGCTGCGTTCCTTTGCAACAAAATGAACATTATTTATTTTACGGAATTCTTATACTTTTCATCCATAAACTAGGTTTCTCAAAAATGATGGTGATGCAGTTTGTTTGTTTTTAAGTGACTGTTTTTGTTGTTTTTGTAGAACATTTGACTTTTGATGTATTTTATAATAATTTCAACAACAAAGTAATTGAGATTAAGAGAATGTTGATGTTGTTACATGTAACAGAGATTAATTACTGACAGGTGCCTTTACCATCTGAACAGGTAAGTGTAATCTCTGTCTATTTCTCCTTTAAATAATGGTGCAAGTTAAAAACGTCCTGATGTCCAGTATGTAACTTCCTGTTACATACAATTCAAAAGAATTGATGTCGTAAAGATATTCTTCGAATATATTTCACGAGTTTAATTTATTTTGTGGGATTTTTCTCACTCCCTTGATATAATCTTGCTTGAGGTTCGTCAACTTTTATCCCTAGATACGTAAGTTCCACTGGGTTTCATTCATCAAACTTTTCATCTGAGTAGGATGCATAACTCATCTGATGTTTTCGTATAACTCTTTTCTTCGTTTAAAAACTAAAACACTTCACTTCACTAAACCAAGATACTCCTGTAGTACCAATAAGTATTTCTAAGGAGTTCTAAAAGAGTTCAATCCAACATGAAATGGTCCAGCACTGATTGTTTGCCTATTTCAAAAAAAAAGAAAAGTGGTCTATGGTGACCCCTATAAATTTATAAGTCAAAAAACATCATTTCTTTATTTTTATTTACTTTCATACAAATATGGCAGCCAGTTTTATATCCATCTGGTCTCCTTTGTTTTTAATTAGTGCTTAAAATTGCTGGCTTTTCTGATTTTCATTACATTTGAACCCAATATCTCTGATAAAAAATTCAAATTAATATCGTAAAGAAAAATATCAGGAGTAAATATTAGAAAACATTTGGAGTTTGGTATTCGGCAAAGAACAAAGCTACACCTAAGGAAAATTTGTAAAAGAATGCGTTTTCATTTCATTTCACTCTTTTAAACCTGAAGCTATAAGTAACAGAGTTATAAAAAAAAAGTATATAAACTATAAATAGTTTTCATTAACGTTAATGCAAGAAACTGCTGCTTACATTTAAACCTTGGATTGATTAAGATGGTATATTTCGAACCACAGAAATAACATGAGAGCGGCTTATTACTGTTACAATCTTCAATGAGAATTTATTCTGTTCTTGTCCTTTAGCTGTTTGATAGTTGCTGCCTCTCCTATCCGTAACTTGATTCAAAGAAATACCATTCAGCTATTTTGTGATTACAAATATTCTAAAAATGAACGTGGGCTTAATTTATATTCCGAGAGATTTTCATAATAAAAAATATAGCTTGAAATGTGCTGAAAATAATAATTTATGTCCCAGATTTCTACGATCTCTCTAGATACTGAATTTAACAGAAGTTTTGCAACAGCACAAAATGTCAGACGCCAACAGCCATTTTTGTATGAAAGTAAATAAAAATAAAGTAATAATTCTGAGCCATTCAAGCCACCACTGGAAAATTAGAGCGCTGCTGTCCTTTCCCATGATTCAGTGCGACTTTTAGGATCTGTTTCGATAAATTAACGTTGTTGAATTGTAGTTTTCGCTTTTATTTATCATGATCATTAATTGGATGGTGTTGAGCATCATTTGACCAAACGCCAAAATTCGATTCTGAGATAATCGCATAAAAGCAAAAGCATACAGTATGTAATACTTCATATATTTTATGGAATGAAGAGTATTATATATGAAAATAAATAATTTCACAGGACATTCTGATCATTATCAAAAAAATACTAATATCCTTCAAAGGTCGTTAGTCACATGATGCAAATCTTATCCGTTACGATTAGTCGATTAGCGTTTATTCAAAATTAATTTTCCACAGAATTATGTTGAAATTAAAAGTAGGAACAATTTCTTATAAATTTATCTAGTCGTTGGAGCAATAATCTAAAAAAAATCTATGTTGTCGCTTGGTCAAATGATGCCTCACCATCCAATTGTTGCACAGGTGGGTGTCATAATACAATTAAAACAAAAAAATGTCTTAAATTCTCAACGAAAAAACAACAAACTGCGGTGTTAACGGCAACATTTCCTTAAAAATTGGGAAATTCATATCGTAATGTCTGGAAGGGTCTTGTTCAGCGTTTATAGAGCTCCAATTCAAGTACAGATAGTAGATGTTAGTTTAATTTCAAGGTTTTTTATATTCAGTTTTCATTTAGTAGTAGTGGTTGATCAATGCACGGGCATCATTCGTCTGTGAGCGAAGCTGCGTCTCTAACTTTACTTCCAATCTTTCGTTGGGAAAAAGAAATTACTGTTTTGCTGTTTGCATTTGATGATAACCAAACTCTCCTCTGGCCATTGTCAACAGAATCTTAAAAGGGAGACTGTTGCTTATTGTTCTCTTCTAACTTCCAACCCATCCCTCTGTAATCCTCGTGACGGATGGTTTGTTATTTGCTATTAACTGTAAAATAAAACATGATAGATGTTAAGTTAAAAAAAATGGGACACAACATTGCTGCGAGGTTCAAGGACAAGGGATTAAGTGAGATTAATTAGGCATTCTTAGGATTAAAACCTGCTCCTGCAATTGAGATCTTCTCTGATTGGCTGATTAAGACCTCATCTGATTGACTCTCACGCACAGAAGGATCTGGAAGAATCCCTCGTAATTATATACGTAGAAACCGAATTGAAGTATACAAGTTTCTAGAAAATCAAATGAAATAAACATTTAAAAGCTAAGGAATTGGTGCGAAGTTCAAGAAGAAAAGATCTAAAACTTAGTGTTCGCTTCTATTGTGGAAAATATTTCTTACAATCAACGGTTTCACAAATAAACTCTGCAAACGCGAGAAATCGAAAGATAGTTTTAACACAAACCTCGCTGCTTAAAAAATTGTTCTAACGGTCAGAACTTGTGTCATGTCAAAAGTACTGCAAATTTTGGTTAGTATTCTTTTGGTTGAGATTCTGTCCCAAGTGAATAAAACCACAAATCATACGATACGACATAACAGTAGAAAATAACCGGTTGCAATGAGAGGGATAACTTATTGCATACCAACTTTATTGCTATATTTTTCCGAGATACTTTTTTTTTCTGATTTGTTTCCTAACAGAAGGCACATTTAAAAAAACCAAAGGAAATAGTGATTGATTTATTCCTTTATTTGAGAGAAAGTAATTATTTGGGGTTCCTTCCCCCCACAAAGAGTTAATATGTTAGTAAGAGTTAATAAGCTATTATTATCAAGTCAGTCAGCAAAAATATCTCCCGTCTATTCTGCGCGAATAAATTAAATAATAAAGATTTTTTTACTACATTAAAAATAAGATTAAAATTATGAATTTGAACCAAATCTTAGATCTTCTATAAGATATCACAAATCTTTATTAAAACTCCAAAATACTGCACCACAGACCAATATTTCGCCTTATTTTTCCAAGACTTCCTCAAGGTTTTTTGGTAACATAATAAACAAATAAATAAAATAAAGATCAAAATGGAAAGAGAAATAACCTTCTCAAACCTTTGACAAATCATTTTAGTTTGAAATAGAAATTCAATGGTATCTACAGGTTCCTGAAGGAATGTGATCTCTCGCTTGGAAAGGATACAATCGCACAGCTCATGGAACTCACGAAAGGAAACAAACTATAAGTAATTCTCTGTTGAATACAACGTTAAATTTCTGATCAAGTATTCTTGGAGATTGTATTACTTACATGTCTATTAACAAAACTTCTAATTGTTGATAATAATTAAACTGGTTTCTTTTACTTTTGAGAAATTTATTTCTTTGTTGATGGAATAAATTCAATTATAAATGATTCAATGTATATTTTCAATAATAGGTTATTTAAAGTTGAATAAAACAAAGACAGCAAAAATAATCACTTCCTGTTGGAGAATACAACGTTATTTTACAAATAGATGTTACTAATAAACTAATTTGACAACCAAGGAGACGCAAACCACTGTATTGTTGGTGTTTTTTTTTAATTTATTTTGTAATTGGAATAGAGTCAGCAAGTGTGAGTTATTATGTGCTTTATCAATGATGTGTATTAGAAATAAAATATCTTTTTGTATATATCACCTATAGACTTGTTCTTCGGTATTTTCAAACCGTAAGAAATATCAGAGTTTAATAATTGAATTTTGAAGAACCTCAGATAGAGAAGTGAGATTGGATAAATAATAACAATATCTTATATTTTAATATTAACAACTTCCGTAGATTATCATCGTCTTAGGATAGAGGGCGTTTCTTGATAAGATAAAAAAACTCGCAAGTAAGTAAACAGAACATTTCTGTGCAGGGGAAAGTTATTGTGATATTGAAAACCAAAATGTTGGGGTTTTTTTTTTTTCCGTGGCTGTGAAGAACGAAGTCTTTGTTATTTGCGTAAAGAAAGATGGACTCTATTGCCTTCTATTAATTCCTCTTTTCCTACTTGAAATGAAAATGAAATATGGGAATTAATATTTGGTTGCGGAAGTTTTATAGAAAATTAATCAAGAAGCTTAAAAAATGAGTGATAATTTTTATCTTTTACACAATTAGTTATTTGTACTAATATTGTTCGTAAGTGATAAACAATGCAATTACATCGAAATTAATTAGGGTTCAATCCCTTTTGTACCAGTTGTTTATTTTGGGTCAGACATTGTTTGTGCTCCAGGGATTAGCTGTCACAACTTTCCAACTTGTTTTTAAAAAATTAGGCTTATTATAATCTGACGAACCAAATAAAATCGAGTAATCGAGAATAAAAGAGTAACATTTTATATCAACAAATAAAACAACATTCCCTGGAAATGTTAGACGTTCACAAACATAATATTTTTTCTTTCCTTTTTTTTATCTTCCCATTAGAGCGGTTTTTTAATTTGATGAATCGTTTATTTTACGTGATTTCTTTTTCATTTTCCTTCCGTTCGTTCATCTCAACCTTCATGTGAAAAAATCAACCGATTTCTTATTAAATGTAATTTCCCTTCTTTTAATCCTAATGAAGACTTTTCTTATTAATTATAATCAATTTGATTGTAAGTTGAAAGGTCAAAAGGTAAAATTGAATATCCCGGAAGAATACGAGGAGAAAAATCTGTCTATTCACTGCATCAAATTCTAATACAAAAATAACAGAATTTTACTGAAATTTATGAAAGGGAGGGGAGTGAGATCGAAGGATTATAAAAAAAACTTCATTCTATTCAATTAATAAAATAATTCTTACAACAAATCTGCTTCAATATTCTTATAAGAATGTTTATATTTAATTGAAGTGATAATTTATGAGTTTTGAAAAGCTAAATTCTAATTAATTTTTTGTGTCGAAGGAAAGTGGAATAATCAAGAATTAATTCGGTAATTATTATTACTATTATTATTTGGCTTTGTTTTTAATTTTTTATTCTGTGTTTTGTTTATAGCGATTCTTTGAAATCGCTCTCTCAGTTGTAACCATGTGACTTATGGCTCGAGGGGGTTTTCCTCACTGGAGGTTCCGTTTCCTGAGCTATGAAGTCGACGTTTTCTAACTAGAATTACATCATGCATTTCCTGTTAGTACGAGGGGTTTGCCAGTGCTACCTGCGTTGACTAATCTAGGGCGAGTCATCAGCCGACCCACGTGCTACAAGTGAGGAGGGTCAGTTCACAGTGGCACGGCTTCTTTCAATGACGACGGATCGGTTTTTAGTGACTGTGTTGGTGGTGGCGGTGACGGCGATTGATGCCTTCAATGTGGACACCCGCTACCCCATCATCAAGAATGGCCCGGGACGAAGTCACTTTGGATACACAGTAGAATTACATCGTCAAAGAGATCAGCTTGTGTAAGTTGTGGCTTTTAAATATTATCTTCTAGTTATCTATCTGTTCTAGTTATCTTTCCCTTTTCTATATAATTAAAACCTAAAATATCTTAGAATGTTACGTTTAAAACCGTATTTAAAAACAAAAATTAAAGATCTATTTATTTATTTTATTTATTAAAGAAAAATTTAATCTAAATTGTAACTAGTTGTAAAAATTTATCTAAGATTTTTTTTTGCTTGTTTTTTGGGATTTTTTTATTAATTGGGTGAAAACTATTTGTATTATTTTATTTCCCCCAATGGATTCTATCTTTTATTCCCTGATTGAAACAGGACTTATTTTTGAAACTGAAACTTAAATTCCTTCCAATGTTTTTTATGTACATCACGAGTTGGTTGGTTGTGAGTATGACTGGGCTTGCACTGACCTTGACAACCATTTTAAGAAATGCCAACAAAAGATCAGCGAGTGAGTGAAATTCAAACGTTACAGTTTTTTTATTATGAATTAAAAGACATCTCAAAAAAAATTATCTTTGATGACTTCTTTATTGTTTAGGTAAAAGACAATGTCTAAGGAACGGAAAATAATAGTAATTGATATTTTCTCTAGTTTTAAGTTTTCCTTAGGACTATTATTAAGACTGCAACTGACAACAAAACAAAAATTGAAAAACGTGCATTTTTTTTAAATCTGACAAAATTCTCGAAGTATAATCGGAATGATCAGAGAATGTTCTTTCATTTAAAACATTTGTTTAGTTCCTTATTCTTTGGGAACAGAATCATCGAAAAGGGGCTGTGTCCCTCTCATCAAAATATCCAATGTAAGCTTTTACTCATGGATTTGATGATTAAATATAAATAAAAACGGTCCTCCTAATTAACATACTCAGGTGTCTCATGAGATAATATTTGATTTTAGAATTCTCTTTTAATCAATGGAATTTGGGATTAACCAGTGTTGATCAGTGATTGATTATTCTAAGAGCGGGAGGGCGAAATGTTTGAGAAACGAATTTATTTTGCATAAGTTTTTTGCCAAACGCAATAATACATTTAATCGGAGGTTGAAGGTCACGGTGTCAGCATTGATCGTGAAGTTATTGGTGAGATTTAAGCTAATACATTAACTTATGTAATGGCTATTAATATTCTACATTATTTAAATCTTCGTATTTATTGGACATTGTTTCAAGAAATCCTTTACATTCTGAATCGTTTAAATTAATTTACTTTTATTTTTTTTATTTTATTCTGAAAAGGAACTGGGATGAAACTTCTTTTTGTTTTTAGCTTTACTTTTTTTTTGGAAAGATGGGCTTATAAAATCAGCATGTCTGTCTGTGATTGTTTGTCCTTTAGTTTATTAATTAGCCAGAGACGAGCGATCGTTTAATGTGGATCCTGCCCAGAAATTTCCGGTGACAAAAATCAGGAAAGAAAACAATAAAACTGACGACAAACTCCGGACACACGTGACCCATTTTGTTCTTTAATTGGATTGAAATTAGAATCCAAACGAAGAAATTGTGGATTTAATCCATTTTCATCAGAAGAAAATGAAGGATTGGGGTCTGCTCTGAGGGATTTAGAATTTGTGATAGGATTACCTACATCTTCTTTTTTGTTTTCTTTGAATTGTTTTTAAGGACTTTAAAAAAAGGAAAATAAAAATAAAAAAACAATTGCAATAGTTTTAAGGAAAGTAAACCTTAAGTTCTTTGATGAACTTCCTTGTTTTATAAAAATACAGGAATTTATTTCAAGCAACCAGAAGAAGACTTCGATTTATTATGAAGTCGAAACTAGTAGTTTCATTTTAAGTTTTTTTAAATGTTTTATGTTATTTGAACATTTTAACTGTATTTGTGCGACGGCGGAATTTATAATGAACTATCAGCGCACGTAAAACTTGAACTTTAAAAATACAGGAATTTTAAAGTTTTGTCAAATCAAGGGAAATATTTGTCATTGAATGGATTTTGTAAAATATTTAAATCATTTCTTAGGAATTAAGTGACGAAATAGTAGCAATTATTAAAAACTTTGAAGGCAGAGTTTTGAAAATTATGTTGGAGTTGTTGAGTCACTGAAATCACTTCCAATTCTGAGTCAGTTCTTGAAACAAAAGGGACCTTTTTATTTTTTTTTCTGATGACAAGTCATGTCTGTATTTGACTATTTTTCAAAGAAATTCATTCTTCCCTCTTAACTGAAGTCTTGCTTTTAGCTGATTCTCGTAACAAGAACTCTCAGGAAATTCCCCAGAATTTCTTCTTTGATGCAAACAATTGAATCGTTGAAAAAACCTATTGTCACTTATCAATTCTCTTTTTGAGCTTAGACTGCTTTTAAGATATGTTATTTTAATAGAAATTTGTGAATTTATCAACTTAATTATCCTAAAATAAACAGTAAAATATAAATTAAATCTTGGAGTACCTTTAAAAATAAAATAACAATACTTTGAAAAACACTTTAATAAGGGCGTCAGCAGAAAGTTTTCCGGGGGGGGGGGGGGCTATTTTGGCAATGTATTTGACACCTGTAAAAATTCATAAAATGAGCGAAGTAAAAAGATAATAACTTAAATTAAATTGCCAATTTTCTAAATATCTGTTAGTAAGAGGAGAAGGAAATTATATGAATTACATTCATTTTTCTAAATTCCAGGGGGGGAAGGAGCAAATGCCCCCCTCTTGCCCATTTATGCGTGCGCATGAATATCTTAAGGAACTAAAATTGATTGAGAAAGAGTTGGTAAAAAGGTTATTTCCCAAAAGACATCCAATGTCTCATCGGAATTACATCCCGACAGATTCAGCCAAGAAGGAATAAGGGAATAAATAGAAATAAACCTAAAATACTTTGGGAAAAAACTCAAGAACTCACTGTTTTGTAGGAATTCTGATCTGACATCCTTATCACTTCTCTGTAAAAATAATATTAAAAATAATAAACTTACAATGTAACTAGAATAATTTTACTTCTATAAAAAAAATGTAAATATAATTTTGTGCTAAAGTATAAATTTAAGGGCGACCCATAATAATAATAGACTAATAATAAAAAAGGAAGCATATTAAAGTAAAGAAAAATAAAAAAAAGTGAGGAAAATAAGAAAAACACGCGGACATTGAGAAAAAAAGATTAAAAGGAAAAAAAAAAAAAAAAAAATAGTAGATAAACATATTCGAACTGGCAACCTCCAGCAGATGAGTCCAAGACTTTACCCATGAAGCTATAATTCACAACTGAAATGAGATTTTTGCATTTCTAACATTTAAGCTAATATCCCTATTTTTACGCTGTTTGGGTCTCTGACCACGATGGTGAAGTCCGTTTCCTGATCCGACCTTCCATTCGGGAGTTGTTAGTGGGGGACAAACACGGACGGACGGACGGACAGGACAAATGCAATAGCTACCGATTTTCGTCGAAAAAATGTATTTGTAATAGAATTCCAAAACATATTGATATGAATTCTATATTGATAACAGGACTGTACTTCTGTACATTTACGAAAATAGAAAAAAAAAATATTAAATCTGAAGATTGTTTTAATAAGTTAAACAAATAAAAAGTGATAAAAATTAGATAAAACAGAAGTTCATTTTTTCCACATTAAGCTTTTTTATAATGACTTATTAAATAAAAAGAAGCACCTTATTGATGGAAGTAGCAAATGGGAATACTTTTTTTATTCATTCATGTATTAAATATTTTGATTCTGATCGGATAAAAAAGTTTTTAAAATAATTTTTTTTTTTTTTTGAATGACTTGGTTTGTTTGGTTTTTTTTAAAAAACAAACAAATATTCTGAAAGCTATGCTTTTTTTAAGATGTGGATTTTGAAATTCAAATACATATATGTATCCTGAATATCAGAACACTTAATAAAACTTCAGTTTAATTTAATTTTGAAGAAAATAAAAACTGTTAATTATTTCGAAATGTTTAGCTGTTTTTTGAATAATGAAAATAAGGGAATGATTGTTGCTAAATTTATTGCCATGGAAACCAAGATAATTCATTTCGAAGGAAAAGGAATTACATAAAACGAAATGCTAATAATAATATCTAATCGTCATTTCCTTGTTTGAGTATTTTGAAAATGATTTGTAGGCGTGAACATTAAAACGTGTGGGAAAAGGAAATCCATTTAGCACAGGATCTAAGGAAATTTCTTTGGCCGTCTTTTGAAAGTTATAAATAAATTTATCAAATAGAATTCAACAAAATGTCGTAAGACGAGTTTGTCTTGAGAATCGGGGGCATCTGCCTCAGGGAAAGAAATAGATCAGTTTTAATTCTTTTCTTTAAAAAAAGTTGTAGTAACAAGACATATTATTATCAAAGTGATTTTTAACCCTCACCTGTTGGGCATCTGCCCCGAACCAACCCTCCTCCTCTCTTTAATCTACACAAGAAAGACTCCACCCAATGGAAGCTCCTCGGGTATCAATGCCCCTTCCTTTGGTGTCAGACGAAGAAATTGACTTCGAGATCAACTACTTCTTAATTATACTTTTCGTTGTTATTAGAATAGTTTTAGTGGAGACAATAAAAATTTAAAAAAATCATTTCTAATAAATTGGAATATTCCTCCAGATCTTTAGAATACTCAAAAAATAGGTTTTTACCAGCCACAGTCACCGTCTCAGCTTCAAGATCTGTATCTGTGAAAATTGAAGAATTTCACTGAATAAAAACTTAAACGTGTTGAGTAGCTTCCTTTGTACCTATTCTTAGGAAATATTTTATTCCAAAATATGGTTATTTTAACAGAGAAGCAACATCTATTTCTAATTGTTGGTGATTGATAAGATTCTCCATCTTTAGCTTCTATTTTAATCCTAAACCCTTTCTTCGTTTTGTGTTTTCAATGATTGAGGAAATTGATAGAATTTTAAAAATCTTCCTTCTTCAATATTCTTGTAATATTCTGGCGATATTTCACGAAATTTTATCATTTTGCTTTTTCAAGCCTTTTTCTTCAAAATAACTTCGAGTCTATCTCAACATTATTAAGTTTCTTTTTCAACAAAGTAACTTAATACTAATTGGCTCTATCATTATAATCACGTTATTGAGTTATTATTGACATATTCAATTATGATAAGTCTCCTTTCCAATAAAGTGACTTAATATACTACAATCACTTCGTTGAGTCATTATTAACAGTTTCAATTATTGACATTTTTCTTCTTGGCCCCTAAATGATGTCTTGAAAAAACGCTAGTGTGTTGGGGTTGACCATATATCCCTTGTCTTTATTCGTGCACTTGAAAGATTTTATAATGCAGGCTTCAATGACATATCTACTATGTATATCCTTGATTTTGAATAATATGCTGACTTCAAGGTCTGGGTTATGTCCTTTTGAAATACAATGTTCTGCCCAATTTGATGTTTTTGGTTTGTTATTCCGGTATGCTGATATATGTTCATTAATTCGTTCTTGTAATGTCCTTCCTGTGTTTCCGAAATATACTCCCCCGCACGTCCTACATTTGAGTTTGTATGTAGTGTATTAGTATTGAAAAGGAAACTCAATAATGTTGAGATAGACTCGAAGTTATTTTGAAGAAAAATAAGGCTTGAAAAAGCGAAATGATAAAATTTCGCGAAATATCGCCAGAATATTACAAGAATATTGAAGAAGAAGATTTTTAATGTTATATTGATAGAATATTCTTTTTCAGACAAAAATCTTGGCCTACAGATAAAATACTATATTATTTGTTGTTATTATTATTGTTGTTGATGTTGTTAATACTATATTACCTGAATGTTTATCAATTTTATCTCCCTTAGTGTTTGTCAAGAAATATATTTTTGAATGAAAATAATTTGGATTTTCTCGTAATTTTATTCTTTTTTTCGTTGGCTCTATAATTGAAAGCAAAAATTAAAAAAAGTAAAATAAGTATTATAACATCTAGAGAAGCTCTTAAGGTTAATTAAATCGTGTGACTCCTACTATTTTATTTATCAAACAAAAATGCTTAGGAAAGAGAAACAATTGTTTTTGTTGTTGTTGTTAGGTTCCATCAAGTCGTCTACGACTTCTGGTGACCTCATGCACTAAGGCTCTCCAAACAGATCTATCAGTTGCTGCATATCGTAGTTGTTGCAAAGAATTCCCGGTAGCTTCCTTTATATCTTCCAACCATCTTCTTCGTTGTCTTCCTCTTCTTCTCTTCCCCTCTACCTTCCCAAGCATGATTATCTTTTCCATGGAATAATCCGCTCTCATAATGTGGCCAAAATAAGATAGTTTTTGCCTTAAAATCAATCAAAACAATTGTTACAATTCAAAATATTTCTGATTCCTGCATTTTTTTAATCAATATGATGGCTGCCAACCTTTCTAATCAAAAAACAATTTACGTAAATAATCTTCTTTTGTCCAGATTTCTCCAATTTTACCTTGTTTAAAAACATATAATATTTTTATTCTTAACTTTAATTTTTATGGCGAAGAACTTGACACTAGCAATAAAATCAGTACCGTCGCGTGGTTTGTTGGCGCCCGGGGCAAGATTTCGTTAGCCCCCCCCCCCCCCCAGCTCAATCCCACGTGCACCCACCCGACATTATACCTATCTGTAAGGATTCAAACACAAACACACAGCGAGCGACGTGACGCGACACTATCAAATACAAGTAAACATAATGGGGTTAAATACACAATGAGCGACACTTAAATACATACAATGTAATATTCAAAATTTAGTTATACCTAACTTTATAAAATACGTTATATACATCTAACTTAATTTTTTCAAATTTTGTTGTTTTATTTTTGCCGTTGCCGCGTTGCCCCACTGGCCGTGGCTCCCAGGGCGTTCGCCCCACCCACGTGACGGCCCTGAATATAATCAGTTTCTAAAGTCGATTTGTTAAAGATTGAAGTGACGTCAGAGAACCGCGTAACACATTATTCTGAAGCAAAGAATATAGTTCCTTCGTTCTTATTTCATCCTGGATTTATTAGATTATTGTTGATTTGAAAACATTAAATATTTTAAGAGACAGAAAATGTAACTGTTCAAATTATTAGATTTGTTTATTTTCAATCATATAGCAAGGGAACATACGATTGGTTAGTGTTGTTGAGGGGCTCATTTCAACATGGCAGCCTTCAGTGCATCGCACGCGTCTCCTTATAAATATTTCAAAAGTAATTGTAAAGGTCAATCGATACATAGCAGTGTAAAATAAATAATTTTAAATGTTTATTCCAAGTTAAATGAATTGAAGCAGCACGTGACTGTTAATGAAAAACAACACTTTTTAAACAAGAATATGGGTGATGTCTTTTTATCCCATTAAGAAATAATTTCAAAAGGAGGGAATATTACTCACACTAGGCAAGAAGAGACCTCGGAAAGCAAATACATCACATTCTGATAAAATTTATGATTCATTTCTATGCTCTGCAATCAGAGATAAGAGGCATAAAATGTTTTTTCAAAATGAAATATTAACCATAGGAAATGTTCTGAAAGAAATTATTGACGATTCGGAGTTGCAAAGTAATTCCCGCAGTACCCAATAATATAGAAGGTTACAGTTATTTATTTTGGTATCAGTAGCGGCTAAAATTCACGATTGTGTGACTGAAGATATTTGGTGCCATTTGTTAGTGTTTATTTGAAGAGACATTTTGAAACTGGCAGCAGACATTGGGAGGAGTTTTGAAGCACAAACCATCAAATTAGAAGACGATTTCTGGAATCTGAACTGCTTGATAGATCGTGAAGAACAATCAATAGGTATTAATCTAAACTCTGATTCTTCTGATAGTAATGCATCAATTGAATGTGAACTTTTCACAGCGAACACTGATTACTAAAGCTAAAATCAAAACAAAACTTAAATACAATGAAAAGATGAATAAATAAAATAAAAGTGAAATAAAATTAAATAATAATAAAAAAAAGTACATAAAAAGACAAAAAAAATCTTTTGTCTTACAAGCTGAATGCTTTATCCTTTAGACCACCATGAAATATGTCTTACTCCGCGTGACGTCACTTCAATCTTTTCTTGAAACCGACTTTAGTGGACTTTAATCCTAGAAATTAGGGATTTTTTGCTTTAATAATAGTATTTGAGTAGATTCTCTGTTCATATAATGTGTTCTCTGATAGTGAATAGAAATCCGAATTGGCTCTATTGGCGATCTCTTAAAGGCAGTTGTTAGAATGAAGCTGTTTTTATTTAGGGTTCCTTTACATTCTGATTTTTTGAATTATAATTTTCAGATAAAGATGACTTCATTAGATAAAAGGCTAACGAGAGAAATAGTAAAAAACTGTCTATTAAAAAAAAAAAAAAAAATCTTTATGGTTATGATGTTAATTGGTTCCATTTATTTTAGGTTTCTTCAGTAAAATGTTGAAATCTTCGTCAGTCAGTTCAATATTTTTATGGATTGGGTTTTAAGCTTTTTTTAACGAATAGTTATAGTTGAAGGACCAAAATGAAACGCAATTTATTTTTGCTTCCGGATTAAAAATGAAAGAACTTCGCATAAACAGTAAAACCGCGACATAGTTTTAAGTTTAGCATCGGTGTTTTAAAGTCCTTTTTTTAAAAGTTGATGAGAGAACGATTAAGTTGTTTGTAGAGAAATTTAGTAAACAGATTTGTTCTTTTCTTGAAAGTGTTTTTTTTAAGATGTTTGGAAGATAAATCAAATATTAGATCTACAGTCAATTGATAAAAAGATGAAATTATTGTTGTCTTGTAGTTTTTGAGGACACCAAGTCAGCAAATGATCCCTTTACGTTGTTTAATTTGACAATTTGAAGTAAATTTCGTTTTTTTTTTTTTTTTTAACATTCCAGTTTTTAGTCTTTAATGTCAAAAATGAGGACAAATGAATCCCGTCTGAGTGAGGGAAAGCCTTTGGGCGTCAAAATATCTCCGTAATTTATTGCCTCAATGAAGATCACGAGAAAAGAAAATAAAACAGCCTAATTGTATGCTTTACTTCAATCTTTCTTGATAATTTATGCTTTTTAATCACGAAAACGATAAAATTATCTATTAAGTAAAATAAAGTTTCAAATACAGCTTTGTAATACCCTAAAATTTAAGGATTTTATAGTTAAAAAACAGAGCAAGCTTTAAGAAGGACTGTTATGTATCAATAACATAGTAAAATGAGGTAATAACTGAATGAAATGATCAGTATTTTCAAACCGCTTAGAGAAGTTTTTCAATTGAAGGAAACTCAATAGAACATTGGTGTGAATCTGTTCTTGTATTTTTGTTCAGTTGAACAATAGAAGACATAAAAGTAACTCAATGAGACATTGATGAAACTCTCTCATAAATATCGGAGTTGTCAAACTTCTCATAAATATCGGAGTTGTCAAACTTCTCATAATCATAAGCGGAGACGATCCAATAACACAGCGATGGCATCCAAAGCCCAAACATCGCCTGCCTCCGTAAGTTCAAAGATAAAAATTCTTCGACTCCATTCCTCTCAAGAGCTACAAATACATTCGCAGCCTTTTGATGATATTCGATCAGTTGTTATAATGGAAAGGTGTAAATGAAGCATTAAATTCTCAAGAAATGGTAAATGAGGAAATTACTCTGTCCACATCTCAATCGATGACGGTAAGCGATGATCTTAGAGCTACTTCTGCTTGTCGAAGGAACAAATGTTTCTCTATGTTTCCTCATGGCTTTCATAACAACCTCAGTTTCTCAAGCATTGTTCGATCAGATTCTTTCCAGATGTATCACAGCAAAGTTAGTACTAGATGACAAAACCCTCTGGAGTGTTCCTAGAATATGAATGAGCTCTTATCACTTTTCAAGGAATTCATTTTCAAATAAAGATTTAAAAGAATGAAATACTTTGAAAATTATTATATTATTATTATTATTGTTAATGTTATTTTAAGCCATAAAGTATTCTTTATTCCCTTCTCTGCAAGCGAAGAAGAAAACAAACAAAAAAGAAAAATCTTGCAAAAGCTACTTGTTTGTTTGGTAACTTATATAAAAACACATAATCATTTGAAAAAAAAACATGTCATGGTTAAACAAGCGGAATATCTTCCTCTATTTCACTGTCTTCACTTTCATCATAATCTTCAAAATGTGGTTCACAAGTTAGAACAGTATTTTCACAGAAGTGATCACTAAAAACACTATACATTTCTGTACATGGAAGTGAATTAGCTGTCAACTTTTGCTTGGCATTTATACCTTGCAAATAAATGTTTCCATAGAAAGCAGCGTGTCCCAAATATGACTTGTTTTTTCAAGGTTTTCCAATACTTGCAGAATGTTGTCATCAGCGGCAATAAAGTTCCCTTTTTTATTGAATGATCCAGATACATCTGCATTGAGGCCACTTTGGGCTTCTGCTTTTAGTCTGCCCATGTGTGGGTGTGAGGGGAACACTTCGCTTTCTCCTTCCACTTCCAGCGATGAAGTTGGTATCTTTTAGCAGATAGGGCTTCTTGCTTAGCGCTAGGTCTAACACATCTGTGTCAGGAGAAAATCTGGCAAACTGTGTTGCTCCTCTTTTTTTGTAGCTTCTACTGCAAGTAGTATTATTTTACTGTCAGTTTCTTCATGTGAGCTACTCAATGATGTCGTACCCTCATTTTTTCCTTTTCACTGTAGTGGTTTGTCTTTGTAGTGGTTTGTCACTGTAGTATTTTCCAAGAACCTTTCAGCTAGAAAATTAGTCAGCTCATCCTTGGTTTTTTCATGAAAAGAAGCTTCTGTCTGGTGATAGAGTAGATAACAGTCTCAAGCTCTACTCGGTAGTGTATCGGTTGAAGGAGTCGTTCTCTAGTGAACTTGTTTAGTGAATCTTCAATGTATGAGTCAAAAATCTAAAGAAAGCAATTATACATTTCATACTTCTTATTGATCCGATCGATAAAATGATTAGCGAGGTCTGCGTACGTGATGATTGTTGCTGGCTTCTCCAGAGCTTATTGTTCTGCCGTAACATCTATAACAGCGAACTAGTGTTGGTCATTCAGTTTCTATAATTTAATCTGCATCTGCATGTATTTTTTTTCCTGAGGTTCTCAAGTGCAGACTCAAGGAGTTCCATGAGTTTGCTGTTAGCTGGACAGTATAACATTGTACCATTTAGCGCAAGCATTGATCGAGGTATAACTGAAATTTCATAATTGCTTATGGTTGTTTTGATGTCTGATACCAACGTGGGGCCGGGATCTGGTAACAATAAGCATTCGGGGAAAACTTTCAGTATCTTGTTTCAGTACTACTGTAGAGTCTTTGACATTTATATGAGCTTTCTTCAGTGCTTGTTTACAGGTCAGCAGATTCATTTCTTCACTTGATCTCATAGACTGACTTGAACAGTCACTATGCGTTAATTGGTAAAGTTAAAAAAATTGTCAACGCCCGATTGCGCCATGTTTCACATATTGTCCTTCATCTTTTCTTGCATTTTGTACTACTGTGTTTACAAGCTCATTTCTACCATTTGAGAATAGTTATCAGCTGTAGAAATAATGTAACAAACGCACATACATTCTTACTTTGCCTTGATGATGCCGCCTTTGCCAGCTCATGGTGTCTCTTTTTGATACTTGGATTAAAGCCTTGCGTTTTTTTAAGATTTCTCTACATATCTGTTTGGACCAGTGTAAATCTTTCCCTTTTTTAAGACGGACTCGTTCTTGCACTTTGGGGCAGTAAACTGTAGATCAACGTCCTGAAGTTCTTCTTCAATTTTGATTTAACTTCATCATTAGGTATATCAATTGACAAACAAATATTTTCGTACGTCTGTTCTAAATATATTCTGCTAACAATATTGCCTTCTAATCAAAAAATCTTGCAAAACATCAACAAATTCTTATCTGATACTTCGCAAGTTACGCCCTTTTCATAAATACTTTTTCACGGTCTGAGGTTTATAGTCACACGAATATTCCAACAATTTTTGTGATACATAATGTCCATAGCATAAGCGTCAGCAGGATTAACACATTCGTTTACCCGCACACGTAGCCTGTTATCATTGCTCAACTGAACTGCCTTCAGTAGATTATTTTGTCCATCACTAAATGCAATGAATTGCATTTTGTTGCTCCTTTGTCAAAAAATATACACTTCGATTTCATGTAGGATATTGTTTTCACTCTGGTGAATGGTATAATCGATTCAGGAAGATCATTTTGTACTTCTGATCAGCACTCAGGCTGCTTCATAAAGTTGCTACGGGCTTTAACCATATGCCCTTTATGGGTTGCATTTTAGTAGCACGATCGATGCTATCTTGCGTTGTTTGTTTGAGGACCTGCTGTCAAATCACCTAAGCGCCATTTTCACTTGTACAAACGCTTTGTCATTCCTCTGTCCTCTTTATACAAAGAGGAAGATTGTATAGCTTCACATAACTGTCTGTACTTTTCGACACTGAAACGGTTTTCTTTAGTATTTAACTAACATAACAAGCATCACACCCTGCAAGTATTGTCTTTAGAAAAACGGTTTTTCTTCGCGGAATTTTGTAACTCAAGTTTTGCAATGACCTTCCTATTGTTACTCTTTCTTCTCCTTATTTATCTGCGACAAAACTTAAAAAATGCTCAAAATATGCTGTGATTAGAAAAAATCGTTGCAATTGAATCAAAACGAAGCCTGATACAATGGCTTAGAAATTCCCAAATATTTTTGGTTTTTTGAATTTTACGGAAAAACAGCTAAGTATGCATGGAAATATTATACATGATAATACAATAACTACATTTCAACTATTAACAATCATAAACTTTCATATAAGTAATTCAAAGTTAAAAAAAAAAAAAACAAGAACGGATTAACTTCTGTAATTATGAATGAGAAAGATCTGTAATATTCTTTGAAAAGATCTGTAATACGCAAGCTGTAATTAATATTTGAAAAGACACTGAAGCCACAGAGACAGGTTTGGTTACAGTCTAATCTCTAATTAGCTCCTGACGAAAAACTGGAACAGTTGTTAATGGTTGAAGTCAATCAGAGTAAATTTTGAAAGACTCACGTAGAATAGCCAAGAAAAATAGGAAAAGGGGGGGGGGGGATTTGTCGATTATAGTAATAAACTTAAAAAATTTGAGTATTATTATTATTTTTAGTCTACTGTCTTAAGGCTCATAAAAGGTATACAGGGCGGTCCAAAAATTAATCTCTTTTCTTTTTTCTCAAAGACCTCCCAGAGAGGCCGCCACGCTCCTTTAACATCTCGGCCCATTCGATTTTTAACCATTAAAAACACTTGAAGACCATATTGTACAAAGAAAGGCTAACATGAATCGTCTAAAAGGAATGAAATGCTGTAATCAGAGAAACGAATATCCCCTAGAAATGCATCTGTTTTCAATAAAATGCCACCATTTAAAGCATGTTCTATGAATAACGTGAACACTTTGTTAATAAAACAATCAATTTCCGTATTTTTGGATCACCTTGTACACATTCACATCTACTGTAACTTTATACTAAAAACGGATCTTCCAGAACTTGGCCTGAATATTGATGGATCTTATTCGTTCTATCTTTTCTCCAGGTGGATCTGTGTAAATTTTCGTAAGAAATTACTGGAAGCCAAAAACAATTAGCAAACAATGATTTTCCGACTAACAATGAATCCTGTTTGAAATCAATTTCGTTTTTGCGTGTTTTGATTTCATAAATAGTAATTAGGTCATTATTTAATTTCAATATTTTCAGCCAAGAAATATTATTTTTCTTCTTGTGTAATTTTCCTAGATTTTGTTTCACTCACATGAATTTGTTTTGTTGAGTAAAACTCTTTCTTTTTTTGAGAAATCCCTGTATTCCATTGGTGGAAAAACCACCATTGCTTGCATAAGTTGTTGAAGAATCAAACACATCTTTATTCAACGAATTCTGTTAGTGTCTCCTTCCCAAGGAACAGTATCGCAACTATTTTGTTTTTGAAGGTTTTTTTTTTAATAAAAGGGTATGTTTAAATAATATTATTTAAACATTATTATTATTATTATTATTATTATTATTATTTAAATGTTTACATAATAACAAACATTGTAAAATGTATTTAGCTTCATCTAAATAAATAAAAAATTGAGAAGGTGATTGTTTATTCTAAGCTAATTTTATAATCGTTTGCTCGAAATTTCTTGATTGATTTTCATTTTTTGATAATTTATTGATTGAATTCTTTAATCTCTTTCTAAAATATGGAAACAATTAATAGAAACCAATGTAGAGGAAAGTATTTGATAAATTATGATTGAAATAGAGGAAGATTTATTATTATTGGTATTTGCTACATTGAAAAAAGAAATTTTAACTCTTGAGTCATTGTAGTTTCTTTAGATTCTTATTTTATAGTTTTAAAATGCTTTACTGTGCGGTACTGACATCGTAGGAAGAGTTGTGGCCTCGAAATCATCGGCAAAATACAGACAGATTAATAAGAACTAAAGTGTACATCCAATATCTGTGTTAAAGAATCATTCGAATACCATTTTTACTTGAAAGCTATATTTAACACAAAGTCAACTATTCCGCGTCAATTGATGATATTAGATGATGACTTGAAGGTCAGTGAATCACGTGGCTCTGAATCACAGACTTCCCTCTTTGCCTCTAAGGAAATACGTGATGGAATTCTATTCGATCTTGTGTCGCCACACAGGAAATCAGCAGCGAATCGTAACCCTCAACAAAACACTAGGAAATAGGCGTGGGTCTTTAGCTGTTAAGCAACTTTATCGAAATCCATTGAAATTTTTAGAAATTTTTCGAATCTCTTAAGATGCTTATCTTTATTTGGCTTTTTCACCTATCAATGTAATATAATATTTATAAAACTTGTTTGAACAAAATAACTTATTCTGAAACAAAATGTTTACTTTTTTTTGTCTCATAAATCGGTTGAAGAAGATAATCAAGATTATTCTATAATCAGTTAAAACAAACTTCAAGCCATGAACGCATTGTCTGCATCTTGAATATCAGCGAAATTTTTTATTTGATTCATTGCTAGTATTAGCCTATATTAACATTCCTCATTCCAAATACGCCAAAAAATATAAAAACCTAAGGTTATTAAATATATCGTATTAAATAAACTATATTATTTCAACATCTCTGACTAATTCTTTAGTTTAGAAAAAATCCTCCGATTACGGTTGTCCTTTGGTAGCTTCTGATGTTAACTTTTCCTTCACTGTAAAGAATTTCTAGAAGTTTCCTCCTAGGTCCAGTTTATTGTAGGTTATCATTTTACAAGATAAATCCTGTAATGTTCTAAATGTCAATTTCATCATCGCGTGATGATTGTATTAATTCAGTTATTTCTCATTAGTGATTGATTTGTAGAAGCCAATCATCTCGTACAAGATGGGAATGATGCTAATAATATTTCTTTGAAAGAAACATAAGATAAAAAACACACTTCTTTTTTCGAGTTCAAAGTAGAAATGAGCTACTGCTAATGGTCTGTATCCAGATCAATGAATATCTAGTAACCATGTCTCTCCTTGATATCCAAGAGTGCAATGTTTCAGTTTCTACGCCACTGCTACGCTTCTCCTCTGTACGTTGATCGAGGACGATTACTTAAAATAGCCTTTAAATGTTCAAAGTGAAATAAGCTTTTCAAGTAATTTTGAAGTGAAGCCTCCATTAATTAGCTGATTTCTAGGCTTGTTCGTCAGATGAGACCGGAACTCATTTTCAAAATTTACAAGATGGTAGGTAACAAAGAGATAAAGCAATGGAATATATATATATATAAATCGTTTCGGTCCAAAACTTTGTTTATATTTAATTATTAAATTAAATTATTTTCAACTCTTTATGAGATAAGCATTGAATTTTTTTTTATAGAATAAATGACGATAATTCAAACAATGCTAAAAAGATTGTGTGTTTACTTTAATACAATTCAGTTTTACACAATAAATATATAAGATATAGGTAAGTTTTCATTACACCAGTAAGAAAACAGATGTACTTATAAAATTTTGTTTTGTATTTTTGTTGGCTAGTATTTATTGAAATAATACAATCATACATATATTCTACTATTATTTTGGGGGACCCAGGGCTGGGCTGCCTAGGGCGTCAAAGCTAGTTGCACCTGTTCTATCTCATCTTAAATGAAGAAAGGACTTCAGGTGATGAAAATTCAAAAAGAAATTAAAAATGAGGTTAACGACAGTTTTCTTCTAAGATGTTTTTCCCTTGGCTATTCGAAGGCTTTTCTCTCTTCAATGCAATAAAACCGAAGCCATTGAGAAAGCAAAAAAAAAAGAATGGTTCTATAAGTGTTTCTAGAATAGTCGGGAATTGAACAAATTGAATATTGATAAGATTGATCCTAAAATAAATTACTTTCCTTCGCAGTCATCCGCCGCCGAATAATCCAATAATAATCCAACACTGCGCAATAAGATCAGTATCAAACAGTAAAACAAATTCCAGTGATATCTTAATCGTCTAAAAGCTGAGGCAGGGAATTAAACAACCAGCTGTTATCCCTAATTTGAACATTTGGTTGTTTTTGTTGTTTGTTTTTTTTTTATCGTCAGCATTTTCATTATGAAATCCATAAACGTCTTGGCATCTTTTGTTTTGTTATCATAGAATCAGAGAATTTCTTTTTATAACCAGAGTCTTTCTTTTATGTTCTAAAATCGCTTTTCAGATTCGGAAATAAAAGTCTATTGTTAATATTTCGTGAAAACACTTGAATTACGTTTAAGTTTTATTCTTCTAGAAAATGAGATTGAGTCAAGGAAATAATTTTCGTGTAGTTTCAGTTCTTCTTAAGAAAATTTCCAGATAAGTGTAAAAGTTGATTTACGGTTATTTTAGTTCTTATTTTGATTTCAGTTTTTATTTTAGTCAATTATTTATTAATCAGTCATTTAATGAGTTCCATAATTTTTCACAGGATAATTACTATTTATTAATTAAATACTGACGAGGAAATTTCGTTTGAATCATATTCACAAGATTAACATAAAGTTCAAGAGTTGAACGGAAGTCAATCAATTCTGTTAATTTAGCTTCATAACCATTAAAGCTAATTAAAATCCATGTCTTGATAGAACCTCTTCCATTGGGAAAAAACTAATTATGGAATCAATCAAAATATCTCGTTTCATCATTGCTCATAAACAGATGCGAATTAACTGCAGGGATTTTTTTTTTCTTCCCTTATTAACTTCATTTTCGTTCTTTTTTTCATTGTTCCTCAGTTTATACACTGCCTTTCAAAATATTAGAAATTACGTGCTAAACCTGACTTTCAAATAAATTGGAGTTTTTGAGGAATAACATTATTCCATTGCAGTTTTTTATGCTAAGATCTTCATTGCTTAAAGAAAATGGAAAATCTTTACTTATCGATTACAAGTGACAAAAGCAACCTATCTCATTTAAAATACTGCATTATTGTCCTCCCCAAAAACATTTAAGTAACAACCTATGAAACTAACTTTCACGGCAACCCCCCCCCCCATCTGAGTTTATCTAAAAACGGAAGCAAAACCACAAGTTCCAGAAGCAACCACAAGATAGGCTACCAAATTGTAAATCTTAGTCAAGAAAAAAAGCATTATTTCTTAGTCGGTGAGAATTTGGAGACAAACTAATCCTATTTTAATATCACATAAAAGAAGTATACGAATATGATTACGATATTAATATGTTCTTTGCATTTTATAGACAACTACATAATTTTATAAACGTTAGAGGATAATTAAAAAGAATTTCAGAGCCAAAATTGAAAATTTCCGTATTTATTGAATTTTCCAACCATAGGCTGTGAAGGTTACAGTTGAAGAACAATTATTTTTGTAGTTCCAATTGTTGTCTCCAGGTGCATATGTGGCGATTTCAAGAAAGTTGCGCCCCCCCCCTTTACACCCCTAGGACGCAATATCGAAAATTTGTCGAATATGGGTCTTTTCACTTAGGATAAAGATAATTTTTTTACTTTTGATATTTATGTGTATATTATTTACTATGTAATATTAATTAAATTAATATTAAAAATGTTATTTTTATATTTTAATTCCTATCACCTGTTCATGGGATTTATTTGGTAATAATATATTAAAATAAAAACAAATAAAGATTATTATTATTATTATTTAACAAATAAGTCACAACAAAAATGGTGAGTTAGTATATTGATGTACTTAGGAAATAATCATTATGTTATATTGCCATTTATATTTGATTTTAAATTTATAAAATCATCTTTTACAGAGTTCTGGTAGGTGCTCCTAAGGCAAATTCAACCTCAATTCCAGATAAATTTGCATTGGAATCAGGAGCCTTGTTTTTCTGTCCAATTTCATCTTCTGGATGTGATGAAGTCCCTTTAGAAAAGAAAGGTATTTTATTGTTTGGTCTTTATTTAATAGGTGTTATTTAATAGTGTCTGCATTTCAGTGTCCAGGTCAGGGTCGTAGCTAACAATGGGCAGCCGGGGCAGTGCCCCGGGCCCCCCCCCCCCCCCAGAAAGGGGGGGTTTTTTTTTTTTTTGCAAAACCTTAAACACTTGTTGCCCCGGGCAGAGCTTAGAAGAACTTAGAAGAAAGAGGATAAAATAGGATTCTCGTTCTTTTTTTTTTGTTGTTGTTAAAATAAGATTGTCGTTTTTTTTGGTTGTTGACAGCTCTGCCCCGGAGCCCCCAATCCTCTAGCTAAGGCACTGGTCCAGGTGCAAGATATTTTTGTTAAAAATATACCAATGCATTGGTAACTTGGCACCTGAGTGCTTAGAAGTTAGAACCCATTGTGCCT
>JAFIDM010006943.1:3166980-3200682 GCA_023159025.1 Thereuonema tuberculata
CAGAGCTACCAAAGGGTATTAATAGTTTTGTAAAATTGTTAATGTACGTAAATTCTTGTAAAGATGAGCTCATATATTTCAATGGTATTATCATTCTTAAGGATTCTATTTCTAATCCCTAACAAATCATAACTTATTTTTTCTATTATTTCCAATTGCACATTAAAATTATTCATTCTAAAGTTTAATATTTTAGATTTAAGTGTTCTGCTTAATTCTGCAGAATCTTATGTTAAAAGTGAAAAAAAAAAAAAAAAATAAATAAATAAATTCTTAATTTTATATCCCAATTTTAAAAGAGATACCTGCCAATTTACCTGTTTGATTGCAACAAAATCTATCCTTAAAGTTCTGTAACTGGCTTTGTCACAAATGCTGTTCGTGCCCCGCGCTCGCACTTTTAGCCTCTCGTCTCCTTTCCTTCTGTATAATATTTCTGTAATGTATCTCTATTCTCTCTGTTATTATTTTTCTTATTCTAAATTTTTCACCTAGAACTAGTCCCGGTATTCACAGGGTTCCTTACTTTTGATCCTCGCCAAATCTGCACTTTTGTGATCCATTTTAACGACTTCAGGAATGGCTAGAGAAAGCTTCTCGGACAGTCCACAAAGGCAATCAGGCCATGAAGCCTATTGTTTACCTGTTAAAAGCTTTCTTCCAATTTTCCCCCTGTTGTTAAGTGCATCTGGAATCTTCTCTCAACGGGGGAAAACAAAGGAACTGTCGCTCCTGATGTCGTAAGAAACAGATCTGTGCAAGAAGCAGTGGGAGGAAAGAAATGCTTCGCCACCCCTCATGGATATCACGCCTTACTCCAAGAGAAAAGAAGCAGCTTTTGAGGAGCGACGTACAGGGAAGACAACCAAGGCTCATCAAGGCCAGAGGGCCAGTCATCAGGAACCCTGCCCTCCTTCACCTTGCCAGCATTAGTTCCTGAACGGACGCTGGCAGTAGCTGCAAAGAAACTACCCAGGTCCTGCGGAATGTGGTACTGATAGCCGCTACCCTGTCCACCTTTAGTATATTCATTTTTGCCGACTTCCCCCAATTGAAGTTGGCGGATCCCTCAAACCTGCGCCAAAATACATGGGCTGCACCACTTTGGAAGAGAGTCCTCAAAATGGCTTCGCAAATCCCAACCATCATTGACCTTCCACCGTCTGAACTTCGGCTGCCGACTGTTGGAGAAGTACTACCATGAGCGACCTTCCCCAGGACCCCTCCTAGTGACCCACTCCTGAAACATATCATCTGGTTGAATCCACGGGAGTTACAGAGGATACAGGATGCCTCAACCATGCTAAGAATGTCCGTTGAACCTAAGGGCAATCCCCACTCCTATGACCGGTTGTATACAGTATTTGCAGATATTTATCTATTCTTATCATCTAATAAAATCTTTCTTGTAAACCTTCCTCCTGTTTTCGTCTCACTATTATTTACCTGAAAGGCATGGGCCACTGGTGAATTCCCGCCGATTAGCTAGATTTCCATGGCACCTCCCTTTTCCGACCAGTCCCCTCTCACCCTCCTTACCCTTCTCTCCATCAATCCCGTGATCGTGGTTTGCTTTTGGAAAGCATTCGATTGGCGTGCACCTAAAACCAACACATACAACACTCATGTTGGTGAAAATTGCTACACCATGAAGGAACCATCAGAATGGAAGGAAATTTATTACACATATAACTAATAGTGATAAAAACAAATGATTATAGTTTCAGAGCAATGCAACAACAGTACTTGCAAAAAAATCAGTATGGCGTGAAGCCTCCTTGAGGTGCAATAAAAGCTATTATATGCCATGACATTGAAATCAAAAAGGTCTTGGATGTGTTCCTGGGGTATCTCCTGCCAAGCTGCTTCTATCCAAGACCACAGTTCATCGGTATTGGCTGCTGGATGACAATGACTGGCTAGTTTTCAAGTGTCCATATCCCAGACATGTTCAATAGGTGACATATTGGACGAACATGCAGGCTAGGGAAGAATAGATATCTGTCTTCCTTCAAGACAGCCTGGACATTTTTGGCAACATGTGGTCGGGTGTTGGCTTTTTGGAATATGGCTCCAGATGTGTGCTGAAGGAAGGGCACGACTTCAGCCTCCACAACTTCCCTGATGTAGCGGTTGCTGTTGAGAGTGCCCACAATTCATAGCAGCTGAGATCATCTATGATACCCCATTGCTCCTCAAACCATCACATCTATCATTCGTGCAGTATGACAATGGACAACGCAGTCTGGAAGATGGCGCTCACCTTGATATCGTCTAAAGCGTATGCAGCCATCATTGTAATCCAAGTTGAAGCTGAAAACACGACATTGTGCCAATCTGCATGCCAGTGGATATGTTTGTGAGCCCATTGTAGCCTGAGGCATAAATGGTTCAAGCCCAAGGCAATCCTCTGCAAAGGAATGCATGTTTGCAGTCCTTTGCGCAGCAGATGCCGTCAAACCGTGGAACCACTCAATGTCATACCTGTGCAGTGTTCCAACATTGTGCTAACACTTAAGAAGCTGAACGTTCGTCACTGCCCTGCAGATGAGGTATTTATCATCCTGAGGTATCGTCACCTCTTGTGGTCCACTTCTGGATTTTCAACTCATCCTGTTCTCGTCAGTCCACTGCTTCCACACTCGCATTGCTGTCGTGGCATTATGTCCTGTATGAGCAGCAATTTTATGGTATGAAAATCCTCCTCCTTCACACAAGCCAATCATTCGGCCCTGTTCAAACTCTGTAGCTTGCGTATAAGGTACCCTTTGACGTCGACGAGGCATACTGACTCCAGTAGGCACATGTACAGTTCACTTACAATGAAAAACTACTTGTCTGGATCCACAACAGTCCTCTACTTATATGTTCTTACACATCAGTTCAGAGGGTGCTGCTGAGTCTAGGCATGTTGCAATCATTTCCAAAATTAATAATTTGCATATCATATCCTGCTTTACATTTTCTGTAAGTTTCACTTCATATGCGTGTTTCTTTCATGGTGTTACATTTGTCACAAACATGAGTGCAGATTAGTTTATTTTCACATCAGGCTTTGGGCTTGATGGAACAAAAACATCATAATTTAAAATCTTTATAAAGTTTATAAGGTAATGAATAGATTAATAGTGAAATATATTTAATATGAAAAGTTTCTAAACTTAAATAAAGGCATTATATATCTACACTTACATTCTTCTATTTATTCAAATAAACTTCTGTTATAAATAAAACTGAAATTCGAGACAGGTCGAAACCGTCTCGACACAATATTTTGTGTTAAGGCTAATGGGAATTTTAAAGATGAACCTACTTTAAATCTTCAGAAAACTATGTTATTAAGATATAAACAAAAGCCAAAAAGAATTATTGGATGAAAGTGAATGATACTGAAATGGAAAACTTTACATTGGATAGCATGGATTATTTCATTATTGCTGTAAATTAGACTTCTGTTTTGAATCACTAGAGGATTAAGCTGATTTATCAGATAAAATTGGTTGATTACCATCTATTTCAGATACAATATTCTACACTTCAGTTGCAAGCATTACACAAGATTATCACAATAGTTTGTCATTATCTGGCACAGACCCTCAGTCAGCTAAAAAAAATCAGAGTGGGAAAGAATTCAAAGGAAAATAGAAGAAACTTATTGAGTGGTTTTAGAACAATTGAATGAAATGATAAAAAAATTAAAAAGACCACTTAATTTTATAACTAATGTCTGTCTTTTTTTTTTCAGCTCGAGAATCTGATCCTAGGAAATACTTTGATTACGTTCCAATGTTAAATGATGCTTGGATTGGAGGAAGTTTAGATGTTTCATCCAATGAGGATTCTAATGTAGTGGTAGGATTTTACTGTTTTGTAAACATTTAATAGTCATAGAAGCAAAATTTAATTACTAAGTGAAAAAAAAAATACAGTAAAATAAAACAAAGAACGCACATAACTAAACAAAACACAAATTCACTGAGCTATTTTTTCATATATCAAAATTTTCAGCAGTTTCCTATGAGAGATAAAATTAATTTTGTCAAAGGATAAAAAATAACATCAGTGATAGTATCGGTATGGCAGTATCAGAAAAGAAAGTTCTGCAACAAATAAGGATTACATTAAAAAAAATATTAACTTTTTTTGAGTGAAGAGGACAGTTATTGCAGTGTTATTAATGGAATCCTGGCTACTTTTTTTTCTAAATTTTTGATCCTTAGGTTTATACCAGAAAAATAGAAGAATGCAGTGTAATATTACTATTTAATATTTTTTTATTTTTTACATGCGCAAATATTCACAATATAGGAATTGAAGTACGCTGTCGCACTAGTCAAGATAATAAAAAGTTAAAAATTTTAAAACATTAAAAAGAAACTACTAGTTTCAACTTCTAAGAGACGAAGTCTTCATCTGGTCTCAGAATGAACACTTTACGCCACATAACCCACACTCCCTTTTTTACTCTCAGACCAGATGAAGACTTCGTCTCTTAGAAGTCGAAACTAGTGCTTTCTTTTTTAATGTTTTAAAATTTTTACCTTTTTATTATCTTAACTAGTGCGACGGCTTACTTCAATTCCTATATTACTATTTAAAAAAGGAGAAAGAGGAGATACTGAGAATTATAGGCCTATCAATCTCTTGCCAGTTTTGTATAAAATATTTAAGATACTTACGAAAGTTATTACCAATCACTTATAGAAAACTTTAGATTCTGTCCACCTAGAGAGCAAGCTGGGTTTTTATAGTTGATATAGCACGATTGATCACATTCATATTTTAAGAGAAGTCATTGAGAGAACTATTGAATACAAGATGCTACTCTGTATGGGATTTAATGATTATGAAAAGGCTTTTGACTCAGTTAATATGTCTGCTGTTATTAGTGCTTTAGAAAACCATGATATTGATACTAGCTACGAAAAGCTTATTAGGATGATGGGGCAATAATTCATTAACCCAAATATGCAGAAAAGGTCAGGTTAGATAAAGGTTCTGACAGGGAGAGACTATCTTTCCTAAACTATTTATGGCAGTACTTCAGGAAGTGTTCAGAAAATTAGACTGGGAAAAAAAGAGACATGAATATTAATGGCAACTATTTAAGCCACCTTCGGTTTGCAGATTATACAGTTGTCGTAGATGCTACAGAATTAATTGGTGATTCAAGAATTTGCTAATGAAAGCTTAAAAGTTGGATTAAATCTAAAATCAAAGAAAACAAAGATTATGTTTAATGGATTTATTAATAGGCAACAAATTAATGTTAGTAAATCAGAATAGAGGAAGTTATCAGCTACATATATGTTGGACAACAAATTAGTATGAATGGCGGCATTATGCCAAAAAGTAATCATAGAATCAAAGTAACATGGAATACATTTGGAAGAAATACCACAATATCGGAAGGAGAAATACCACTATGCTTGAAAAGAAAAGTTCTTAACCAATGTAGGTTACCAGTTCTAACATATGGAGCAGAAATCTGGATGATAATCAGGAAAGCAATTCAGAGACTGCAGACAACTCAACAAAGCCTACAAAGATGCATCTTGGGAATTATGAGACGAGACCTTAAATGTATGGAAAACCAGAGTGTCTGATATTACTATCACTATAAAGCAGCTTTAAGGGAATGGTGGCCATATAGCAATATGTAAAGATAATAGATGGACAACAGAAATTCTAAACTGCAATGCAAGGAATGAAAGAGGATTGAGAAAGCATTCACAAGGTAGATGGGTGAATGAAATTAAAAGTTTTCTTAATTCAATTGAAAGAGGAAAGGTTTTGACCGAAAAAAACTGGAAAAAACAAAAAAAAAACTTGGAGAGACCTTCATCCTTTAATGGATTGAAAATGGTTAAAGATGATTTTATATATATTCTTTAATGTAAAATATAAAAATTTGAATTTTGATTTTCCTTATATACTGAATTTATGAAATAGACATTGAAAAGATAAAAGGAGAGATAGAAAGAGATGACGTTCAATAAATACCTATAGAACCATGAATGCTAAAAGCAAAGAATGTAATATTTGTGGTAGTATTTAATGCAGGGTTTATTTTAGAAAGAGCTAAGCTACAATTTATAGAAACCATTTTAAGGAATACTAATATTTTTCATATTGTTAATTTATTTCAGATTTCACTACAGTTCATTGATTCTATTTCTTTTTTCTTTAAAAACATACTCATTATTTATTATATTATTTAAAAATTAGAAAAATACCATTATGTCTTATAAGAAGTGTTTTAACATGTTGTTGCATTTGTTATGAATTTCACAGTAGTTTGAGAAAATTTTTCATTTTCATATCAATAGAACTTTCATACCCTATTTTAAATATGAAACAACTAAATTAAAAGACCTTTTGAGTATCACTAAGGTCTCAATAAAATTCAATAATGCCCATTAATGAACTTTTTTATCTTATTATAGCAACTATTTAATTCATTTCAAGCAAGCTTTTATTGGATGTAAGAATTAGTTGTTTCACTTTTACACTTAAACTTATTTTCATTTTCTCTTTGAGATCTTAATTTCCTATGGTCCTTTCTATTCTTGATCGCCATTGGTTACGAATATTTTTTATTAAACTTTGTTCAGATACAAAGTGATGCGAAATAAGCAGATACTGTCCAGATTGGATGTATTGTTAAAGGAAATTGATGTTGTACTAAAGAGCCAACATTGATTCCATACTTCCAGCAAGACAAGCTCATCCTTTTTCTTAAGCTCATTTGTTAGTTGACTTTCTCCTTCAAACAAATTATGTTCAGGAGAGTGGACTATACATTCGAAACAATCAATAAATTTCATAAAACACCATGAAGCAAATTCAGCTTCCCTTATTGTGATTGGTTGGCTAAAAAAACAACATGAATCTGATTGCTTGGCACTTCCAAAATTAAATGCTCGGGCAACATGTTGAAAAGATTTAAATACACTTCTGAAAAGACTTAGTGTGCATTGGCGAAATAAAGGAAAGTTAGTAAAACCCAATTACCTGGTAAAAAATTAAGTGATGGTGGGAAATGATCATTTCTGAACATTATACCATCCATCAATAGGAGACAGCACAAATATAAACATATATAAGACAACATAAGACAAATAGCATGTAGTTTCAGTATTAGAATAGCTAACAATAATGACAGGTGTTTTGATGCTGGTTACTGGATTAGAGACTGGATTATATGACAGAATTCAGTGAGAAGAAGATGGGATATTCTATTCTTGCAGGTGAGGAGTTTGGAATTTTGGAATTTTGGATTGTTGTGCTACATTGAAATGTGCTACTGTATACGATAATGAAGGTATTTTTATGTTTGTTGATGTATGCCAACCCTAACTCTCCATCAAATACATCCCTTTGCCCTACTATCTACCCATTGAATGTGTTGTTAAACAGTTCCTTGCATTTTACTAGCATGCCACCACCACATTTTCACATACAATAATACATTTAACATACATATTTCACACAACACTAAAAAAATTATCCATCCAACACAGTATACTGGATTCCTCACATATTACCCATCAAACTACAAACAAGTCGCTTTCTATATGTATCAACAAACATAAAAAGTCATTCGCAGATGTCAAAACTCTCACTCTCCCTCCGTCTCCTTACTGAATTCTGTCATGTATTCCAGTAAACTGACAGACTGTCGTTACTGTTAGCTGTTCTGTACTGTCACTACATGTTGTTTGTCTTGTGTTTTCCTACATGTTTGCACTATCTCCTGATGATGGAATAGGCATAGTGTTCTGAAACCGTTAGGTTACCTCTGTCACATAATTTTGACTAAGTAAGTATGTTATACTATTGTTTCTTTTCTTTAAATACACTTTCTGTTTAAACGAATAAATTAACTCCAGAATACTGATATTTTTTGATTAATCACTGCTTTTTTAAGATAAAATAAATCATGAAAATATACAACACTGCTATAAAATAAAGTAAGTATTTATTTATTTCATGAAAATTTACAAAAGAAGGTTCAATTGCAGTAAGAATTTTGCTATTTCAGGAGTCAAAATCAATGGTTGAATATAATTAAAAATAGGGCATTTATCATTTGCAAAAATTAAATTATGTGAGTCATGTCCTACATGAATACAATCGTAATATAAACTGTATGAGACATTATTCCTGTCAATGTCCAATAACAAAAATTACTTAGAACTTGGTAAATTTCATTTTTGGAAATAACACAAGTATGTTACTCTGAAAAGTAATAGTGTTACCATTATTAGTCAAAGTAACTGCTACTAGTAACACATTTCTTCCAATCTCTGACAGTTATTAACTTAAAAATCTGGTTTACAATTTTGCTATGGTAACTTTTTTTTCATTGTAAAAGTCTATCTCATATACTGTTAGAGCATGCATTGACAGTTATTATTAGATTAGTTTGTTATTAGGAACCTTGCCAAGTAAGATGATTTCAAAGTTAAATTTAATGATTGTCAATTGCTTTAATGTTTTGTTTGTTTATTTTATATTTTTTAGGCTTGTGGGCATCTATGGAAGAACAAGAAATATCCTGATGCATATCTCTCCAATGGCATTTGTTATGTCATCGATTCAAATCTTGATTATGAAAGTGTGCTTAGGCTTCAACCTCTTATAGGATATAGTAAGAAACTATGAATTCATCCTTTAAAATTAAATATAAATTTAATTTAAATCTTAAATTAAACTTAAAATCTTTTACAAAGTTTCTTTATAAAACAAAGTTTATCTGAAAATTTTAAAAAATTATATATAAATAATTACAAATAATTTTCAAATTTATATATCACTGTCCGGCTTTATACACACACACACACACACACACACATATATATATATATATAGCCACAGTGATATGAAATTTGAAACCAATGTAAATTAATTAATATTATTATGTATTCAATATCAATTTGATTGATTGAAATCTTTGCATTTCTAAACTCGAAGGATGAGCTTCAAGTTTGGACATTAGATATATATATATATATATAGTATATATATACACACTTCCGTGCTGCTAAATTGACTCACCCCTTCAAAGCGCACAAAAAGGCGTATATTTTTTAAATGGCTTAACCGATTTTCAAAAAACTTTTTTTTTTGAAAGCCTAATGTTTTTACTTTACAATGATACCATTATCATTAAAATCAGTACAATATTTTTCAAATGAATGTGATCTGAACGTAAGCGTAGCAAAACGCAGTCTGAACCGAAACCACCAACTCCGTTATAAAATCCCCTATAAAATCCCACGTGGACCGATATTTCTTATCAGTCGCTTATCAGACGTTCATCTGTACACATCTCTGCAAGTTTAATTCATTGTTTTCACAAACCCATGGATACTATGCCAGAAGACGCCACAAAAGTTGTTGCTTTGTTGGAAGCAGGCCACAGTCAACGAGAAGTCGCTCGTCAACTAAACTTGAGCCAATCTGCTGTCTCAAGAGTATTCAGAAGGTTTCAGGAAACTGGTACCTTCACTCGGAGACCACATACTGGACGGCGTCGATTCATATCTGAGAGGGACGATCGCTTTTTCATTTCAACTTCACTGCGAAATCACCATCTCACAGGCGTCGATCTACAACAGGAACTGAGACAAGTTTGTGGAGTAACTGTTAGTCAGAAGACGCTTGAAGGAAGCCAACCTCACTCCAAGACGGCCCGCTAGAGGCCCAAAATTGACCGTAAGTCACTGCACAGCATGACTCGAATTTGCTCGGGAACACGTCAATTGGAGCATCGAGCAATAGCGGTCCGTTCTATTCAATGATGAGAGCAGAATGTGTCTCCATGGTAATGATAGGAGAGGCCGGGTCTACCGGCTTCCAGGAGAGCGATTTTCACAGTGCTGTTTTGCTGAAACAGTCTCGTATGGCGGCGGTTCCTGCATGATGTGGGCTGGCATATCTCTTGAGGGAAAAACAGATCTTGTTTTCATACCTAGTGGAGGCCGGGGGGGGGGGGTTGACTGCTCGACGATACATTGAGGACATTCTTCTGGATCATGTTGTGCCCTACGCAGGATATATCGGGGAAGACTTCATGTTGGTGCAAGACAATGTCCGGTGTCATTCAGCACGAACCACTCGGCAATTCATGGAGGAGGTTGGTCTCGAGACGATGGAGTGGCCAGCCCTCAGTCCTGACATGAATTTGATTGAGCATTTGTGGGACGAGCTCAAACGGAGGGTCCAAGCCAGAAATCCGACACCGTCTAATAAAAACGAGCTCAAGATTGCGCTGGAGGAGGAATGGAATGGGATCCCCCAAGACTTTGTCAAAATCTTAATAGGGTCTATGAGGAACCGCATGCAAGCCGTCGTACAGGCAAGGGGAGGCAATACCAAGTATTGATTAATAAAAGTTTCCTTGTTTTGCTTGAATTTTTTGTTGTAATTTAATTTTAGGTATCCCCAATTTTTTTTCATAAGCATGCATTTTGCTTGCGTTTTCATTCAAAATGCATTATAAAACAAAATATTGTACAGATTTTAATGATAATGGTGTCATTGTAAAGTAAAAACATTAAGCTTTCAAAAAAAAAAGTTTTTTGAAAATCGGTTAAGCCATTTAAAAAATATACGCCTTTTTGTGCGCTCTGAAGGGGTGAGTCAATTTAGCTGCACGGAAGTGTATATATAAAAATCTCCATTGTTTTCAGTATATTGTCAGTATGTTTTTTTTCTATTTTTCAAAACATGTTCCATTTTTAACTTTTCACTATCATCTAACAATAATTAAACTACTCAATTTATTCTCATTAAAAAGTATTTCTAGAACAATGATTTTTCACAAGAAAAAACAACAACAATCAAATCTCATTATTAGGTAAATTTATAATTCTGCTGAATTATAAAGCTATAATTAGTTAAATTTATAAATCTTCCACATTAAACAAAATTGTAAAATCTGAATCAGTTTGAAAGCAAAGCAAACATAATGTTTTATTAGTAACGGAATTTTCCTTGAGGGTGAAAAAAACTCATTAATAATTTAACATAAAAGAATTCTAGTCTGAAAAGTCAAATGTTTTGCTATTTTTGACAGTTACATGTGAATGAAATTGCTGCCTTCCATATTGATATTTTATTTAAAAATCTCTTCATTTAATATTAATAAAAATAAAATTAAAATGCATGAAAGATATACTTGCATTAATTCCACTACCAAAGTAATTCATTATAGCTTTATAATTCAGCAGAATTATATTTAACTAATAATGAGATTTGATTGTTGTTATTTTTTCTTGTGAAAAATCATTGTTCTAGAAATACTTTTTAATGAGAATGAATTGAGTAGTTTAATTATTGTTAGATGACAGTGAAAAGTTAAAAATGAAACATGTTTTGAAAAATAGAAAAGCACGTACTGACAATATACTGAAAACACCGAGATTGTCAATTTAGTTTTAAAACTGATGCTTGTCATCCAAAGAACTGCAAAAATCTACTTTGGAATTTTATTTTACTTTATTTTATTTTTTCAGAAAAACAAGCTATCAACAATAAAATTTATGACTATGCCTTTGGTTTGGCAGGATTTTCAGTGCAGTTTCTTCCAGTAAGTTATAGCCTGTTATTGATGAATAAAATATTTCATATTATATTTAATTTTAATAGACAAACATCATATGTAAAGGAGTAAAATATATACAGCAAAAAAAATAAAAATAAAAAAATAAAAAAAATAAATAAATGTAGGTAAGTTTAATATTCTTTCCTCATATTCTCTTAAGTGAAATCTCTTTAATTATCTCTTTAATAAAGAATTTTAAAAATAAAAACAAAGAGTTTCATCTCTTGTTGTTCATCACAGGATTAATTAATATCAGTACCCATAAAAAAAATTTATTATACATAATACTAAACTTTTATTAATTAAAAATAAATGGAATAAAAATTTTAAAATATATATTTTATGTAGTGAAAATGTAAAATATTCATCTTGTGCTAAATATAGAATCCATGAAAAAAATTCAAATTCATCAATACTTCTTAAAAATACAGTGAAACCTCCGAATAGCGGACAGTCATGGGACCGGAAGTTTCGTCCGTTATTGGGAGGTGTCCGCTATTGGGGAGGACTATCTTTTTTTCATTTTTTAGCATATAGCATGTCATTTAATGAAAAATTACGTACAATCTTAAATTTCTACAATTATCATTGCCCTATGAGAGAATATGAACAATTGCAAATTATATACTATATTCCTTTTTAAATGAGTGCTAATCCATTTGTCTTACTTAAAATAATGACAAAATTAATATTGTAATTAATTTTGTCGTTATTTTAAGTAAGACAAACGGATTAGAAAATTAATTTTATTAACTAAAGTAATCAGTTAACAGAGTTTGACATTTCTTTTTTGCATTGAAAACATGCTTCTCAATGTGAATATTTAAATCGTTTAACTTTGCAAGGTCTTCAGAGTCCCCTTTGCTTCCAACGCCTTTTCTTGCAATATTGGCCCACTAATGGGAATGTTTTTTGCTTTTGCAGCACAAAACTAATCAAAGACAATAGAGTCGATCGCACGTATCTCCGTTTCCGAACTTTGATGTGTTTGGAGTTTTCGTTGGAGTTCGTGATCCATAATTTCAAAATTTCCTCTGGACGCTACGTATTACTGTAGCCTGATTCTATTGCTTTTGAAAAACAACACAAGATCGTTCATCTTCTGTAGAATGTTGTCCGTTATTGGAAGAGTGTCCGCTAATCGGAGGTCAATACATGGAAACGTCTATATTAAGGGACTGGGGATTGCAAAATTGTCCGCTATTGGGAGGTGTCCGCTTTTTGGGAGTGTCCGTTAGTGGAGGTTTCACTGTATATACTTCTAGTAGTAATTTAAGTTTACTATTTTCCTTTCAAGTGAAAATTCTGTTGGCATTCTGTTGATATTATTCTCAGTTTGTTTATGCTCCAGATGATTCCTAGGGAGGGAAGGAAGCATAAATCTCAAATGAATAGCTTTTTTTCAGTTGTTTTTGGTTGAATGACTGGATAAGGGAACCTTTAACACACTCCTGAAATTTTGAAAGGACTTATTTTTTTGGTTGTTGGAGGTCAACATTCTAACTTGGCCCAAAATCCTACATTCTGAAATAAAATCCTACATAAAATCTTAGGTTCTTTCAAATATGGATTCAGATTCAAGACAGGAAAAGATCAGGAACTGGATAATTTCCAGATAATTGATGGAAGCTTCAGCAACTTGAGTGGAGGTGGAAGGGACAGCGGGTGTTTTGTTTCCAGACAACACTTGAAAGGAAGCAGAAAAATAGGATTCTGTGCTTTTTTGGAAAGAAAATAAGTCCCTCAGTCTTTGAGGTGGTGTTCTAGGTGTTATTTGTCGTAGGTGTCAAAAAAAAAACAAACCTAATTACATCACTGCTCACTCCTTTGTTATGGCTTGTACAAAGAAATTTTAAGCTTTTACTTAATTTAAAGACTGAATTTTCTTCATTTATTCATATTCTACCTTTGTATCATTTCTAGTTTTAAATGTAGCAGTAATTAATATCTTTAAGCCTAACACCATCAATTTATTAGAACTGTGGCATCATTTTCTTATTTAGTCAATAAGGCTGTTCAAAACATTTCTATGAATAACTTGAGTTCACTAAATACTACATTAATATTACTGTGAACTGCTTATTTTGTTTTAGAAATATCTTTTGAAATTAAATTGTAATTAATGATAATGAAGGAAAAAACAAAACTCAAAGGAATTAGTTTTACACACATGTCCTTAAATAGTTTTGTAGATAGTTTTTAAATAGCAGTGATGAAACTGATTTCCATAGGAATATGGATATTACTGGGATATTACTCTTATATGGATATATGGATATATTATAATAGATGGATATTACTCTTATATGGATATATTATAATATATGGATATTACTCTTGGATATTACTCTTACATGGATTTGGATATTATTCTTATATAGATATATTATAATATATGGATATTACTCTTATATGGATGTGGATATATTATAATATACGGATATTACTCTTAGATAATACTGGGAAACCTATATATTTGTTACACTGTTATAGCTTAAAATATTTATATAATCAGATTATATATATATAATCCTGAAAGCTAATCATTGTAGAAATAACTTATTGTAAGTTTTTGCTATTTAAAATATCACAATGCTTTTTTAAATTCATTTAAGCTAATATTCCATTTTTTTTTTACCATCCTTTCAAATCTTTCCAATGAAATTTAAAGAAAAAAGGGTGAAGTTGCATGATTAAATACAATAATATAATTTAAGTATGATTATATTTGTCTAAAAATAATATTTTGTTGCAAAAAAAAAAAAAAATACATGCTCATAAAAAAATAAAGTGAAAGCCATGAAATGTGTAAATGATTTTCGGCTAGATATGCAAATGATTAAAATTTCATCACCAATGACTGATCAGACATTTTTAAGAGTTCATGAGAAGGGACTTTAGGACTAAAATAAGGAGGAGCATTCACACAGATGGACACATCTGACAAATTCATTAAGAGGTCTATGAAGATATCTCTATGATGCACCTTTTACAGAACCATCAACTGAGCAACAGTGAGGGATTACATCATAAGCTTAAGAGAAGATAGGTGGTCATGCAGACTTACTAGCCCTGTCTCGGTCAGAGCAATGTGGCAGTCAGATGATGATGGTAGCAGTGGGTTTAGGAGAGTGCACGCAACTGCAAAGAAGGACCATCCCAGGGAAATGAGTGCCTAAGGGAATCTTGCAATCACAACAGCAGCCGTAATGGCATCCCTATCCAAACGCACATCCCTATCCTAAGCATCATATAGTATCAAGGGATGTCATTTGGCAGTGACTGGGACTTCATTCTCAGTGACCCTTAAAATATTTACTACTGACCATCCAACATAGGCAGCACTGTCTGCAGTGGTGTTGAGCCAGAAATCCTGAGTGGTATTCAATTGGAGTCATGTTGTGTTCAGCAATGAATCTTGCTTTTTTTCTTGGTGCAGTGATCAATGTATGAAGGAAGTGTAGTCATTGCATCTGCAGTGGCAGAGCAGCACATGGCCATCACAATTGAGTTTACAATCTGGGGAGCCATTTCCTATAACATCCAATTTCCTCTAATTTTTGCTACAAGGTACTTGACAGCATACTTATAACATTCTGTAACCAATTGTATTATCTATGCTGTCATACTTTCAAGGTATTATTTAGCAGCAAGAGAATGTCAGATCCTATATGGTGAGACAATGCCTTGTTGGGCAATGGCCTGTCAGGTCCGCAGACCTCTCTTCAATTGATCATATGTGGGATATGCTGGGAAGATAGTTGCAGTCATCCCGTAATGTGACCAAACTACGAGTAGTTCAACAGAACAATCTGACAGAATCTGCCACAGGACAACATTAGACTATTGAATTCATCTCCATATAACACCACTGGCTTGTATCACTGTCAGAGGATGATTTAGTACATATGACTATTATGACTGTTGCCAAGGCTATGTAATATTAAGTCCTTTTTCAATGAAAATATAATCACTTCTTTATTTTTACTTACTCATTAAGTGTGTGAAGTTTCATAGTGATAGAACATTTCCTTTGAGGTGTATCATTTTTTTTTTGCAACAGAGTATATATCTTATACAATAATATATTTTTTAAATAATTTTTTTAGTCTATTTTTTAAAGAATAAAATAGATTCATGCAGTTGTTATGTCAGTATGCTTGTGTTCCTCCCACCACCACTATTTAAAAAAAAAAAATCCTTAAAATAATGAAACATTTTCATTATTATTGGCTCATATATATTTATTATCTCTCTCTCTCTCTTGAATTTAAACAAAAATTTATGAAAGTAAGTGCAAAGTTCATTGGGAACTTTTTTGTTTGTATTTTAGCTCAAACTAATAAAAACTTGTTGAATTTTCTTTAGCATTCTTCAGATCTTGTAATGGGAGCTCCTGGTGTTTATGACTGGAAAGGTAATAACTGAAAATATTTTTCTTTTGAAATAACATAACTTTGATTATCGAATAATAGAGTATATTTATTAATTCATCATTGAAAATTTTAAATTAAATTGAAATTGAATAAAATGGAAGGATTTTGTCTTTTCAGGGACAATTGTTTTAACTGATGAGATAGAATATAATAGACCGAAGTCCAACAGAGCCTTCTTTGTTCCTTTCCCTTCGTCCAAATTGGCTGAAGATTCTTATTTTGGTGAGTTACTTTGATTATTTATTAATTTGTAAAATAATAAATTAGCTTTTTGTGAAAGTAATGAAGTCTGGCTTATGAGGACTTAGTAACAAAATAAGCTCACAAGTTTGTTTCATTTTCAGGCTATTCTGTTTCTTCAGGATATTTTTTTGATACAGACACGGTACAGATTGTAACAGGAGCTCCAAGAGAAGGATATTCAGGAATGGTAAACACCTTTTCAATTTATTAAACTTAATGAATTAAAAGCGAGATTTCCCATGAGGAAAGATTTCATTAGTAAAAAAACTTGTTTAAGGCAATATTAAAATAAACCTAATGATTTTTTAAATTTGTTTTGTTTTTTGTAGATTTATAATTGATATTCAATATTGATATTAGATATTTTTTTTTCCTAATATTGTGAACTACTCAGTTAAATCTTGGGTTGTTTGTCCATTGTTAATCCTCATAGAAAGCGAGCAATTGAAAATCATAACATGAAACAAAATTCAAAGTGTTGATTATCAATCTAAGGACAAAAAAAATCTTAAAAAAATAAGTTGTTATATTAAAGCTTTTAGTTTTAATTTTCCTTTGAATTCTATACAGTACTGGTCATTAAATGTGTTTTTGCTAGTTTTTATTTAACATACTTCAGTATTTTTTATTTTTCGTTTTTAAATTGTAGAATACCATATATTAATTTCCACTCTTTTAGCTGAATATTTTTTGATTGAATGTTTCAGGTGTATATTTTTGATAAACCAGTGCCTCCTAACGATATTGATGTAAGAATAAAGAAGGAAGGACAACAGGTAGGAAAATATTCATTTTTCTTCATCACATTGTTTTAAGGTTAGAAATCACGTATTCAATGAATATAAAACTAATACAACAACTGAAGAATTGGATTGGAATAAGAAAAGCCTATTTCTTTTTGGAAGTCTGTATTTTTTTATTATTCAAATCTTTGATTTTTTTATTATTCAAAGAGTTTCTTTTTAAAATAAGTCACAGCATTAATAAGAAGGCATTGTTGACAAACTCCATTGATGGAAACGGCATTACATTAACCAGTTTTATTTCTGACATATCATTGCAACAATCTTTGTTCATTTCCCATTTCATTTCAGAAAAAAAAAAAAAAAATATAAAGAAGTTACACATTAATTTACTTCTTTATATCATTAAGAATTGGCTTGGTTACATAACATTACCATGCCAATGTCTGGGTTTGAATCCCAGGTAAATAGGAAGATGTCTTTTGCCTCTCCATCTTCAGTCCAGGGAATTGAATCTTCTCTTTTCTTTTATCCATATTTCTATGATTTGCTCTGGTCTGTTCCTCACTTAAAAATTAAGAAAAATTGGTAGAATAAAATCAGATGAATACAAATGAAAAGTCCAAAATGGGATTCCATTTTTGTCAGCTGAAAGATCAACAAATGTTTTTACTAGAATCAAACAATTCAATGTCAAGTAATAACTGATAAGATTTATTTATATTAATTGAACTTCAATGAGTTATTTATTTCTTCAAGGAGAATATTATTTTTATCTTATGTTTTGATAATTTATCCCACAATAAAAAATCTTAAATTCTTAAATGTTATTAATTTCTCATTTCTTTTTTTATATATAAAATATTAGCATTTCTCATTCCAAAAAAAAAATAAAGTTGACATTTTTGAAAACTTAATTTAAGCAAGCATTTCTGTATTTTATTTTGGTACAGATGGGGGAGTATTTTGGAGGAGCTGTTTGTGCAGTTGATCTCAATAATGATCAGAGGAGTGATCTTCTGATTGGGGCTCCATTACATGCATTGGAACTGGATGAAGGAAAAGTGTATGTATTCATGAACGATGGCAAAGTAAGTTCACTATTAAAGTGTAATTTGATTTTTTTGAATATTTTAAACTATCAGTTTTTTTTTTAAATTAAATAAAACAAGAAATGAATTCAGCACAAATTTAACCAACTTAATTAATTTAAATTATTATTGTATTTATCTATTGTATTTTATCTATGCTGATGATGTCCTTATTTTTTTGCGGAAGATATTGAACAATTAAATGTTTATAATAAATTGCAAATAGATTTAAATAATGGAAATAAATGGGTAATAAATAATTATATGATTATAAAATTAAAAAAAAACTAAGATCATGATAATGAAAAATAATAATAAAATTATTCATAAAAAATCTTACCATATGTTACATAATATTACATGCAAAAATATTGACAATATCTGCCCGATAAATAATTATCAATGCAATTGCAAAAAAATTGAATACATAAAGCAGCAAAAATATTTAGGAATCGTTATTGACAAGAAATTTTCTTGGAATGAACGTTATCAATATGTCATTAAAAAATTAAATACGTTAACGTATCTATTCTATAATTTGAAAGATATAATTCCATTCAAACAAAAGTTAATTGTTTTTAAATCCCTTGATAGATTCAATTCTAAACTATGGTCTAAATTGCTGGATCTTCATAAATAAGAAGCAAACTGAAAATATTAATAGAATATTATTTAAAATATTAGACAAAGTTTTTGTCAATTTCAAAAATAAAGGCAAAGAGGAAAAAAATAGTATTAGAAAAAGATTTAAAATACTAACAATAGAAGAAAAATTTATTTATAAAGTAATAATAAAAAATTTCTTTGTTATAAAAAATGAAAGAAATAGAAATAAAGAAGAAAAAAAAAACTCGAAATAACTGGTTGTGTACTCTAAACAATAATAAAATGAAGAACAACTATGGATATCAATTAAATAGTCATATTATATATAAATTATTTAAACAAATTAAATGGGAAGATTACGAGTCTCAAAAAATTAAGGATATAAAAGAAAAACTAATTTCCGATGTTATTGATAATAAGATTAAATTATAAATGTTATTAGTGAAACTTGACTTTAATATAAACAGTTAGTGCGTGAGCACTATTATTTTAAACATTTTACTACTATAATTATTTAAATGAATATAAGACTAGTGTTAATTAAATAGCTTATAATTTCTTATTCTCATAATTATATATTCCTATAATTTTATGCTTATTTCTTAATATTTTTCTTATTCTTAATAAATTTAATAATCATTTATGAATCAAATTAAACTTATGTTAATGCTTGTAATTTAAGTAGGATACTTAATATTAATTCATTAGACCTATACTACAGATGTGCATTTAGAATAAGCACACCTAATAAGACTGAAGAACATTAAAAAAAAAATTAAATTATTTTGCGGCATCTTAAACTCTTTTAACTTATCAGTTTTTTTTGTTTTGACTAAATTTTCAAGTGCATAAAACTGTTGAAAGATTTTACAACTTACTAAAATTGGAATAAATATGTTGGCTGTTTAAAGGGTTCACTGATTCCATTTAAAGAAGATCTCTTTGGATTATCGAAACCTAATGCTCGATTTGGATCAGCCATTACTGTAATTGATGATATTAATCAAGATGGTTATAAAGGTAGGTAACAGTTGAAATATATGGGGAAATATAAGTGCAATTTTGTTGGGAGGGGGAGGGGGAATTGAGCCCTGTTTGATGTTGATTTGCAACTAGCTTTGTATTTTTCCTCAAATAATTATCTCCTGCCCTGAAATAATTATTTAAATGCCCTGAATCATTTGTGAACAAACAGAACAGAATTTTATCATTTAAATAAAAAATCATTTTAAAACAGAATATTCAATAAAATGATAATCATATCAAGAAAATAATGAAAGCTTTTAAAACTTTATCTTTAGTGATTATTAAAAATTTGATTATGTTAATAATTTATTAGAATTAAATGTAATAATTAATTAATGCGTTTTCTTTTTCCATAGATGTTGCTATTGGAGCTCCTTATGAAGACGAGAAAGGCTCTGTGTATATCTATCATGGAAGTTTTGAAGGAATTGTTCCAAAATTTGTTCAGGTGATTTTATTATTATTATATTATTTTTAGTATTATTTTTTATTAAGATTTAAGAAATTATATTTATGTAACAATTCCATTTAGCAAGAAACCAATATAAACTAAGGTAAATGACTGAATATATTAAAATAAAAAAATAAAAACACAACACACATATTCCATATGATAATTACTTCAGTATTTCAACTTTCTAACCGAAAATTTTCTTCTGGAAAACAAATACATAAAATAAGAGGAAGAACAACTATGTCTTCCTTCTTATTGCAAACAGAAATTTGAATAACAATCAGGAAAATTACAATGATAACATCAACATTAAATTACATTATTAAACAAAGATTAATATCCATTACTAAAATATTCAATATCCATTACTAATATTCATCACCGCTAATAAAGTGTTGACTTACAATCGTTATATTATTACTTCATAAACTAATTCACAACTCTTAATTTAGCTATATACTTTGTTATCAGCTAATTATTAACTCCTAATTTGGCATTTATACTTTTGTTATTCTCCATTACTTTTTCAAATAAACCAAACGATATTTCATTCATTTTTAATGATTTATCTCTATTTATACACTGACCAATTTATAAAGCCTTATTATTCCAATAGAAAACGTTCTGCTTCATCATGTGATTCATATATAACGTTGACAACAGGATCTGGGTTGTGATGTAATTTTAAAGCATGATCAGCCCAATCTAAAACACCTAACTTCTTAAATTTAAAAGCCCTAACATGTTCTTCAATGCGCTCTTTAATGGTTCTGTCAGTACTTCCTATATAGATTTCTTGGCAATCTCTACATTCTGAGTATATGACTCCCATTTTCAATAGAATATTCATTTACAAAATGTTGTATTTATTACAAATATAATAAATAAAAAAAAATATATGTAGTATTATTTTATTCTTTGGCATATTTTTCATTTGAGTGAATTTTTTTTAGTAGATTGCTGTTGTGTTTAAAAGGTCATGAAATTTTTCACAAGAATTTGTTAAATTATATTTCACACATAAAATGGCTTACAAAGTCTCAACACTTAATTGTGATTTTTCTGATGTCCACACTTTATTTATCGTAGAAAAAAACACGTTCAGTCGCAGCATTATTTGTCCTCCAAATGAGAGATGGCCGTCCTGTTTTTGTGAGATCTGCGCATATATCATCGATTAGTCGGGTCAGGCACTTTCGTCTGATTTTATGACAGGATGCCGCCATTACGGTAATCGCTTGTTACTTTGCAAAAGAGCATTGTATTTATAAATAATATATATTTATTTATTTATATAAATACTTATTGTTAGCAACTGGTATTGAAATAACGCTAAATAGTTGAGAGAAGTTTTAATTTGGCATTATCAACATGTCTTTCTCAGTGAAAACAGACTACGTCGTCCATTGTGACAGGAAAACATAATTGATCAGCTACCGGAAAAGCTGCGCAGTTCAAACTTCCGCCAGCCAACTTTCATTTTGAGGACAATAGTTCCTGGTAAGGACAGCGCGTATTCCACAATTTTTAGTGCATTATTGTATGAAACATGGTTTGTTTCAAAATGATGAAATATTTCTAGCCATTTGTTCTCTATTGTGATTTTTGCTGATGCCTAAGATTTAACCTTTTCCTTATCAATATATTTTTTTAATAATGATACCTCATTAAAAAGATCATTTTCGGAAATATTACTATCTGGGAAATTTTGAGTAATATGATCGAATGATTTTTGCACATCATTCCTATTAAGTTCTTGTTTTAATGTAACCCAATGAAAATGTTCAATATCATTGTAATGTACCGTCCACTCTTCTACATAGTCTATGCAGTTACTATGGAACTTTTTGACATGATTCATGATATCTGCACGATATTCCCTTTCCGTTCTCCCGCCATTCCCTAGCTTGTCGCGCATTCTTTCCAAAAATCGTGACTTTTTTAAAACGCAGCAGGACGCGGGACAAATTGTTAAAAAGCGGAACGTCTGGTCACCTTATTTAAGACGTATGAATTTATAATTATTTATGAAGGTAATATGATTACATATGAGCATTATCAGAAAGATTACCAGAGTAATTATGTTTTAAATTTAATTCGAACCATAACCTTTCTACTAAGAAAGCCATCATATATAATAACTTAATGAGAATAACTAATTACACTGAGAATAAAAAATTATGGAAGAATAAAGTTGATAAACTAAGTAGAAAATTGGAGATGCACGAATACCCTAAGTATTTTATTAAAGCAAATGTTAATAAATTCTTTTATAAAAGAAAGAAGAATGAGATAAGAAAATCAAAGGAAAAGTTTCGTAATGATTATAAATTCATACATCTTCCAATTTGTTTTAAAGTTGATAAGAACCTTAAAAATGTATGTGTTGACAATAATGTAAAGTAGTCTATTACAAAGGTAATATTCTATTTAGAAAGAGAAATGACAACAGAATGAATATTCTATTCAAAATGGGAGTCATATACTCAGAATGTAGAGATTGCCAAGAAATCTATATAGGAAGTACTGACAGATCCCTTAAAGAGCACCTTGAAGAACATATTAGGGCTTTTAAATTTAAGAAGTTAGGTATATCAGATTGGGCTGATCATGCTTTAAAATTACATCACAACCCAGATCCTGTGTCAACATTATATATGAATCACATGATGAAGCAAAATGTTTTCTATTGGAATCAGGCTTTATAAATTGGTCAAAGTATATAAATAGAGATAAATCATTAAAAATGAATAAAATATCGTTTGGTTTATTTGAAAAAGTAATGGAGAATAACAAAAGTATAAAAGCTAAATTAAGAATTAATAATTAGCTGATAACAAAGTATACAGCTAAATTAAGAGTTGTGAATTAGTTCATGAAGTAATAATATAACGATTGTAAGTTAACAATTGATTAGCTATGATGAATATTATTAATGGATATTAATCTTTATTTAATAATATAAGTTAACATTGACGTTATCATTGTAATTTTTAAATTTTCCTGATTGTTATTCAAATTTCTGTTTGCAATAAGAAGGAAGACATAGTTGTTCTTCCTCTTATTTTATGTATTTATTTTCCTGAAGAAAACTTTCGATTAGAAAGTTGAAATATTGAAGTAATTATCATATGGGATATGTGTGTGCGTTTTTTCTTTATTTTAATTTTATAATATCTGTAGAAGACTGAATATATTGTTTGGTTTTCATTTGCAAAATCTAAGTGAAAAATCCATGCATTTTACAAGGAAATCAAATGAGTACATTTTAATATCAGAAATACAAATGAAAAAGTTAACAATGTGTAGGTGAAAATTAAAATTAAAATTAAGATTAGGCTGAGATCTTACAGGGTTTTATGTTTTCCCCTTTTGCAAAACCCTATGCAATCCTAATCTGATGTTACAATTGAAATTATTTATAATCAATCCTTATATAACTGAAGTAATCAGGAGTAGGAGAATCACCTTATTTACTATTTTGTAAATCTTACAAAGGTATTTCCAAGCAGAAACTGAAACATATAAATTGTAATTTATATTATTGCTGCAATTACAGAGAATATTTGCAGAAGACATCCATTCACATCTTCAAGGGTTTGGTATAAGTATTTCCAAAGGAAAGGATATTGATGATAACAAATATCCAGGTAAGAAAAACATTTAAATAGAACTTCTAATTTTTAAAACAATTGCTATCCTACTTTATAAGATCTATAATTTATAAGAAAAATAATTATTGGTATTATGGAACATAACCAAAATGCCTCGTGGGCCGAGGGTTGCCGACTGGTGCACTAGATGGAGAGAACCATTACTTCTGTGCATTACACATACTCAGGTTGTACCAAAATTTTGTACAAGTTGACAGCTGACAGAAGATGAGCTTTAAAGAGACAAACTGTAATGTGAACCAAATGTCTATCGTTTATGCACTTAAAGTTGTTAATGGGTACATTATAATAATACAGTATTTTCTCTATAAGGTCTTTAATGTAAAGTTTACCTTTCTTTGAGTAGATTCATTTTTTCTTTCTTTTGGAAACAATTTAAGAAAGCTTGATTGTAATGGTGATAGGTTAGGTGATCAAGGAGGCCATGATACTAATCCACCTCATCTTATCTATCGATATGCAAACGTATTCAGCACGGTGAGTACTTATCTGGCTGCATGTGATGTCTCCACCATGCTGCATCCGCACGAGTTATCATATTCCTAGTGGCACATCTTCTAAATACAGGGATATGTGATTGCACATAAAAAACATACAAGTCTCTCCTGTCTGATGTCCCTCAAAGATATATGATCCAATTAGATAATTACGTTGTAATCCATGTTACACGTTAACAAAGAATTTGTGTTGGTAAGTACAGATTGTTATGACCCAGGGATTGTCATGAGTCCAAATATGGGAACATTCAGGTGTTGCAACATTTTTGAGCCTTCCACTATTTGCCTGTGGTTCAAATTTTCCCCTTTCTCTGATGTGTCGATCTGTAGTAAAAAATGTTGTGTGGTGAAGTTTGTGTCTACAGGGGAAATGTTCTTGGTATAGCCAACATGCTTCATGTTCATTCCCATGATGCAGTACATACATCAAATGCATATCTGCCATTTCAGAAAATGAATACAAACTCACACTGCCAGCAGTTATGCAATTACTTGTATATGGAAGTATAAAAAAATAAATAATGAAAGCAATTTTTTCTTTGGATTTTTAATAACATATTTCAAGCACATTCACAATAAAGTTTGTTGAAAACTTGTAACAATGATTACCCTAGAGCCATTCACAGCAATTGAAATCAGAATTTTTATTTTGTCTATTGAAGTAATATCATTTTCTTTTACTATACTTTTAGATATTGCCATTGGTGCCTATGGATCTGATCAGATAGCCATTCTAAGGTTTGCTACTCTTAATTACTAAACTGTTCATTTTTGATTAGAAGCATTAAATTAGGTACTTAGTGATTGATGAATGCTTGATTTGAAGTCCATTCATGAACTAATGATATTGGGATTAAGGCTTTACTTATTCTATCACAGTTGATTCTATATCGAATAATACATAATTTAAGATGTAAATCCTTCCACTGATTTCGTCTATCTTCATTCCATACTTTCTTTTTATGTAAATTTTTGTGAGGAAATATTTGAGGTAAAAAACATTTGCTTTTTTGAATACTGAAAATTCAAATGAAACAAATATATAAATAATTATAGTATTCAATATGGAAAAGTAGCATATTTCAAACAAAAAGATAATAAAGTGCAAAAACTAAGAAATTCAAGGCAAAGCTTACCTAAAATTTAGTGAAGAAAGAAACATTAATAAAGTTGAATTTATTATATAGCTATGTGATAACTGTTTTTCCAGATCTAATGAAACATCAGGAAGAGTTCCCTTGTTAAACATTAAAATATTATATGTTAAATAAATGTTATTCTTTCATAGGTCCCGGCCATTGATTGCAATTACTGGAAGTATATCTTTTAGTATTAGCCAAGTTAATCCTGAAATTACCAACTGCACTGTCCACGATCAACCATCCATCTGCTTCACTGTTACTCCTTGCCTTATATATTTTGGAGTCCATGCACCTGATCAAATAGGTAACAATACCTTTAGCAATTTCATTATTTTAGAATGTAGTTTGTTAATTACATACAAATCATTCTAAACTGATTAAAATACTGTCTGTTCTGTTGTCAACAAATGAGGTAAAAATAGGCTAATAATTGAATTCAGTAAAAAAAATTCCTTATTTATCTTTCTTAGTAGCATAATTCAATCTAGAACTCCTTTTTCCAAGACAGTTTATGAGTTTCTCCAATTTAATTCTAATTTCCATAAGCATTATACAGTCAGGGAATATTGCACTGAGAGACATAAACTCATCTTCCAAATTGGTTTTAATCATCTGTTTAATGACCACACAAATAAATGTGGGTTTCCACATTTAGTTTAAATGTGAACTAAGTCAAGGAAATCTCAGTCCTAATTTATTTAATTTGAAAGATATTGATGATGATCTATCTTAGACCGATTAAGTTGAGTTGCAGCCCTTGATATATGAACACTGTTTATGTAAGTATGTCGAGAGGAATTCATCAAAAAGTTTTTAAGTAAGTCCTATATCAGAAAATTAAGACAAATCTAGACCTCATCAGTGTTTACCGCAATACCAGATAGTCAATTCCTATATTGATATTGATATTTAATTACTATTTTCCATGAGAATCTTCCTCATGGAATTTAATGCAATTACAATTCCCTATTAATTTTTCCTTTGCTTTAATAAGAAATAAAATTGAATTTTTTTTTTTTTCTTCCATAAGTTATTCTAGTATTGATTTTTGGTTTTATGTTTCTTTAATTTAGAAGTCAGTGCAACACTGGAAATGGATATTCTGAAAATAACAGAAGGCCTATCATCAAGAGGGGTTTTAGTATTTGGTGGTGATTCATTCAATAATAATCTTAAATACAATTCAGAATTGCATAACAATGTTCCAAGCTGCAAGAATGTTACTTGTCATATTCCAGTAAGAAAAAATGCATTTTTGAAGTTTCCTCATAACAAATGAATTATATTACTTCATAATCAATAAAGAAAAAGAAAAGTTTTTGGATATGTTCTGTGTAAATAATGAAAATTATTTTTTTTCTTTCAATTTATAGAAGTCAACTGCAGACTTTCTAACTCCCATGGAATTCAAACTCTCCTACAATGTGACTGAACGTTTAGAATTGGAAAAGGAGTTTTGTTCCACTTGCCCAATGTTTGATCAAAACTATCCAACTTTTATAACAAGAGATGTAAGTATCAAACTCTAGCTTACATTTAGCTTTGCATAGTGTATCAACTACTCAGGATTAATAATGATCATAACAGAAATATTATTATTATGAATAATAATAATAATAATAATAATAATACAGGACCAAGTCATCCCCACACGCAACTACAAGAAACACATCCTACACGACGCAAACACGCCTGACCACATATGTAGGAAATGCCACACTACGCATGAGACGATCGACCACATAATATCAGGCTGTCCAATTCTCTCCCAAACAGATTACCTCCACCGACACAATCAGGTAGTGTCGATTGTTCATCAACAACTAGCACAAACACTCATTTATAAGAACACAGTCCCATACTACAAGTACATACCACAAAGCATATTAGAGTCATCCTCACATAAGCTGTACTGGGATCGCCTCATTCACACAGACAAAACCATACATCACAACAGACCTATCTCATTGATATTGCAGTGCCTATCAGCAAGAACATGCAGAAAACTCATGCAGACAAGATAAGTAAATACACAGATCTAGCACATGAGCTCCTGAAGCAGTGGAGGTAGGACCGAGTACGTGTTGTACCCATCGTCTTGTCCGCCACTGGTCTGGTGCCTCAAACATTGCACCACAGTCTCAGCACTCTACGACTTCCCAAACACTTACGCACAGCTCCAGAAAGCTGTGATACTCAACACAACATGCATAGTTAGGAAATTTATGGACACAACTACACATCCCTAATCATTCTTGCACATGCCTTTACACTTGGCAATATGTGCTTTGGTCCTTGACCCGCCATGTTGTGTTAGCTGGGAAAACCCATGGTTTGAAACTTTTACATAATAATTATAATAACTACGCACCTCCAACATTACAGATCCCATTCCCATAAGGAGAGGTATTTTCCAGAGATACTCCTTGAGTCCTCTTTGGTTCTGCTTCACCTTGAACCCATTAAGCTACAAACTAGATAACACAAAACACAGTTATAGGCTTACCTGTGGCACTGTGACACCATACAAAATCACTCACTTACTCTACATGGATGATATTAAACTCTACACCACAAACAACGCATAACTTATTAATTTACTACAAGTCACAACACAGTTCACCAAAGACATTGGGATGGAATTTGGAATCGACAAATGCCGCAAGTTATATATAACATGCGGGAAGACTACAAATTTGAAGGGTTTTGAACTGGATCATAGGTTGGCCATCCAACCCATGAAAAAGAGAGACACCTGCAAGTATCTGGGCTTCCAGCAATTGTGCATCATTGACAACACAAACATCAAAAAAGCACTCAGGAACACATACCGTGCTTGCGTTCACAACATCCTCAAAACACAACTCAACGCCAGAAATAAAATTAAAACCATCAACACTTTTGCCGTCCCCACACTAACATATTCATTCGGCATAATTCTATGGACAAACACCGAACTTGAAGCATTACAACATACAACACGCATTACATTCACGAAACACAACATGCACCACCCCAAGTCCGCTAAGGAAAGGATGACTCTTCCCCGCAAGGAAGGAGGCCTAGGACTCATCAACCTCATCACCCTACACGAAAAACAAGTACACTCACTTAGGAACACTTCTACCAAAGAGCACAACACTCCGCACTACACTAAACCTTGTCAAGGCTGACACACACCTCACACCCCTGGACCTCTAAAACTCTTCTCCAACACTCACCACCCCAACATCCACACTCAGCAGCTGCGTGAATCATGGGCTCGTAAGGAACTCCATGGCAGACATCAGCACGAACTCAGCCAGCCCCATGTCGACATGGTAGCGTCAAACAGATGGCTGACGAGTGGTGAGGTGTTTGGGGAGGCTGAAGGGTTCATGATCACGATACAGGACCAAGTCATCCCCACATGCAACTACAAAAAACACATTTTGTACGACTCAAACACACATGACGATACATGCAGGAAATGCCCCACTACGCATGAGACGATCTACCACATAATATCAGGCTGTCCCCTTCTCTCCCAAACTGATTGCCTCCACCGACACAATCGGGTAGCGTTGATTGTTCATCAACAGCTAGCACACAAACACTCTCTTATAAAGAACATGGTCCCCTACTACAAGTACATACCACAGAGCGTATTAGAGTCATCCTCACATAAGCTGTACTGGGATCGCACCATTCACACAAACAAAACTATACATCACAACAGATCTGACATCACATTTGTTGATAAGGTCAACAGATAGACCTTTCTCATTGATATTGCAGTATCTATCAGCAAGACATGCAGAAAACTCACGCAGAAAAGATCAGTAAATACACCGATCTAGCACACGAGCTCCAGAAGCAGTGGAGGCAGGACCGAGTGCTTGCTGTACCCATTGTCCTGTCCACCACTGGTCTGGTGCCTCACACATTGCACTACAGCCTCAGCACACTAGCACTTCACAAAAACACTTATGCACAACTCCAGAAGGCTGTGGTACTCACATAATTAGGAAATTTATGGACACAACCACACACCCCTAACCATTCTTGCTCACTTCTTTACACTTGGCAATATGTGCTTTGGTCCATGTTGTCTTTGCTGGGGAGATCCAAGGTTTGAATCTTTTACATAATAATAATAATAATAGTAAAAAACAACATGAATAATCACTGTGTTTGTAACTATTATTCAGGATACATCCAAAATTGGTTCACCAATAGATTTTTAAACATCTTTTCTTGACTTTTAGATTCCATTTCGTATTGATTGTGGAGAGGACAGCAAATGTCAGTCTGATTTATCAGTATCAGCAAACTTTGATGGCTATGGGTAAGAAGAATAACTTTTTTTTTTTAATTTAATCAAGTTACAATTAATACTGAAAGCTATTTTGAACTGAACTTGATTTTAACACTAAATCAGTTGTTCCATATAAAATAAAATTTGAAGACATTAATGTAGCATAAAAATGTGCCTTTTTTTTATTACCTTAGTGACGGCAAACAGTTTATCATAGGATCGAAGAGGGAGCTATCTTTGAATGTTGATGTGGAAAATTTGGGTGAACCTGCATTTTTAGCTCAAGTCTTCATTACTTTTCCCATTGGAATTGATTTATCTCGTATTTCGCATTGGTGCAAAGAAGCAATTCTTTTAAACCAAAAACTGCAGAAAAAACAATTGATTTGTTCAGTGGGAAATCCATTACAACAAAATGAAAAAGTAAGTCTTCTTTTATATTCTGTAGATTTCAAGGAACTTATTCAGTAAATGACAGAATTCTGTTTCTACTTTGTTTTTGTAATCTTAGGTTTGCCTTTGGCTTAGTTCTGGAATTTATTATTTGCAAATTGCAAGTGGTGGTGATGGTTATTTATTGACTCATTCATGTACTGAGCTAATTATTTGTGGAAAATGAAAAGTTGTTAGCTTTACACTATATTATTTAAAGGATAAAGTTAATGATTATGAAAAAAAAAAGGTAAAATAAATAAAGTAAATTGAAGAAAAATGGGTAAACCTGTTTCCCACTCAATTTCAACACCAAAATTAATGATTCAAGTTGTTAATTTATCAACATATCATCATATCAGTGGCAAATAGTCATTTGCTTACAAAATCATGTATAATATTATCTGTATTCTAAATGATAGTGGCTACTGAACTATTTGAAAATTGTTCATATGAGAATCAATTAAACAGCTATGGGAAAATATAAATATTGTTCAGAAGTTGTGTGAAATGATAGATTAAGACACATGTTAACTAAGATCACGAACACAACTTATATATTTATAGCAGTTGTATGTATACAAAGGATTTGGATGATTGTGTCACTCCCAGTTCTGTTCTCAGGCTAGCATTCTTTTATATGATTTGGCCAATTTCAGGGTTTCTTTTACCCCAATCACTAGGGTGCAATTACAGAATTAACTCTAGAGCAATATAGAAAATAAGTAATCTTGAAATAAAGAAAATATAAGTTACATTTCAAACAATAACATAATCATCCAGTTGATTAATCATTCTGGAACCAATGCAGTGATTTGACATTGAAGACTAGTGGCTAGGATCTAAGAATTTCTGTAATTGACAGATAGTAAGGAGATTCTCTATGGTTCTGCAAAGATGAAAAATGACTAATTATCAAAATTAGCTACTAATGCAGCTTCATAACACCTTTTTGAATTGGATTGCAGTAGATACTTTGAAGAATCTGAGCTATAAAGTTTTACTTGAGGCAAATAATAACAAATAAACTAGATGGGCTACTTTGAATAGACGTTGCTACCAATATAAAGTTCCTGAGAATTTTGTATTGGGATAATATAACAATTATCAATGTTAATACTCACCAGATCTTCAAACTAATGGAGCTTTATTTTTTACCTTGCAAATATCTACTGATATACAATAATATCCTTTTTTTATTTGACATACTTTAACTTTTTTTAACAATTCCTCTTTCATCATATTTCTGTTTTAATGATTAGAAGCTTTTATCTTTTTTCATATTTGTTTATTCATTGTTCAACAAAGATATTTTTTTTTCAATGTTTGAGAAGTAAAATAAAACTCGTCCTTTGAAGCTTTGTAATGTTTATTTAGCACTCAAATCTTCCCAGAGCATTTTCATTAAGATTCACATTAGAATTTATTTCTGCTTATCATCTACCACAAATAGGAGATCATCAAAGAGATGAAAACTTCCACAATCTACAATGGAATTTGCCAACAGTGTTTTTGCTTTGCTACCGCATTCACAAATATCTAATTTGTTTGATGACTTGGTTTCTTCAGGAACTAACTTTTGTAACATCAGAGTAAAAGCTTGAAATATTTTTTAACTTCAACAGAATAAAAATAATTTTTGTTTATTTATTTATTTTTATGATTTGTAGATATCATTTCAACTGGGTGTTGATGTCAGTGATTTGAAGGGGAATATGAAGGAATTGATTTTTGAAATAGGATCCACAACAACAAGTACTGAGGTTACTTTTGACAACAATAATCACACTTTAGAACTTCCCCTTGTTTCTGATGGTGATATAACTATTGTAGGGTAAGAACTCTCTTCTATATTTTTATTAACTTTTATTATTTTTTTTGCTTTAATTCTTCTTGTAAAGGACTGCAGAACAATTTTATTCAAGATCAGCTGAAATTCTCCATTGACTCTCAGAAATATTATTAATATGTTATATTAATTTTTTTTTTAATTATCCATAATTTATTTTAAATTACAAAAGAATCTGAATCCACTCTTATCAACCATCAACTAGTTGAATCGTCTCAAAACATCCGTTTAAAAATTATACAATAAGCAAAAAAATACAGATGCAAATTACACAGATTGTTTAAGGAAATGTAGAGGAAAACATACACTGAAGAGCCATTACATTATGACCACCTACCTAATACGATGTAGGATCTCCTTTAGCCCAAAAAACAGTGGCCATCTGTGAGACATCGATTCAGTGAGGTGGTGATAAGCATCCTGGGATATCTGGCATCGTAATCTCAACAGCAGGTCCACCATTAATATTTAAGTAACAAATATCGTATTAAGAAGGATGTCACCTAACCACTAATCAGATATCCTCAAAACATCTTTGATAAGCTACATTGGTAGATCATTCAGATGATTAACATAAACATTTTTCTTTCAGTTCAACAGCTGCTGATCAAGTTGTTTATGGTGAAGATAATGAAAAAACCTTGGAACATTTAAACTTATTTCATAAATTTGAGGTATGCAAACATCAAAATTAAGATTTCTAATAATAAATAGCAAAAAAACAAATTTTAAATAAAATTTTCAATTCTAGTTTTTGATTAATTAACTTTTAAATATTAACATTAAAATTAAAAACAAAAAAATTCTAATCTCAGAATTTAGCACTAATCAGTGAAGTTAATCATAACTATATTACAAATGGATGAGATACCTATTTTATTTTTATCTACCTTTCATGTTCTTGCCAAAAAATATAAGAAGTTTATTAACTTTTTAAAAATTCAAAAATGCCATTTTTTATTTTATTATTATTTATTTATTTAGTAATGAGGTCTTTTGTTTTCTTTGGGCCCATTGAAATTATTTATATACAATTGCAAATGATCTGTTCATTTTAAAGTGACAAAGATGTTATTAGATTTAAAAATTCTAATCATTATCAATGTGGGCCCGGTAGCCGAATGGGTAAGGGCGCTTGGCTGCGGGTTGGAGGTGGCGGATTCTATTCCCGGCCTCGGCGGAGGCCGGAAATTTTTCCATGCTCCATTCTCCTCCAAACGGGTCCTAGGGCCTACCCGGCCCTCTGTAGAATGGGTACCGGGTTTCTTTCCCGGGAGTTAAAAAGGCGGGCGGGCGTTGGGCTGACCACTGGACCCCAACGAATCTCGTTGGTCACGAAGAGTTGAGAGCCTTATCTCCCGCTACCCCAAGGGTCTGCATAGACCTGTAGCGGGATACTTTAACTTTTGAATCATTATCAATAGTCATAAATCAATGATGAGAATAAAACCAGGATAGTAATGTTTTTGAAGATATATTTGTAAGCAAAATATTGCAATTCTTATTCTTTATTTTTTTCTCCCCATTTTAAATCTTTTCACAGTTTCTCAACTTAAAATCATTATTAGGAATTCAGTATATTAACAAGGTTTGAGTTAAGA
>JAFIDM010006943.1:3229303-3253573 GCA_023159025.1 Thereuonema tuberculata
TTTTGGCAAAGACTTGAAAAAGCAGAACGATTAGTTTTGCGAAATATTGCAGTTATGGAGGAATTTTCAGAAGGTTTGTATTAATGAATATATGTATTATTATTATTATTAACGAAGTATTTTATGTAATTCAAAGAATAATACACCGATTGATATCATACTTAGTTGCATCTTCTATACTTATTTTAAGGACAATTTTACTGAAGAAATACTAAGTAATCTTTTGCAACTCAACTAATAATGCACTAATGTACATTAATTTCGTGTCTTGAAAGTAAAGTAATTATTGAATATTGATATAATTGATTTTGATGTACGTTATTTTAACTCACTTAAGACCAAAATTTCTTTATTGAATATTTGAAATACTTTATGCTCCCGAACTGCTTGTAATGGAGAAAGTCTTGCAGTTCGAACATTTTTGAAGAAAACATTGATAGAATAACAATAGATTGATTAATTACTTATCGCACAGTGACGGACCAAGCGACAGGGAAGGATTTGAACGCACTGACCAAGGGAAGAATAATTGTAGGTATTTAGTCCATTGAGAAAACCAGTCCAGTCGTTTTAGCGTAAAGTGCATTTAAATATACAAACGCAATTTATTTATTTGAATATTTATTATTATCCTTGTACATAACCTTTATCCTTGTCAAAGGTTATGCAGTTAATAGGATTTGGACTATTACTTGTTGTTTTTTAAAACCATTGGGATATCTTCAGTGTGTATTCATTGTTGATATTATTATTAGCATATATATATTATTGTTATTTTAATTTGCGAAACTTGAAAAAAGCAGAACGATAGCTTCTGTGAAATATCGTTGTAAGAAAATTGAAGTTGTAATGGAATTTGAAGAAGTATATTTAATATACATATAACGAAAAGATTCGTATAATAAATACAATAACATTTATCAGTTGAATACTAAGATTCGAAATTGAATTATTTTGATAAACCCGAGGAATATAAACTTCAAATTCGTTTAGGAACGTGCTTTTAGTATGACAGGTTTTTTTTTTTATATTGGCAACAGATAAACTTCATTTTTCTTTAATTTATTTTAATTTTGTTGAGTGAAATTTATTTTTACGTTTTAATATAATAATGTTATTTAAAAGAAACACACATAAAAATATTATAAATTTTGTCTTTTTTTATGACATTGAAAAACTTAAGCCAAGATAAAATCTAACGTGTGCAAAATTGGTTCAAAACAATGAAGATAATAAAATACAGAAATAAAATAGATCTAAAATCCCAGTGACTAGTTTCGACCCCCATTGCTAAGGTCTTCCTCAGACAGTGGAGGAAGTCAAGAGCTCATCTTATATAGGGAGCAGGTGAAGGAAAGAAGTATTAAGACGAAGGATGTAGTGAAATACCAATAAGAAATGGATCGATCTATAATAAACAAGGATGAAAGGGGATAAAAAAAAAAAAAAAACCCTCTTTAGGTAACTAATTAATGATGATTATGATCCACTGCATTGTTAAGAGATTGTAGCATTCCTTGAATAGTAGTAATAATAAGACTTTCAATCTTTAACTAAAGGCAGAGCATAAAGAATGATGACCCATTTTATTATTTTATAAAAAAAAGATTTTTGAAAAGATATTTTTTTTACTCCTAAAACCATATACTGTTTTGATATTAACAGTCCATTAGATCTTGTTCTTCTTATTTTAATCCTGATTAGACTCTTGTGGAAAGAAATGATTTCCTATTAATTGTTAACGAAGTTTCTCTTTTTTTAATTTCTTCTTAAAAACTTTGTTTTCGTTTTATTTGCTACTAAATAAGAAATTAAATTCAATAATCCTTTATTTAAGATCTGACTTTCTAGTTAGTTTTAACAAGTAAAAGTCGATAATAATGAAATATCGAAAAATTATAAAATATAAGATTTAATTTACTTACTGTAATTAAGTAGATATTTGGCTTTTTTCTTCTTCTATTCGTGTTTGGGTTTGAGTTATTTATATCAACATTTATTAATCATTTCGTGAAATGAAGAAAAACATTTGTAAAGAACAAATTTTAAACTAAAACTTTTTTTTTTTTAAAGTTTCCTGAAGCTTCAAAATCTTTCCGTAGATTTCGCTTCTAAAGCAAAGAAGGGTTGCTCAACGAAATGAATGTCGTCCATTCCTACAGAATATCTGTGTTCGCGAAACCTCCTAAAACACATTTCAATATAGTTATGGAGACAATTTCTAGAGTTATTTTAGCGCAAATGGTGGCCACGGCGCACAGTTTGGGACATCTATTTAGACTTATGTAACTACTTACTTTAGTTCCTTACTTAACATTTAGATCTTCATAAAATTTTAGTCGAATTAAATTTGGCCTCATTAACCCCTTTCCTTGGTTAAACTTTGTTTATAAAGACTAGAGTGATGTTATTGAAAATTGCAAAACAAACTATGTTTATTTTACGTCTTCCTTCCTTTTTTAAACAGAAAAGTAAATATTAAATATTTATTTATATTTTTCTTAATCGATTGTAAGTGTTTCGAAATTATTTTTTTTTATACTTCCACTTCGAATTGCTATTCAATAAATTAAAAGAATAATTCTTAAAACAAAAAATGACTACGAATATCTAGAAAAAACTCTTAATTTATTTGCTAAGAACCTTGAAAGGTGTTTATTTACAAAACATCATCCGTTGGTTTCGGAAAAAGAGATTAAAAAACAAAGATCCATTTACAAGTTCATTCGATGGACTTGTCAGAGTAGGAGGGAATGGAAATTGGTTTGATCGTAGACTGAACTCGTAATGCATTTGAGGAAATGAAACAATTATTAATGTTGCTTAATTCACTTGTGGCTCTTTTGTAAGTAAGTCAGTTCTCTTTCCATTATTTGCTGTTAACATGAAATGACTTTGAATTAGAACATTAAAAAATAAATGGAATCTTTAATTATTTGACCAGAATTGCCAGGAACGAAAGTTTTTTTGTGATTTAATTTCCTGTAGGATTGTAGAGAGATTCAATAGAGATTAAAGTTGAAGGGAATTTTTCTTTTGAGATTCTTATTTACAAACTCCAGAAATGTTTTCATTGTTGGGGTTTTGGTTTACTGCGGAAGTCGAGTCCTCCTGTCCAGCATTCTTGAAACCGTGTCCAGAAAGCTGTTTGGTCCACCCACGTGCCGTTGCATCCTGTAGGACCTGCTTTGTGGATACGGGCATAATCCGAGCAGTCGATGGTCCCTTCCCCTGTGCAGTCCCTGGCGAACTTATGCATGTAGCCTCGAATTGCTCTCTCAGCACAAGGTCTTTTATTTAAGCAGTCTTCAAAAGCTAAAACAAAAGGAAGAAATGAAAATCTAAGAATTCGAATATTAACTCTGTAGAAAATCCATAGCGAATGTTGCTACAACAAGTGTTTTCAAAGTACTTAACAATTTCATGGTTTCAAGCAGATTTTTATATTAGTTTTATTCAGAGAAAATTACAATTTTCGCTAACTATTTTTTTCAAGAAAAACAAATTTGCAAACTTACCAAACGGATTTCCTTTAACATCATCTGGTTTTCCACTGTCCACCCAATAAGCCCAAGAGATATGATAGGTACCACAATAATATTCGTTTGGTCCAACTAATACACAGCCCACATCTTGACACTCTGAAGCAGCCTAAGTTAAATAGGAAAAAAAAAATGCTACATAAAAACATGTTTATAATAATTGAGGCGTTAAGAACCAGAGTAGCCTAACCCTCCTGAATAACTTTTTGAGATGTTGTACACTAAGTTAAATACTTGTACAAATCTGGACTGCACATATCCTCTTTTGTTTTTGTTTTTTGCTATTTTGGGGATAATAGTGAAAAGATTAGTCCATTTTAGCCCAGGTTGGTCCAAACAACTTAAAATCTCGGGATTCGAGGGTTAGTCCACTCTGCCTCTCAATTCAGAATGAAATCCAAAATGATAATAATCCCTCACCAAAAACAAATCCTAAGGCAGTTCACAAAATGTTCATCAAATGTAGATAAGTTTGGAAGTAATTTAAATTAAAAATTAGTTTACGATTATTTATTTCCGATTTTTCTTTTGTCATTTTTGAGTAATTAGATTTTTTCAAACAGAAAAAAAAAAAAAATCACTGAATAATTTCCAGAGAATAGAAGGAGTCGTTCGTTAGATAAATTAGTAAATGCCTTTTGTATTTTTAATTCAAAGCTTCACTTTTAGCCTGAGGAAATGAAATATCACTGAAATAGAAACAGGAATTGGAAGAAAAATCTTTTTATTAATTATCTGAATTTATGGAAAACCATAATTAAATATAATCAGATGAAAAGAAAGTATTTGAAATCAGCGTGATGACTGTTTTTATAATAGATATAAACAGGAAACCCAAGTTATCATTAAAATGATTGAAAATAATTCCATGTTTGGAGAGATTATCCTCCAAGTCATCCCCTCTTTTGGTTAATATCCTATATCGTAATTCCTTCGAAGATATTACATCTATTAATGATTTCTCATTCTGAAAGAACAGTTAAAATTTTTGTTGCTTTGTTTTATTTTTATGTCAAATACAAAAACATTGATGAAAAATCATCCATTCGTTCTTTCAATAGTTCTTGGGTTGATTTTCCCATTCAGGTGTGAGCTTAATTAAAACTGAATGGAAAATGGATTTATTTATTTATTTGTTGTACTTACATGACAAAGGCAATTAAAACATTTCCCATCCAAATTGGTGTCGACCAGAGCTACAAGGGAGGGGTCGGGTCCTTGAGTAGTTTTTTCCGACGGTTGTTGCGTTGCAGGGGATTGCCGTTGATGTCTGGGGGATGGAACTGCAACGGCGGGGGAATGGATCGTTTCCACAGTGTCTTGTCGAGCGGAAGCAGCAAAAACTGGCTCAAATACTGGAGGAACCACAATGAAAGGAGGCTTCTTCCGACCCGGAGGAGATTGATTCTGAGCTGAAAGAGAATTAACAACAACAATTAGCTAAGAGGGTTATTCCATGTCAAGTCATCCAGGCCATGTCACCCACTACCTAGTTGAGAACTGAGATTTTGTGTACTGCTATTATACTTAATTTCATGAACTTTTGCCAATTTTTATTGCTTTATATACATTCTGTTGGTAATAATAGCAGAAAGTTTGATGCAATTTGGTACTTCAAAGCGAATTGTGAAAATTTGAAAATTGGCTGCAGTTTTTAAATGGAAACAAGTAGGATGACAATTTTTTCCCTGAATATGCGTTGTGACATGTAGTTTATGAAAACATAAAAGAATTGGCCGTATAAATTTTTTTTTAATTGTTTTATAATTTTTTTTGTTTTTTTTTTGGTTAATTTAAAAAAAAAAATTGGACACTTGCTCTACTCTGAAAATCCTTGAAAAAATTAGGAAGTGATTTACAAATAGTAAAGTTTTGTCACAAAAAAAATCATTTTGTAGAAATGAATTGTTCTTACCAAAAAAAAATCGTGAAAGAATTGGCCAAAAAAAATTTTGTAGTTTAATGTTTTTTTGGTTAAATTTTTAAAAAAAAAATTGGATACTTGCCCCCATCTGAAAATCATTGAAAAAAATTAGAAAGTGATTTACAAATAGTAAAGTTTCATCACAAAAAAAATCAGTTTTGAGAAATGAATTGTTCTTACCAAAAATAAATCGTGAAAGAATTGGCCATATAAAATTTTGTAGATTAATTTTTTTTTGGTTAAATTTCTAAAAAAAAATTTGGACACTTGCCCCCATCTGAAAATTATTGAAAAAATTACAAAGTGATTTACAAATAGTAAAGTTTCCTCACAAAAAAAATCAGTTTTGAGAAATGAATGGTACTCTCAAAAAAAAAAATTGTGAAAGAATTGGCCAAATAAAATTTTGTAGTTTAATGTTTGTTTTGGTAAATTTCTAAAAAAAAATTTGGACACTTGCCCCCATCTGAAAATCCTTGAAAAAATTAGAAAGTGATTTACAAATAGTAAAGTTTCATCACAAAAAAAAATCAGTTTTGAGAAATGAATTGTTCTTATAAAAAAAAAAAATCATGAAAGAATTGACCATAAAAAATTATATAGATTAATTTTTTTTTGGTTAAATTTCTAAAAAAAAAATTTGGACACTTGCCCCCCTCTGAAAATCATTGAAAAAATTACAAAGTGATTTACAAAGTTTCCTCACAAAGTAAAGTTTCCTCACAAAAAAAAAATCAGGCTTGAGAAATGAATGGTACTCTCAAAAAAAAATTCGTGAAAGAATTGGCCAAATAAAATTTTGTTGATTAATTTTTTTTGTAAAATTAAAAAAAAAAATTTGGACACTTGCCCTCCCCTCTGAAAATCATTGAAAAAAATTAGAAACTGATCTGCAAATAGTAAATTTGCTTCAAAAAAAAAAAATCAATTTTGAGAAATGAATGGTACTCACAAAAAAAAAAATCATCTTGAATTTTGAAAACATTTTCATTCAGCCATTAACATTCCCAAAATATCACAATAATAGAAATACTGTTAACTACTCAAGAAACATTAACATAAGTGAGCATAAAAATATACAAATGTAAAAAAAATTGCAATATAAAACAAAACTACAAACTATAAAATATACTCGTACATTATATAAGATATGTATCTGCATTCAAGTTCATTTGGAAATATATATATATGACAAGATGCTTTAATGCTTCACATTTAATATTTTTTTGTATGAGGACCACTTTTCTTCCACCAATCTAGAAGACTTTTTGTTTAGAGAATAAGTATGGCCTGTTGCTGTAGTGATATCACCTTCACATAGAATATGTGAGAATGGGACATCACAAACATCATTATCAGGCCAATAGAAGGACGGGGATGGTCCATGAGGATGCATGAACCTTACTGTAACATCTCCTTCTACACCATTCACTTTCTCAACAATCCCCAGATACCAAGAAGAGTCATATACAAATGCAACATAGCAGTTGGGCTGCACAGAGCATAATGGCATCAGTGGCGGAAGTGCAGAGAAATCATGAATGATACTAAAATCAGTATCATAGCTTAGCCTTTTTGCTCCAATCTTGGTTGGTGATAGTGGTATAATGTGATGCATAGATCGTGTTCCAGGAACAGTTTTTGCACTTTCAAAGCGTGGGAAAGAAAATTTCTGACTTGAACCATTTCATCTTTTGAAACAGAGAACTGAAATGCCTTGTAGGTTTTCCCGACAGAATTCAAATACCTGCGATGCAGTAAGTATTTGATCTTTATTTAGTCTTTGCAAATTTGTTTTTGTGACAAGTCTTTTGACAGTGCCACCAATACCATCGCAGGGAGATTTGCCATGGCTGGTTGCAAAAAAAAGACCAGCTGCACTTTATATTGAAATCGTGTTCATGGTAGCAGATATTTCTGAAATTCTTACAATTTTTATATTGTGCAGCACATCCGTCAGAGAAATATTCAGCATAAGCAAGTGGATTTTCAGGAAATTCAAACTTCAAAAAATTCAATACAGTCTTCTGAGTCTGATACACAAGGGCCACATCATGTTCTAGATCATCAGAAATGATACAAAAAATTTTTGCTTGCAACTGTTGATCTTTTTTGTAATGCATAACAACAGTGTGAAGAGTGCAGCTACCATTGTTCCAATGGTACCCCTGTACTTCATCTTGAACAACAAAATGGAGATTTTCACTGAAATCCATTAAAATTAACACTGATCCTTCATCAAGTGTTTCTTTCTTCATTTTCAGATAATCAGACTGTGATTGAGCAATAAAAGAGTGTGGAGTAAGTGTTTCAATTTTCTTAATTAGTGTGTCGCAGAATTCTGATAGAGTGGTGATTTGAACATTTAAAGTCATTCTATCATTTGGGCCTTGCTAAGGTAAAAGGAAGCAACTAGCAATTTGAAAACTGATTATTTGCTGCCTTTGACCGTAGATATAAGCATATTGTGAGTCAGTTGCTACCTTTGATCATCGAAATAGGGGATATACTTAACAGCAGATCATTACCAAATTGCTTTGGAAGATGTGTAGATACTTCCTTACGTAGAAAATGCAGAAAACGAAAAATCAGAAAATTTGCAGTTACTTCCTTTTACCTTAGGACGGCCGAGTTGATACCCATTGACTGTACTGAATCATCACATCAGGATCATAGTCTTCTATTTCATTTTTTAAGTGTGTTTGAAGTAAAGAACTGGGAAGGGGGGGGGGGCATTTTTTGCACAGAAGGAGCATACAGGCTCGGTTATTTATATCATGTTACTGTTTTCATTAGATCATGATATGTTACTTTAATAGAAATAGAATTTAGAAGCAATTAACATTTTGACTGTAAGTGGTGACACATACGGTAGGTGTTCCTGATGATCCTACGAGTATATACTGTTTTGGTCGAAGAGATTCAAATTTTGAAAATCCTACTTTGTCTTCAGGATACTTCTTTTTATAGAGAGAATACATTTCAACTAAATTACTTAAAACAAGACGCTTCTGTTCATATATATTTTTTATGGTGCTCATTTTACAGGTGACATGATAGTCAGAAATTATCAATTTAATTTTTTTTTTAATATAGCGTTTTTTCTACACTTCCCCATCATTTCTACAAACTGATTTTTTTTGTGTGACATAAAGAAGGATTTATAATAATATTGTAAAATTTTCAAAGGAATCTATGATGGAGCAATACCTTAAAAAAAATACAATGCCCAGGTATCGAATTTATTTGAAAAAAAATATTTACATTTTTTTTCTAAAAACAACCTTATGATTACTCAATAAAAGAAGCATGAACATAAAAATATAAACATTCCTCTTTAATTTAAAAAAAAAATCAAGGTTCTACTGCAAAAACTGTAGGAACTATTGCATTTTTAAATTATCAAGGAGCTCGTCCATGGAACACCTGAGTTCCTGGATCCATGTAACTTCTGGAGACCATTACTGAAAAATTACTTAACCTGCAACATTTAAATTTTGGAAATGTTCATATATCTAGGTAAACTTCAATTATACAAAATTTCAAAGTTTTCTGTGAGGGTGGGTGACATTTCCTAAAATTTCTGGATGATTTGATATGGAATGACCCAAGACAGAGAGAAACGTCAATTCGTGTCTATTCGAAAATTACGAGTATTTCAAAAATAAATAAAAGAAAGTTAAAAATAAATTGTGGAAAAAGAAATGGATGATATTTTTATTATCATTATATTTTCTTTACAAAAGCTTTTATTTGTTTTCATCTATGGAGTAAACAAATCTATTGAGACTTGTACGCTTTACAAAATACAATCGAAACTCTGCTAAAAGGAATACGAAAGTGATAGTTCTTTGAATAAGTTTCCACGAATTAATCTACGAAAGCTGTAGGAAAAAGGAAATAGAAAAAGTGTTTCTATGGTAACAAACAAGCAACTGAAGTAAAGACTCTTCATATCCTCGAAGGACATTTTTAATTAACAGATATATTTTGGGATTAACAAAAAATAAATGACCAAGATTAAGTGATGATAATATACGCGGATGCAGTCAAACATGAAGGAGACGGATGTGAATGAGTCAAAAGAAATTCATTGAAAAATTATAGTTTTTACAAAAAAAAAAAAGAACATAAAATTATGAATGAAATATCAAATGAAATGTAACATCAACAAATATAATGACGAATCAAATTGAAAATTTCAGAAATGAATTCCTTTCTTTCTCGTTTTCTACAATTGAAGATTCAATAGACAGAAAAATGAAGAATGAGATTTGAATTTTCTTTAGACTTGTAATGTATCTTAATCAAAACCTCTGATGCACCAAGCGCTTAAACCAATTCGAAATAACTCTTTATTTTCAACAACTAAGTAAACTCTTAATAGAAATTTAAGCTGTCTCATTAAATATCCAAACAAAACAAACAATCACTGAAGCTTCAGCTGTTCATTATTTGAGTTAATCTGCCCAAATCCAACCGAATTCACGGATTTTTTTAATTTGACTTAAAATTACATTACGAAACTTTTTAATGGAACCATTATTTTTCCCTTCTTCGATAGATTTATTAAAGATTGCTACAAACTTATAATATCCTACGCTTTAATGGGAGTTTAAGGAAAGACTTATTAATTTAATCTTTATTCACTTGGGTTGAGGTGAAGATTATTCGTTACAGAGTACGGTAATTTATTTATTTAGGTCAGTAAGAGATTATTCCTAAAATGATAAAAGTAGTTATTGTTAGTCTGCGAATTTAGATTTTACATTAGAATAAGATTAAAACTTTCAGTTTGAACTGAATCATTTGCAAGTATCAAAGCCATTTACCTTGTGAAAGCACGGCTAACAGCGTCACGAGTAACGACGAAGAGAAAAGAGCCATCCCAGAGCGGTTTTCAAGGTCCAACACCAAACAGGGCAAGTGGCGTGAATGTGTGTCTGTTGATGCTCTTGTTGTATTGACAGGCGGAACTGCTATCACCTGAGGGAATCCATTCGCACAATACTGCATGCTGGGAATTCCCCGACCCGTTACTATAGAAGAAGCAACTCAACTGAAGCCACCTACTCAATTAAATCTTGGTCCTCTTTTCATGTTAGAATTAAAATTAACAAAACGAGAAAAACAAGCGCCTCAGCAAAGATCAAAGTGCTTTGTCGTAGGGATTAAATAAATATTAATAAAAAGTAAGTTTTGATTAACTTTAATTAGCGTCGTGATTTTTGAAGACCATCGTTCTCTTAAAAAGAAACTTTTTTCAAAGAAAATTAGAAATTATAACAGCAGAAGAGAATAAAAGTGGAAGAGAAGAAGGTTTGGCGGAACGGTAGACCTCCTTCTTGAAGTTTTATTTATGAACACTAATTTATAAGAAATCCTAATCCTTCGAGAAGTTTATGGATTTTTCTTTATTTATTTTCACTTATGGTAACTACATTTTAAAACTGTTCTGAATGAAATAGCTTAATGAAAAGACATTTAAAAAAAAATTTATTGAATTTTCAGATTTAGGAATTTAAAAGATTATTCTCAATACTTTTTTAGTGCTAGAAATCTTAAATAAAAAGAATTTTTCACATTTGAAGCAGATTCACTTAAACATTTGACTTAATTGAAGTTAATTTTTATATTTTTGATCAAAGTAAATTGAAAAAAAAAAAAAAAAAAAAAAAAAAACCTTTTATTTATTGTAGATTGAATAATGATTCATTTAGTGAATAATTCAATTAGTAAAAAAAAATCAACATAAAGAAGTAAACATTTTTCAAATAGTTTCAAACACATTTAAAAATAAAAATCTTTTAATCTCAGACCGATTCAGCAAAAACTTAAAGAAAGAAATGGACAACTAAATAATTGAATTTTTCGGAATAAAAATTGATCCATTTTTGACAAATTTAATACTACATTAAATAAATAGCAAATTAACAAATAACAACAACAACAACAATAATAATAATAATAATAATATGCCGCAAGCTATATGTAGCACGCGGGAAGACTACGAATTTGGAAGGTTTTGAACTGGACCATGGGTTGGCCATCCAATCCATGGAAGAGGGAGAGATCTACAAGTATCTGGGCTTCCAGCAAGCGCGCGTCATTGACAACACCAACATCAAAAATGCACTCAAGAATACATACCGTGCTCGCGTTCAAAACATCCTCAAAACACAACTCAACGCCAGAAATAAAATTAAAGCCATCAACACTTTTGCCGTCCCCACACTAACATATTCGTTCGGCATAAATTCATGGACAAACACCGAACTCGAAGCACTACAACGTACAACACGCACTACATTGACGAAACACAACATGCACCACCCCAAGTCCGCTACGGAAAGGATGACTCTTCCCCGCAAGGAGGGAGGCCGAGGACTCATCAACCTCATCATCCTACACGAAAAACATCTACACACACTTAGGGAACACTTCCACCAAAGAGCACAACATTCCTCACTCCACTCAGCCATTGTCAAGGCTGACACACCTCACACCCCTGGACCTCGCAAACCCTTCTCTAACACTCGCCACCCCCTACATCCACACACATCAGCTGCGTGAATCATGGGCTCGTAAGGAACTCCATGGCAGACATCGCCACGAACTCAGCCAGCCTCATGTCGACATGGAAGCGTCGAACAGATGGCTGACAAGTGGAGAGCTGTTTGGGGAGACCGAAGGGTTCATGATGACGATACAGGACCAAGTCATCCCCACACGCAACTACAAGAAACACATCCTGCACGACGCAAACATACACGACGACAGATGCAGGAATGCCACACTACGCACGAGACGATCGACCACATAATATCAGGCTGTCCCCTTCTCTCCCAAACAGATTACCTCCACCGACACAATCAGGTAGCGTCGATTGTTCATCAACAGCTAGCACACAATCACTCACTCATTAAGAGCACGGTCCCGTACTACAAGTACATACCACAAAGCGTATTAGAGTCATCCTCACATAAGCTGTACTAGGACTGCCCCATTCACACAGACAAAACCATACATCACAACAGACCTGACATAACACTTGTTGATAAGGTCAACAAACAGACCTATCTCATTGATATTGCAGTGCCTATCAGCAAGAACATGCAGAAAAGATCAGTAAATACACCGATCTAGCACACGAGCTCCAGAAGCAGTGGAGGCAGGACCGAGTACATTTTGTACCCATCGTCTTGTCCGCCGCTGGTCTAGTACCTCACACATTGCACCACAGTCTCAGCACACTAGGACTTCACAAAAACACTTATGCACAACTCTAGAAGGCTGTGATACTCAACACAACACGCATAGTTAGGAAATTTATGGACACAACCACACATCCCTAATCATTCTCGCACATGTCTTTACACTTGGCAATATGTGCTTTGGTGCTTGACCCGCCAAATTGTTTTTGCTGGGGAAACCCAAGGTTTGAAACATACAAACATAATAATAATAATAGTTGGACAATTCTTAGGTCTCTGGGTGAGGCTTGAGTTGCTCAATGTCTCCAGTCAAAGATGTGATGCTTATATTATTTTTGTCTTTGTACTGTGTCATATGTTAATATAATAATAATTAGAAATGCTATTAATTTTATCATCTTCTAAATATGAAATTATCGTAATTCAGTTTAAGTTTTATAATTAACATAATTATTTAATATTAACAAGATCCTAGAGTGAATCCTTTTCTCGTAGTCATTAATTACTAGTCATTATTTGAATCTTATTCCGTGGAAGAAATTCCATCAATTAGAGAATTTGGATTCTTTTACCAGAAAAAGAGGAAAAAAACCAAAACCTCGTGCGTTTCATTCAAATCCAGTGGTGAGTTTTCTTCTTGATGCTTTCGGTGTCAGTCACTTTATACAACAGGTGTCTTATTCGTTAACAAATTAGTTCATTAGTAATATCTTGTTTAGTGATGGACCAAAAAAATATTCGTTTATGCTTATTGTGTCAGACCAGATTTTTCCCATGTTAATCCGGGACAAAACAACTTGAATGACACAAAAAACAAAACAAAAAACCCCAACAACTTTGGCTTTTATTTGTATGAAACTGTGTGAATATTAAAAACTTCACTTTTATTTAGTGAGGTTTGAATAAAGAATTCATTTTAGACACCCACGATTAATCGAATTATTTTTTTGGTTCACAGGAATGCCTCCATGGATCGGAAATGGCAAAATTCAAGTCGACTATTTATAAAATCCACAACATATATATCGAAGCCGGACTCTGCAATAAAATCAGGGACTGTCCCGCGCAATCCGGGACGTCTGGTTAACCTATTTATGTTCCAATTTTTGTTAATTTATAAATCTAGACTGAATAATGACTTGTATAGAAATACAATGATTGTTCAAACAACCGTTTAAGCAAACAGTTTTATTTTAGTGTTGTGGTTAAATTCTTAATTTTATTTTTTTATTTTTGTTCGTTTCTTTGATTAAATATTTGTGATTTGAATGAGAATCACTTAAATGTTGTTTCTTTTCGTGATGCATTTACAGATTTCGAATGAAAAACCTAAAATGACCCATTTAGTGGTAAAGAAAGGAACCGTCAATCTCTATTAAATGTAAACTATTTTTTAATTTTAAAATGAAATATTTTAACGAAAACTTTAATGATTGTGATTTTTGGAACAAACCAATTCCTTAAATAACTCATTTGAAATGTTTGGATAAAACAAAGATTATTCTGGGTTTCTCAGTTTCTAATATTTCATCCGTTTCACTGTTTTTCCGAATAGTTGACATCAACAGATTCTAACTAAAACGTTAATTTCTTTTTTTAATTCTAAATAATGTTAAAATAAAATCATTTAACAATCAACTTTTAAAGTAAAATTTACTTGACCTGAAATTTTCAGCGAAGATTTTTGTTTGGAGTAAAACTGAAATTCTCCATCCGTGGACGGACAAAGAAGCTGAGTTAATTTAAAACAAAACAAAATAATGTAAAATTTCTATAATTAAAAACAAAAAAAGCTGTTATTGAATTGACGCAAGTTTTTACTTGAATGAAAAATAAAGAGGATTTTTATTAATTCAATAAAAGAAAAAGACGACAAAGTGAAATTTAAAATAAATGAGGTGCGAATCTAATGACGTCATTATTTCCCAACGCAGCCTTGTCACTGGCCATGGCCGATAAAGAGCATTGTTGGAGAATTATTCATCATTACACCCACACAAAGTAAAACGCAATTTAGGCCGATCACGTTATATTCTGACGTCAGAGCGGATATTAGGACCGGATTTTCCAAGCTCGTCCGCTGCTCAAAAGCATAAATTTGTCCAATGTGTTTCCTCGTTATTAAATCTATTTTTAAAACAGGATCTTTCAGGAAACGTATGGCTCTTGATCATTAGAAAATATTCCACTGGAGAAGCGTTGGTCATTTACAAAACATCCCTCTGATCTTATATCAACTCTTCCTTTAGATTCTCTGTTGATCTTGGTTTTCCCTTCGTTCTTCTTTAACTTGATCTACAAGAGTTGTTTTGGCATCTGATCTTTGTCCATTTGTTGAACAGAATTAATCCATCAAAGTCGAACGATTCTCATATCAGTAATATCTTAGTTGGCGTTGTCTCTCACCTCTGAGTACCGGGGTTCGGTTCTCTTGTGGGTTTCGTGATGGTGGACGATCCGCACTGGGCAAGTTTTCTCATGGTTCTCCCATTTCCCCTCCACTTCTCCCACCTTACTTCATCAGTCTTTCTGTCTATCTCAAGTTACTTCCGTATAATAGACCTCCGGTCGCAGTGCTTGGCTTTCCTGCCACCCACATAAACATAAATATCTTGTCTGCTGATTATTCAATTCCAAATTAATTTCTAGTAATTTTCATTCTCTGCTTAATACAAAATAATAAACAGACTAAACAAAATTCACTGATCTGTTTTTAGTAAGTAATTCTGTTTCCTTGTTGTATCACAACGCACATTAAATTTGTTGATTTTATACTTTTACAGAATTAATCTTTACTAAGTGTAATGCTAGAGTAGATTAGTGAGCCCTTTTTATTCTTTAATGTTTTCTCAGTTGAAGGATCATTGTTTTGTCCGTGGTGTCTTCAATGAGCTGGGTAGACTGGGCGAGTCCAACTGAAGAGTTACGCAACCTGAAACAGTGCTGTATTGTATTCCCTGTATTAATACCAAAAACAGCTCAAGTGAATTTTGTTTATTTGTTTGTTTCTGTTTCCTTGTAGTTTATATGGTCATAGCGCAAGTTAAACTTTTTGATTACATTCAAAAATAAAACTTCATGGTGATTTTCATTGTACAGGGTGAGGCAAAAGTCAGGACCCACACCTTTAAATTGGAAACTGTGAATGTAATCAAATATCCCCTCAAAGACTTCAACAATGCGTTGTTTGAGATGTTCACATTATGAATCTTCACAATATACCCAAGTTCCTGCAGGTGACCATCCTTCTCTTGGAGGCTCATAATGTGCATTCCTATGGGATATCTGCAGTGGTAATTTGTCGCGAATTTCTAACTTTGACTACTCATAAAATTAAATTGAATAATGTATAAAAAAACTAACATCATTGAATTTCTGGGGTTTTTCTTGTTTAAAATAATACGTCACATGACCCTGTTCCCATTTGACTTTTGACTTGCATTGGACTGTGTTACAAAAGGTATCCCTCCTCAACCTTAACATTTTAGTAAATTGCGGTATTTGATTACAGTCACAGTTTCTAATTTATAGGGGTGGGTCCTGACTTTTGCTTCACCTTGTATTCAGTTTATAATAGAATGAGGATGTTTACAATGGCTTTAAGCCTCCGTCCCCCCATTCTTTTGCTGTTACGTTTTGCTACGATGTCAGAAGAGAGGCTGAGAAATGTTAAAAAGGGGGCGAAGATTTTCATCTAGAGAAAAAGAAAAGCATTGTTCAAATAACGAAAATATGTTGTACATTGATTTGTTACGAGAATTAGAAGATAAATTATAGAGTCTTTTGATAAAATGTATTTATAAAAAAATATCTTCTCAGTAATGATAGAAGATATTTAGAAGCATTTCATGCAAAGCATTGTTAAGTGAACAACTAGTAATGGTTTGTCTAATTGCTTCTGACTATTGGTCTATCTTTACTTCTGTCGACCTGAAAGTCTGTTTATTTTCTGGTATCTGCAAGATAATATTTCATGTGTCTGTATGTTATAACTTGTAAAAATGTATCAATATATTTTATCTTCTGAATATTGGCAAAAAACAAACAGAAAAGAGTTTCCAAAAGTGTCTTCCTTCAAACATTTGAAATTCAAAGATTCATTTGAACAGTCTCTGGGATTACAAGGCGATTCAACTTTATAAACATTAAAATACCACTTCTGAAATAATTTTATAAACGTAATATTCTTTTCTCAAATGTTCACGGGAAAAATTCTGTATTGACTATATTTTTATTTTTGCTCAAATGAAAAGTAATTTTGCTAAGTTGTTTTTTTAGTTTGTTGAATTGTTTAAATCGGACTTTATTTTTATTGAGTGGTTGGAGGAGGGTCGAGTAGCGTTAAAAAAAGATTAAATACAGCTGTTGCTGATGATTATTATTTTGACTTCTCTCAAAAAACAAATGCGAAACAAAAGAACCTTCAAGAATTAAGATAAAGAAAATAAAAACGATATCAAAACACAAGAGACACGTTTTCCTGTTTCTTAACGTTTTATGATTTGTATTTATTTCAAATATATAAATTCACGAGTCATAAAATGTGACTGTTGTTAGAAATCACGAGTAGCTTTGCTGTAACCACTTGTATCAGGCTTTGATTAACCCCCCGTGGCCTCGAAGACTTCGACGATGGAAGAAGACTGACCGTGTTCATTCATTCCATCCTTCAAATGCTTGCAAATGATTCTTATTCTATTTCACACGACATTTTCTTTTCTGTCCTTTGAATGTTAGATTCGAAACGGAAATCTAACTAACATTTATAAATGACTTTTATGTCTTCATTTGAGAAGTTGCCATTGCTTTAGACCATTCTTGTGTTTCTCTTTGGGCTTCGGAATTCGGATGAAAATACTGTTTTAAAATATTGTCCTGATGGCTAACATCTCAGGTTTGCCAAATAATTTTCTTGAATTTTTACCAAATAAACGCTTAAAAATCACCAAAAATTCTTAATGTGCAACCAAAAATACTAAACTGAATGAAAACCATACAAGATCTAAAAAAAAAATCAGCCATTCAACCAAAAGCAAAACTCACTATTCAAAAGCGGTATAAATCCGGTAACTCCCTCTTACAAACTATTGCCACAAGGTCAAATTTCACGTACAGGGAGATACTTATTTGTGAAGGAGAAATGTAATTTGCAAATTTCATTTAACTTACCAAATTTAGAAAGCAGGGCGAAAAGCACCAAAGTTGGTAAAATATTACCAAATTAACCAACCCGGACCAGAGTTCACTGAATTGTGGAAAAATCAATCTAATAGAAGCTTTGAAAAAGGCTTTCCACTGCTTTCTTGGGGAAAAAGATTGACGAGCAATACTTGATATTTGGTAACTCCAGAATAAACTGTTCCACTGGATCTTCTTGCAGCAACGAACCGATGAGATGTACGTTATGATTGCCACGTGGTGTTTTGTCATTTACATTTATTAAGACTCTTCGTTACATTTCATTCGTATTTTTATATAACGAGATCAATACATCGGAAGCGCAGTGGAGCCTCAAAGGAAAAAATGTTGTTGTTAGGAGATGTCAAATCTTCAAGGAAAACGCGTTTCTGCTCTGCCGGAGCAGAAAGTTTTGGAAGCGCCGCTGCACCAAGTCGCTATAAATTTCATCTTATGAATGCGTTAAACTGACAATGGAAAAACTGTTTTAATTTTAATTTAATTTAATGTGTAATTTTTGAACTTTTAAAACACCCACTCTCTTAAAAAAATTTAAGGATTGCTTAGTAAGTTTTTACCAAACAAGTTTCTTTAAATCGCTGCATGTTTTTCTTCCTCACGAAAATACATAGATAGGATAAAAATATATGCCATTGCGCTGACAATTATGCAAAGCATTCATAAAAATGCTTTGAAATTAATTTTTTGGCAAAACTTTATTTAGTGTCACTTACAGGTTGTGGAGTTCGTGGTGTTTAAATGGAAGTCCGTAAGAGTTATTTCGTTGATTTTGAGTTGCGTGGGGGCTACAACTTAAAGATGTCTTTTTCGAATATTTTTCATGATATTTAAGATCACAAGTTGTTTGTAGCCTGATACTAAATAGTAAAGTTGTTTCAAATTTTCCAATTGTTTATAGTTACATAATTTATGTTAATTAGTTCTCTGAAATAATGTTTTGTTACAATATTGGAATTCGATTTTAAAATTACTTTTTTTCTTTTAACTAAATGCCGTATTTTTATAGATTCTGTAAATTGAGTTAATTTACATTGTAATATTCTCCTAACACTTTTGTTGTGTTTTCATTGACACAGTTTTGATCAAAGCAATTATTCGAAGGCAAAGTTCAAAAGGCGAGAGAAGCCTTTCTGTCATCGCTGCAAATAGCCAAAACCAGTTCTTCGTAAATCACTCCGTTTTGTTTTCTGCAACGATTCTAAAATTCCTAGAAATTTTTAAAAGGTGAAAGTAGAAAATAAAATAATCAAAAGAAAAGAAGGAAATTAAGAATCAAAAGATACTGTAAGAATTTGGATTCACGACGAAAGACATTTAATTGAACAGTTTCTTAATTAATCTAATAAACCAACCAGTCCTTTGGTAAAAATGAAAATTGCGCCAAATAAAAACGAAGTTCGTCCGAATTAATTGTTAACCAAAGTAATAATTAATTATTATTCTTTTTTAAGAGAAATACAATAAAACTAACTTTTATAGAAGTCACTGATTTTGATTAACAGATATAAGCTTAGAAATTTACTAATGATGAATTACTGGAAGGAGTTTCCCACCCCCAACATTCTAAAATGTTTATTATTTATAAAGAAAACCGACTTAATAAATACGTAATTCTGCGAGATAGAGAATTCGAATTTTTTATTCACTGCCAATGTTTTGGAATTCCTCTTCGAAATTGTATTTGATATTTTCCTGTAGAACTCTTGCAGCTGCTCTACGAAGTAATGAATTTCTCGTTTTGATAATTTCTAGATAATATTTGCATGAATCAGAAGAGCGTTGGAATTATAAACATTTTATCAAATATTAAATTAGAAGATAATCTCCTTAGCTATTCTTATATAGCCATTATTTTTAGTATTTGTTAATTGAATTTTTAAAATATCTTTAATGCCTTTGGAATAGTTTGAAGAAAGTGTTTTTAAATTAACTTTACCAAATATTATCACAATTGTATTCATAAAAAATTTTATATTTTTTTTTAATTACGAAAATAATTAGATAATCTATAAATTCAGCTATTTGAAGCAGAGAAATGAGAAAACATTTTTTAATTCATAATATTTATATATTCTTTTAGGAACAAAAATACTGTAAATTATATTAGAACAAGTTTGGTGCCGTAAAATTGCGACTTAGAATTCAAGGAAAGCTTAAGTCAAGAAAACATTCACAAAAATCAGGATTAAGGCAGTTTATTGAAATCGATTGATTTGTTTGTTTGTTTGTTTTACATAAATATTTCTTAAAAGATGTTGTTCTAATGAAGATATTCGGGTTATTATGATTCGTCAGGAAATTGTAAGCTTATAATTTATTTAAATTGATGATATAATTCTAGATTATAATTTTGCAAATGATAGTCATTGAAGATGCGATGAATACGAATGGCTTTTGTCATTGAGCTCATCTCAAGGCCATCCACTGAAGGCAGAGCAGTAAATGACACGCCTCAGCCATTACACAAGACGGTTGGTCTACTTCATTCTTAAGCAACGATTGTTTAAATCGCACAGTTTAGTAATGGATGAAATATGGTTTATGAATTCCTCTGAACAATGCCAAATATTTCTTGATATATTTTAGCTGTAAAATGTCAAAATAATGTAAATAAAAATCTATAGCAAAAAAATTAAATTATGGGAATCGATTTGATTAAAATTTAAACTTTTCAGCAGTATTGCATAATATTCAAGTATGGAAATTCTTTTGAGAAATAGATTATTATAAAAAAAAATGTTTTTTTTTTTTTTTTTTTTTAGTCATCTGAAATTTGAAAGATTGAAATTTTAATCAATCTTATTCCAATCTTAGCCCTAAAATCAGGATTAATCAATATAAGATAAACTTGAATATCGAAATTTTATTACAAAAGTGAATTTTTTCATTATTTTTAAATGTTTATTTCTATCAAATTATTCCAATTTATTTTAATCATCGAAAAGATATATTTTATTGTAAAAAAAACAAACAAAAACAAACTATAAAATACGAGAAATGATTGGTTTTTTTTTGTTTTTTGTTTTTTTTCCCAAATAAAATTTTTTGAATAAGATTTGATTCCTAAAATTTGAACTAAACTATGATTTTCAAAAAAAAAAAAAAAAAAGGTTGAATTTTATTTTGTTTGAATTGTAGTAGCTATTGTGTAGGAGAGAGAAGTATTGGTTATTAGTCAAAGGGGCGTCGCTCAGCTTTGTTGGTTTAAATGTTAAATCCACCCTTTAGTTATAAACAGGAAATGCTTTGAACTTAAGTAAATGACCATCATTTTGTTCTGTTTGGTCACAATAGTTTTTTTTTCCTCTTCGAAGAGAAATAATAATCCTCTGGATGGCCTTGATTTCTCAAGGACAAAGGTCAATTGGAATTGGGCCAGACTCAGAACAAAAGCTAACTAACACAATGATAAGTTAGTGCTTTGTTTAAGTTTGTAAAATTTATTCTTATGTTAAGGTTATGAAAAAAACTTGATAGAGATTACAAAAATCTGTCACTAGATTGTTTGTTGCAGTTAATTAAGCTATATCTCCGCTCTTAAGTGAAGCATAAGCTAATACCATATTCGTTCAGAGCTTCTCAATGGCTGTATCCTGTGCCACAAGAAAATTCTGAGAATGCAGTTGTAGTAAATACTTAGCAGAATGTTGTAATGTAACCCAAAAAACAAAAACAAAACCTGTGCAATAATTTAAAGTAGATTCTAACAATAAAGGGTAATTACTTCACTTTCATATAAGCTTAAAAAACATTACAAAGAAAATGTCAAAACCTATTAAACATCTGAGCAGATCTTACTGAGTTTATTTTTGTTTTCTTTCCCAAAAATTCAATTATTTACAGAAAAGCAATGAAAAAGTATTGATGTATTGGTTTTGGAACCGTTTGGAGTGCCATGGAATTCGAGGTGAAGTGCGCCTTTAGGGCGAAGAAGATTAAGAAACATTATTTGTTTGCAGATTGCCTCTGTTGAATACCATTGTATTCAATGGTATTCAAATTGTACGTTTTTACGCACATGATATCTCGTGCGTACTTTTGCATTGTCGGTTTTTTTGGTCTAATCTTTGACCGACATTTTTTTTTCTGTTTAATGTCCGTTCTCAGTTGTTGAATAAAATGTTTTTGCTGTTAGATATGGTGGACTTTATTTAGTCATCCTGCAGGAGAATCCCTTGCACTTTAAATATCTGCTAACGGATAGTAACACTATTTAGCTGGTGAGAAATTTCCTGATATTCTTCGCTAAATAATCCTTTTGAATTTTCAGTATGTATTTGTTGGCAAAAGTTAAAACTACTTTAATACTTGTCGGTTGAAATTCCTGGCTTACAGAAACTCGACACACTTGTGGAACATTATTTACAGTTTATTTATAACTAGCAAAAAGATCCGTTCTTCGCTCGGGTTTTCAAAAAAGAAATGTCCTAATGTGGAAGAAATTGCAATGTACCATTTGAGGATAGGCGGGGCTTTGTAGTTCCAAAATATCCCACAGGCTACTGATTGGCTTATGGGATAAACAAAGCCATGTGCTTCGGTTTAACCCGTGTAGATATAGAGGGTTAACTAAAAAACGATTCTAAGCCTTCCTAAATATTCTTATCGGATGTAGAGTTGATTATAGCCTATTAAAGAAGGGACAGCAATGTATTATCAACGAAAGGCATAATTTAATGGACTACTTGAGAATGGGCGGGGCTTCATAGTTACAAAATATCCCACAGGCTACTGCTTCGCATGTGGGATAAACAAAGCCATGCGCTTTGTTTTAACTCGTATCGATATAGAGGAAATATTATATTAAAGAAGGATATTTCAAGCGTTCACAGAATTATTACAATAAGGAGCTGCACAATACTGAACCATTCCGGTTTAAAATATCAAAAATCGGCGATTTTTCGAGTAATTCACAGTAAGTTATATGTATGTTTATCCCACATGATCCCACATTCACATCATACGTGACGTCGATAGGGGCGTAAACCTCAAGTGGTCCATTGCGAGATCATTTGGAACTTCCCGGTTGCTACAAAAACAACAAAAAAAACAACAACAACTCAAAAGGTCTGATCTCATTACAAATCTATATCTATCCCGAAAACCTCGTAGAAGTATCTTTGAACCATGTTTGTGTTAAATAAAAAAAAAAAAAAACAATAATTAGGTCTGGGTCCATGGCAGGAATAATTAAGTTCTTTAACTTTAATATCCCTTTCTGAAATGTTCACAAATTTAGGCTGAGAACTTTCTCTAAGTCTTGCATTTTATTAGACTATAATCATCTTTACGATTGTTCTTTAGTTACTTGAATCTCGATGATCCTGAAATAATAATATAAATTATTCCTCACAGTTTCCGTCTAACTTTCTTGCTCGTGAAATCGTTGGTACTGAAAGAATGACTTAAATCCAAAATGGCGGTGCAGTACGAACATCTTGTCATCCGTTAATGCATTTATTTTGCTGTTGCGATTACAATACAGAGTACTTGCAATCGTATTTAAATTAATTGAATATGACCTGTAATAAATAGAACCAGAAACTTTTTCTAGTTAAGTATAACCCTTTCGTACTTCAGTCCAATTATACAACTTGTACATTTCGCCTAAAACACTTCAGTTATTCACTAAATTTGGCAAAGCAACTGCCATCACTCGTTGTTCATATCACACAATAATTAAGTATCCCCATATTACAGATAACAATCAGTTCATACACTTTTGTTTTTGTGTTTGTTTTAGCATTCATTGTTATCTGTTCACGACCTTCGTTCATTTATTTTGAAGAATTTTCACTTCACTTATCTATTTCAAATGGTTAGTTTCACTTAATAAATTTGCAATATGAAATTATTAGCATAACACTAATACAATAATTTCACAGTTTGCCCATCCACTCACTGCCCTCCCATGTACACCCATAGTTTCAGGTTATTTGAATTTTGTAAATCGAGATTCCTAGATATGAAATTAATATCGAGATCGGAAAATATAAGATTTCCCAGCAATTTCTCCCCTTTTCCCTCCCGTTTATACCCCTAGTTCCTGGTCATTCGAATTTTGTAATGTGATAACCCTATCACTTCAAACCTTTCCTAGTTCGTAAAAAATCATCTGATCATTACAAATCTATATCTAACTCGAAAACCCCGTCGCTATTATCCACAAGTTCCAATTGTTTCATAACAATATTTGTATAGTTCCCATTGTCGCCATCGGGTGCATATGTAGCGCTATTGTGCAGAACAATATTTGAGCTCCAATTGTTTCATAACAATATTTGTATAGTTCCCATTGTCGCCATCGGGTGCATATGTAGCGCTATTGTACAGAACAATATTTTAGCTCCAATTGTTTCATAACAATATTTGTATAGTTCCCATTGTCGCC
>JAFIDM010006943.1:3253583-3269736 GCA_023159025.1 Thereuonema tuberculata
TGTCGCCATCGGGTGCATATGTAGCGCTATTGTACAGAACAATATTTTAGCTCCAATTGTTGCATAACAATATTTGTATAGTTCCCATTGTCGCCATCGGGTGCATATGTAGCGCTATTGTGCAGAACAATATTTGAGCTCCAGTTGTTTCATAATATTTGTATAGTTCCCATTGTCGCCATCGGGTGCGTATGTAGCGCTATTGTGCAGAACAATATTTTAGCTCCAATTGTTGCATAACAATATTTGTGTAGTTCTCATTGTCACTACCAGGTGCATTTGTGGCGCTATTTTATGGATTTCACTCCTTTTCATCGCCTGGGGCAAGGCCGTCGCGTGGTTTGTTGGCGCCCGGGGCAAGATTTCGTCAGGCGCCCTACACTTGATATTTGCGCCACCCCCCCACCATCCCAAAAAATCTACAACCCCCCCCCCAAGAAAACGGAATTTCCGTTTTTTTATTTTTGCCGTTGCCGCGGCGCCCAGGGCGGTCGCCCCGCCCACGTGACGGCTCTGCCTGGGGGTGATGTGTCCATGTTCCAAGATAGCCCGCTACTTCCGCTGGGTAATTCCGCAAAGTTTGGTCCCGATAGGTCAAAGGGCCTAGGAGTGAACACGGGACAAATAAAGAAACATTCATTTTTATATATTAAGACTAAGAATTTCTTACCTGAAATTTGTTACATTTATTGTTGAAATAATAGAAACTAAAAGTTAAATTGGTCAAATGCAGTAATAGGAAAAAATTTCGAATTCAAATGTTGTTAATTTTCTTTGGGGTTTGTGATTGATCTAATGTAGAGTATTGGGCAAAGCAAACAATAGTGAAATATTCCACATCCCCTGACGATAATAGGGCGTGTCCTAAGTGTATTTGAATATAAGCTATATAATAACTGGATTAGGTTTTGAATCTGACGAGGCAAAAACGGTTCTGAGCAGTGAAGAAAAGGTATTTTTAGTCGAATATTACAACCGTACATGTGGTCTACGATGAAAGAGGAACCCAGTCTTATGTGAAGGAGTGGTTTAGCTTATGTTTCGGAAACATGCCCCAGGTGATTCTTGGCCTTATCCAAAAATTCCGATGGACAGATAGTGTTCTGATACAGCGTAAAAAGTGCACGGGATGGTTATGAACCGTAATAACAAATAGGAATCACGGTCGTCTCTTGGAACAGTTGTTTACCTGTTCTTTGATACAGATGTGTCTTGATACATACAACTGTTACGTAGAGGAAGTTTCTTCATGAAAACTTTCCTGGCCGTGTCATCTCAAGGTCGAAAATTTGCAGAAACGGTATGAACAATGATTTGGCCGTAACATTTAGAACTTTGTACCTATCTTCATCACTGAATGGAATGGACCTATCTTCGTCAGAATTGAAGTCATGTGCGACATATTAAGATTGCATATTTAATTAAAATTTATAAATTCAGTATAAAAAGTGAAGGAAAAACAATCATGATCTTTTACATTCTTTCCTGTTGTTGTTGTGACAGATCCTTTATTCGGATCATTAGTCACATAGTGATTCTCTCTGAGGGGATAATGAATGCTGCTGTGTCGTTTGGATAACTATCCTGGACGCACCTGGAGGCCACAGACATTGTCTCCTATAAAGAGAAACAAACACTGAAGAAGAAAGAAATATCCAGCCTACACCGGGATTTGAACACAGGTTTAGATGTATCAGTCTAATGGCAGGCCACGCCTTAACCGCGCAAGGCGCAGCTTGAACAGCGCATTCTTTCCTGATTTATTGAATAAAAGAATAATTACCGTAATTTATTTTATTGTTCATCATCATCATCATCATCATTCAACCGTCTCCAGTTTCCCGGTTGCGGTGCAAGAGCGCTCTCCATCTATGTCGACTCAGATACCACTCTTCCTCTTGAACTTGGCTCCAAATCACTCCTCTATCTTCCAGATCTTGTTTAAGTTGATCGGACCATCTTCTCCTAGGTCAGCCTCTAGGTCTTTTGCCGTCCACAGTTTTCAGCAGCCATTCTTTGGCTACTCTGGAAGGATCCATTCTCATTACATGGCCATACCATTTTATTCTGGAACTGGTTATGGTTTCACCTAAAGATTCTCGTGTCTGGGTCTCTTGACGAATCTTCTCATTGCGGATCTTATCTCTCTTGGTTTTTTTTTTGTATCATACGTAAAATAGCATTGCATATTTTATTGTTGATTATGCCTTATTATTAAAAGATATCGTCTGTTGAGTCATCGTACACTTTTAATTAGGTCATTTTGTACAAATAGAAAGAATTGCACTGGATTGGATAATGATGAACTAATTGCAATCTAGTGATATAAGGAAGACTTCAATTAATGCTGCTGGTATCTGTTTGTTTAGATATCTCCTGTTCATAGATCTAAGTTTAACACAAAACTTCGATACAATGGTATAATATTTGATTTTCTTCAAAACGGAAATTACATCTTTTAATAATAACTTCCTCGGATGTTTGTGAAATTTAGTCACTAATATTTTATTTCATTGAATTGGAAGCTTAATGTGGACCAATGGTTAGAAGATTGAGGGGAATTTGCTAATTTGATCGAAGTTGTTACAATTAATTAAGAATATAAATCACCAACTGAAATTAAAGGAAATATATTTTTTTAAGTCTTAAGTTTTTTTTTAAGAGTAAGGTTAAAAAAAAAAAAAACAATTACAGAAAACTTCATATTAATATTTCTAAATGTAAAATTATCTTAATGTAAAAAATAACTTAATGATAATTTATTACAATCACCTACAAGATGTTCAAAGATAATTTCGGAGAAAGTCAAAATAGGACAATCTGTGGCTGTTGAGTCCTTGGAAATGTTACAACCAGCTGCTACTGTGGGTTCAATGTACCAGAAAATGGGTTCCTAATCAAATACTTAGTTTGCTCAGATTTTACGGGTTTCGAAACTTTTATTTTATGGGCCAAACTTTTAAATTACCGTATTATAATTTCGAAAAAGTAAAGAAAAATTGAACTGATATAACGAAAGCTCTGCTATTGTGAGCAAAAAGTGAAAGTGATGATATATCTTAGGAAATATAACAAGCTCTTTATATATAGATATTAAAACACCAAATTCCACCAATATTTCGTTCTTTTAATCAGAGCTTTTTCAAGCTTTATATACATAATGAAAAGAAAAATATCTTCCTTTTCCAATAGCAACAAATAAATTAAACGTGAATTAAATAAAACACAAATGATCTAAGTAACAATAACAACTCATCATCCACGAATAAACAAAGAACTCATACATGCTCCAAATAATAACACAAAATAAATATAAGCAATTAAAAACAATATAAACTTAAATAACCAAAGTAAGTCTGTATTTCAATTTTGTTTTTGTTTGGTTATTTAAGTTTATGTTATGATTAATTGTTTACATTTATTTTAATTGTTTGTGTTATTATTTGGAGCATGTATGAGTTCTTTGATTTGTTTAGTATGTTTTATTCGTGGACGATGAGTTGTTGTTGTTACTTAGATCATTTGTGTTTTATTTAATTCACGTTTAATTTATTTGTTGTTATTGGAAAAGGAAGATATTTTTTCTTTTCATTATGTATAGAAACCTTGATAAAGCTCTTTGATTAAAAGAACGAAATATTGGTGGAATTTGGTGTTTTAATATCTATATATAAAGAGTTTGTTATATTTAATAGTTTTGGAGTAACTTTGAATGTATCTTAGGAGTCACATTTCACGATTAAAACTATTCAACTGCTGTAGTTGTGAGTTCCATGAGCAAATCTGTTTGAATGTCGTAAATATAGTAAAATGTGCAGAAATAAAAAAATATTCCATAAATTCTTTCATGTTTTTTAAAGCAAATCAATTTGAGTTCTCTCAGTTTAATAAAATACTTTTTTATTTTACTTGAAAAGAAATTAGAAACTAATGAAATTGGAAGACTATTTAAAAAAAATACTTTCCCTCAGAATAATAACTAGTTGCGACCCGTGAAATATTCACGGAAGTAAAACAAATTCCACATTTTTGATAAACACAAGATGTTCTAAGCTAATTTTTTTAGAAGCCATGACTTCCACAACAGCCCATATGTAATTTGAATATCGGCTTATTTGTTAAAATAATATTATAATACTGTTAAAATAAAAATAAAAAAATAAAAAAATTGATTTACCACTTTCGTAGTAGCCAGCGCTGCGGTTTCTCATTATGAAACATAATGGCAACCTGCTGCCCTAAAAGAATAGACTCGTCGAAATTGAGGCAATATTAACGGAAGTAAAATAAATGCCACATTTTTGAAATACCCTGAAATTTTTGAAAAACACAAGATTGAAAAAGAAGCTCTAAGCTCATTTTTTAAAAGCCACGACTTCCTCAACAGCCCACATATAATTTGAATGACTAAGCCAAATTTTGTTAAAATAAAAGAAAATAAACAATTGATATACCAGTTTCAACAATAACAATAACGAATGTCCAACAGCCAATACCAATAATCCTGCCTGGACAACAATGACGGCACGTGCTTCGTCATTGTGCCCTACTTGTTGATTAGTGAGCGAGCGGCTACACAGCTAAAATTATGTAAAAATCGAGGTTTTACAAACTCTCTGATAAATTTTGACGCATGAACTTCATGCATTTCAGTGTAGACATCATTTATGTGGGAAAGAAAATTTTAATACGCTGATAATTGTGTAATCGCGATCCGTCGCGGTGAAGTGGGAAGAATATTCGAGACGCCATGTTTAAACGTGGACGTGACGTCATGCCTGACGTGTTCCAACGCTGCACTGTGATTGGTTATTTCAAATTACAAATTTACAAAGATCCGTATAATTTTTACCTATTAATAGGATGATTCCTTCAAAAATAATAATGAATAATTTAATTCCATTCTTAAGTGCACTAGAAGTTATTCAAAAGCAACTATGCTTAAGATTCTAAAGATTTCCTGATCCCTCCCTTCATAATCTATAAGTTCTAAAATAATTCCTTTTTTGTTTTTGTCACACATTTTATCTAAACTCTATAGGAAACTCAGTAGTTTTTCTATTTCTCATAAGTTTTCAAATTGACAAAGAGGACGTTTTATTTTTGCCATTAGTTTTAGTAGGATAACAACAATGTTTTCTGTAGAAAATATCTGTTACAAAATAATCATCTGTTACTTTTCGCTGCTAGGATTTGTGTGTAATGTAATCATGGTATAAATCGTCTTCATCTGTAAACATAAAGCTCCAACCTTCCAAATAAAATAGGCTCAGTCAAGAACTACACAATACGAATTTATTATGATAATTTTTTATATTAAGTCAAAAGCCATAAATGGATGTCATAACTTTATTCACAATTTTCTACTGGGTTAGCAACTTGTGAAAACATAAAACTAACTTAATTACATTTTCTTTCTTTTTTTTCTTTGCGCATGGTTTCTTTTTTTTTTTTACATCAAGTACTTCTTTTGGAATTACTTTCAAAATGTGAAAAATGCAAATGGGGAACAATTATTTTCAAAATGGCTTCGTTAGATTACCTCGACTGAATGAGGAGAATTAATATTATCCGGATTGACAATAGATGACATTTTGGTCGTCTCCTCCAATTGATTTGGATTCCATTTTATACTAATTTCTGGAAGTAAAGCATCTACAAATTGATTCAAATTAAAGTATCCCTGTGCAAAATACTCGGGAGAAAGAACCGGTGGGCGAAACAACATGTTTTCCAGATCATGGGGAAAAGATTTCTGCAATAAAAAAAATTAGTTCAAATAATAACCGACATGGGGAAATATGGCACTGCGAGCGACACCAGTTGTTGAAATTTGCATAGTGCATCCATCGTAAGGTATCGAATCAGATATAAAATGAAGCGTGAGGCTGATTCTCGATGGTTCTCATTGTTATGAAGGAAGCAATCTTAGCGGAGCGCACTTTATTTTAAAGTTAATCACCAGAATGGTGAAAAAGCTGTTGCAGTGCTTCGCGAATCATTGCGGAAAGTTCCAAGGTCGTATTATTCATAAGACTGACGAGGCTGAAACCTAGGGTTCCGGAGGGACTTGGGGTTGCTCAGTTTTTTTTTTGTGATGCTATTATCTGCGCCCTAGAGCTCCAATTGTTAAAGGCACTTTGCACTCTGCGCCGTAGCAAATCGTGTGCCTTTTTATATATACAAACTCTCATAAGTATATTATGGAGATAAATGTACGGATATGATTCAAAATATCCATATATTGAAGTGCCGGAGGAGACCGAAATACCTTAAAGGCTGAGGTTAAATACGGTCCTGACTGATACCATGTGTATTGAGGAGCTTCACAGTCCCAACAGGAAGAGGGCGTAAATCTAGAATTCCTCAAGAACACAAGAAATAGGCATTAAAGAGCACATGAGGCCCCTGAATAAAACATATACATGTCAGTTTATCATGCTTCAAAGTATGAACTTAACGTGGACACTGACAATCCCCTTGTTTTGACTGTTTCTGGTAATGATTTCATTAGAAAATGCAAAGAGCCTATCATTATTTTAGAAAGCCGCCATTGTTACAATGACTCTTTGTTCCATTAGAAGCATTACCCAGTATTATCTTGATAAACGGAAAGAAATTAATAAGAAAGGAAAAGGAAAGGTAGGTTGAAGTCAGAAGGTTTGTTCTGTATTTTCTTTTTCTCCTTCTTTACTCTCTTACCTGGAGAGTAATTCCCTCGGAGTCCTTATTGGTCCTGGTTAGTTGATTTCTGATTGGTCTGAATAGTTCTGCTTCCGGATTGGTGTCTTTTCTCATGATTGTATTTAAATTGGAGCCTGGCTTATTTCATGAATTACTCTCCATTACAACTATTATTTTTATTATTTTGTATTTATGTATGTAATTTTTCTCATTTATTGTGGGACTCCTTTTTGTGGTTCCGCTGCGCTATTTGCACCACATGGTTCATTGAAAATCCGACAATGGACAATTTCTGTGGTGCCCCTTCCCTTGATGCTCTAAGAACGTGTTTCTTCTGCTTAATGGTTAATCCGGCAGCCGGAATCGATGGTAGTTTTATTGTAAATATATTTATTTTTAATTTTAAATTGTGAATATTTGGTGATTTATTTAAAGTATATTGCCGCACTTTAAATGCTTTTACTCAGTTGAATCAATTTTTTTTTGTCCAAGATATCAAATGCTTTTTTTTTTTACCCAAATTCCTTTTTATAAATGTTAACATTCCCTTCATCCATTTTTGGGCTTCTATACAGAGCGTAGCTCGTAGCAGAAGAAGCCGTATATCCGCTCTCTGTCTGTCCGATGTCGCCAGAAATTCATGATTGGCCGATGGACCGTTAAGTGGTGTGGTCACAACCTACGTCACAGTTTGAAGAGTCCGTTGCTAGGGTGCGTTTTAGCATTGCTAACTGTTGAGTCAAGCAGATGTTATCGTGACTTTTCTTTAAGAAAAAGACTCAAAAAATAATAAAAAATTATCAGAATGCATTTTTAAAACTTCAAGAAAGCCCACCATTGGAATTTCCTCCCCCTCCCCTTACTTTTGAGAATTTTAGGAGAAACATTAAGTAAGACAAAACAAAAATTGTATTTGTTCGTATACGTAAGGTTTGGACTGCCATAGGCGACACTGCACCCGATGTGGAGACCGTCTCATTGTTTCACTTAAAAGCCACTCACCAATAGCAAAATACTGATCTGACGTATACATTTCTGAAGTTGGATTATAGAAGAATAAATAACTTTATACAGTCGAACCTGTCTATCTCGAATTGTTTATCACGATAACCTCTAAATCTCGAAATTTCTGAAATTTTCTACATTTACAATCTAAATTCAATGTATTTTCCATGTTTATCCCGAAAAAAATTTCCTTCAAAATCTCTGTATCTCGAATTTCGGATAGTTAAATTACAAAAATCGATGCCCATAGACCTCCCTTCTTCGTAACAGTTAGACGTCAAAAGTCATTGAAAGACTATTTTTATTGTTAAAGGTACGTATGTATGTTAAAAAAATGTTATAGATGTATGTATAATTAATATGCGATCATACCACTGTATTTTTCTACAACAACAGCAATTAAAACGTTTTTTAATTGACCGCATTTAAAACCTCTATAACTCGAAACCTCTTTATCTCGAATTTTTTTCCTTTCCCGTGAGATTCGAGATAGACAGTGCGACTGTATTCTCAAATAAGATTAAAAATTAGGTTTTCAACACAATTAAATTAAAGGTATACATAAAAATATTTACATATTAAAACTCCAGGGAACCAGTTTTCAGACTGTTTCACGCAGTCTTTCTTCAGCCTGACAATATGCGGTCTTGTCTTTTAAATACACTGATAACGTGTCATCAACTAATCCTGTGTGTTATTCAAATGAAGATCTTACGTAATGTAGAAAATGCCATCAAGATCTTCTGACGTCAAACTTATCCTACGGGAACATTCGTTAATTTTTATTTTAAATATGAACTATTTAACCAAATTTCCATCCGTTGTTTTGCAACTTGTGATAGACTTTCGATCTTCGTTATTATTATTATTATTCCTATTTTTTGCTCATATTCTCCTGCTATAATTCTCGATCTGTTGTATCGTTTTAGGATTGTTAATATACGTATTAATATTAGTGTTTTGGGTTTTATGGTTATAAGGATTTCCCTCCCGGGCTATTTTGTTTGTTTGTTTGTTGTTGTAAAATGATTGTGTGGTCGAAGTCCGGTTTATGATTAAGATCTATAGAATGCTGACACATTAAGGATGGTTTACGTTTTTTGTTTGTAAAGCGTATTTATGATTGTATAGTTGTTCTTTGAGCCCCGAACCCTTGTTTCCAATATAGAAATAGTTATTATTGGTGCAAGGAACAAGGTACAAACAACCTTTCTTATTTCCAACATCACAAATTTAAATGTAAAAAAAACTACATTTAATACTAAAGCAAATTTTCAAAAAGATTACGTCTTTTCTTTTTCAAGCCTAAAAATAACAACAATAAGTTGAAGAACAATTAAATTCCTCGAGAAAATATTAACAATATCATTTACTTACAATCTTTGACATGATATAGCTTAACAATTTAGTTCCTTGATTGTAACCTTATTATTACATTTTGTGGATATTTTATCTACAAAACTTTTAGCTAATCTTATGAAATATTTCTCTATTTCAATATCATCATTCCTATTTATATTTTTTCTTTTTGTGTTCCGGATAAACATACTTTCTATTATCTTTCTTAGTTTGGTGTCTCTTTCAATATATAAAATTTGTATCTCGTTGTTAATGCAATGATTTCTGTTCACACAATGTTCTGCCACTTCTGATTTTTCAATATACTTGTTCCTAATGCTGGAACCATGTTCCGTTATTCGTTCCTTCACTGTTCTTTTACTTTCGCCCAAATAGAATAAATCGCAATTCTTGCATTCTATTTTGTAAATTATACCCATTTCATGTTTCTTAACACTATTATTCAATTTGCAACATAAAATGTTTTTCAGTTTGTTGTTATATTCAAATCCAACATTGAAGCCAAAACTTTTGCAAATTTCTTTTAAAGTCAGACTATTTTTGTTTAAGTATGGTAAGAAATATCTTCTGTTGTTATTTGTTGTTAACTCTTTAATTTTCAATGTGTGGTATTTCTTTATAGTTTTATTTATGAATTTCTCCTGATAACCGTTTTTACTAAGGATCCTTTTCATATTTATAATTTCTCTATTGAATTCATCTTCACTACTCGTGTTGACATCAATCCTTTGCATATAGTTCTCAATTATGTTTCTTTTTATGTTTATACCATGTCCTGATTCATAATTTAGTATGTGTTCACTTTTGTATTTTTTTGTATAATGTTTCATAATTATCTAACCAAGACAAGTTGTCTCCACCAAGACAAGGCGTCCAGCCATACGTCCAAATCGACCCAGAATTTTTGACACGAATGGAACAGCAAACCGGAATCCATGCTATACCGTTTACCGAGATATCAGTGAAGGCAATGGATTTTTGCGCATTTGGACTATTAAAATGAGCCTTGGGAAGACGACGTCCTTGTTCATTGGATGGACTCTGGAAATGTTGTCAGCAGGAGTGGCAACGAATAAGTCTTCCCGTTCTTCACAGTAGTCTCCTGCAATGGAAACTGCGCTGCAGAGCGATAGCAGTATCTCATGGCCATCAAATAGAGCATGATCGTTGGTGGAGAAAGGGAATTTCTGGGAAATAGACCCGAATCCAAATCGTTACCATAGATTGTAAACAACCCTCTGTATTTACTTTATCGAGCACTTATTTTTCAATATTAGTGATGGGATATGTGGGTTTATTAATGATAGATTCTTCTTCTATCTGATCTGACCCCACTTTTCAATGATAAGTGCCGTTAATTTATACAAATGAGTTCTTTTAATTTTTTCAAAGTTATTACTTGCTTTTAACACTCCTACGCTTAATACGCTTATATAATCATTAATTTCCATTTTATCTCATAATTGTTCTGACATTCTAATTAATTTGACGATTTGTGCGGATTTATTTTTATGTTGAACGTTAATTCTGTGAGTAAAAATTTCTGGATTGTGATTCACAAACCCCAGATCTATTTTATCAATCTGAGTGCTTCTCAATTGACTTCATTTATACAAAAAGGTTTTTGAAGAGGGGTGTGTGGAATTAATTAATCTTTCGTGGATTTTTATCGAAAATCATTTCTCAGTTTTAAAAAGTGAGCCTAATAATACAGAATTAACATCTGACACTCAAGTAATTTAAATCTTAAAAACATCATAAATAAATATCCAGAACTCATAATCTACTTCAAAATTCCAAATGTGTTAAATACATTTTAAATTGTTTGCTAAGTAAACTTCATTCTATATACTTAGTTATTTAATAATTATTATTAAATTAGTCTAAAAAAAATTAATGCCCTAAATTCGAATCTGGCTTCAATTTTACTCTGGTTGTATTTTTCAACAATCTCAAAATAAAAGGAATAATGAACTTAAGTTTTAGCTGAATATTGTAGTTATTAAATACACACTCGTTTCTATGTAATTTAACTGAGACAAAACTGTTCCTATATGTATTTAATTTAAACTTAAATATGAAACAAAAATGTAGAAATATAGCAGCCGTGTTCATGAATTTCAGTGCTTTTTAAAAACACTTCACTCGGATTTGAAGCTTTTCTGAGTTGAACCCAAATGTCTCTTTTCAAACATTAACAGTGACGTCAGCCTAATAGCCTGAAATTTGTGTTGAATATTTTCAGAAATAATTTATTTTGATTGTTTGCTTATAAAAGTATAGTGAAAACTTATTTTGTGTAATATCTGAAAAACTGTAGCCTGATAAAAACAAAACGATAGATTTCGTTAGGGAAAATAGGAATCATTCATCCAAAATCGTGTAGACCAGTGTTATTGCTTTGTTATTGATGTTATTCCTTTCGTCCATAACATTTATTATTATTATTTGCATTTGAAAAAGGTGGAAATTTTCTTGATTGAAAATTCTTTTATTTTATTTAAGTTAATTTTGAATTTAGAAAACATTAGGTTTAAAGACAAATAAAAACTAATGAATATACTTTGGAAAAACAAAATTAAACATCAAATTCATGAATATTCGAAGATCTTCCAAAGAGTAATGTATGTGTTTTTAAAAGAAATAAAGTATTATTACAACAAAGAATAGATGAATAAATACAGAGGAAGATTTTGAAGAGGAAAAAATATCAATAATTTGTAACATATTTAAAATTGTTTGACATTTTAATAAACTTCAGGCTTTTATGAGGATGAAAATATGAAATACGTAAAATGTACTAAGCGTTGGAAGAAGATTGAACAGTTTCAAAGAGTTCTAACAAGGGAACCTCACAGAGTGAAAAGTCAGGTCAGAGGGATGGTTGAGGGAAAGGTACATGCGTAGTTGAAGCCCGGATTCCAAAGGGTGCAGAAGATATGATGATATAAAGTTATAATAGGAAATGTATTGAAATGTAATGTGGTGGAGTTATTCTATCTTTCAACAAGACTGTGAAGGACGGCTTTGGGATTGGCAGTGCTCATTGCTGGAAGTAGAAGAAGACAATCAGAATGGCAGTGGTTACAATGGGCTGTTTCAAGGGTTGGAGTCGATGGAGGTCGTGACAGCTGTGTCTCCGCATCTTCTTTTCGTCTTAATTCTTCTGATTGCCTTCCTTGAAAGATAGAATAACTCCACCACATTACAATTCAATACATTTGCTATTATAACTTTGTATCTTCTGCACCCTTTGGAATTCGGGCTTCAAACCATACATGTACCCATCCCTCAACCATCCCTCTCCAAAAATCCTACCCAGACCTGACTTTCCACTCTGTGAGGTTCTCTTGTAAGACTTTCGAATTTATTGTATTAAATTTTTATTACTGACTTGCTAATCAAACTTATTTTTAATACGTTTCATTTTAAAATAAATTCTAATTTCTTTAAAATTAATTGATACTAATTTAAAAAATATGTAGCATCACTTCAAAGTATTAACCAGTTTTAATTAATCTAAAATTGATTTGGATTTTAAACTGAATTGATTTATTTGGATGATTAGAAAAATAGCCCAGTTCACTTAAGATACTTCCAATTCTAAAAGTTTAATTATATTTAAACTCTAATGTATTAAATAGTAAAAACCTTCTTCATCATGTCGTGAATATCGATAGTCTGTGGTGAATGAGATCCTGACGATTTCTTTTGTTCTTTCATCCTATTGAGTATAAAGCGAAGTAGAATCATTTTTTTCAACTTAGGAAATACTTGAAAAATTGTGTCTCATTTCATTCAACATCTCAGTGTTACGCACTGAGAGTAAAAGTCATTAACTTAGGCAAAATCTCCTAAGTTAGATTAGAAATGATTCCGATACAAAAAAAGAGTTTAATCATAGGATCACCCTTTTCTCCCCTGCAAAGTGTAATTTTGTTTTGATTTTAAAATATGTGACTCATTCTAAAACAAACATTTAGGTCCTTTTTTTCCATTAGTTCTGTTTTGTTGTTGTTGTTGTTTTGCTTCCCGTGTGTTAAAATGTTTAGGTTTTTTTTTGTTTTGCTTCTTAAACTGTACAATTCACGATACAAATGGACATTGGAAATCAATAAAATTGCTTTTTTGAAATCAGTAAAATTCTCTGTGTCTTAGTTAAGAAGCAATTTTATTTATTCTAATTAATAACAATTCTCAATTGTCAAAAGCAAGTTTTGTTCTGTTGTATTTTATACAAATCCTTTTGTATCGGAACAGTCCAGGTCTAAATGAACAGACGGACAAAGTCATAAAATGTAGAAAACTGTTTAATAGGAAAAAGAAGACAGAATGGATACAGAAAACACACATGAAATGAACAGAGTTTGTAAAACATTGTAAATGAAAATATAAAAATGAAGATTAATAAATAATTTGTAACATAAAAAGCAAATGATTGTATATAAAAAATATTGTTTTTAATTAATGATAAAAACTTACTATGCTTTTAAAACATCTTACGCTGGCTTTTTAAGTAGCGCAGGAAAAATAAAATACAATCAGGAACTTTCTAGAACAATTGAAACTGTTTCTCTTCATTAAAATGATGAATAATGGAATTAAAATCAATTGATAAAAAAGTGATAAACTCATAGTTTGATTTTCGCGAACGACAAAAAAAGAGTCTAATCAAATTGCCTGCTTTTTAACTCTAAAACAATTTCAGACGCTACAGTAATAATTTCAAATAGAAAAATGATTTCAAAAAAACCAATTGAAGGAGATTCTCCAAAACTAGAAGCCGATAAAATATCCTTTATTAAATAAAACATTCGCTATAAGATTCCTTTGGTTTTTGTCTCAGTGTTTATTAGAAGATTGGAATAAATTTTCAAATCTCTAATTGTAACAGAAGTCTTCGATGAACAAAGAAACAGTTGATGTTTTTTATTTTGTCACAAAACGGTCATTCAAACAGATTGACTTAAACCAAATGATTTATTTCATAACAGATGAATCAAAGAACCATTATTTTTGAAGCAATTATCAAAATAACAAAGAAATATTAGGTTTTTTTTTAGAATGGGATGTTTCACTTATGAACGTTTAACTAAAGGGGTTTTTCTTTTCAATTTAAATTTTGACAAAATAAAACTTAATTAACCAAACAGTAGCTAAAACAACATCTTAAGAGAAATAGCAGATGAATTGAAAAAAAATTATAAATTTTTTATAAAGAAACAAATTGAAATCAATGTTACTTAACAATAATAATCAATAATGTAAATATATTCAAAATTTTTAAAGTAAACAGAAACTCATTGAGGCACGTGATCAGGCGTCATTAATGCGATTAATATGAAGTTGATTTTGTTCCGGTCATTATTCAGTTTTTCAATTAGTTCCTTATTTAAACATTATTTAATTCTTGATTGATGAAATAGACCTCTTAGAGATAAGCACCTGTTTTGCACCAATGAGCAATTTTTCTTTGGACTTAATCTTACAAAACTTGAATATTGAACTAATCTCAATTTCGTATCAAATAATTCTGGCATTGATTTCACTTTTGATTTACCTCATCATTTTCTACTTTTATATTTCAGTTTTTGATTCTTAATTTTAATGTCTTTATTTGAAAACTAGTTTCTAATGTTTTTCTCTTCAGTCGAATTATCTTCTTCGATGTAAATATTATTTTGGTTGAGGTGATGACAATAGAATGAACGAAGACTATTTTTTTTCTTATTCTAATTTGGACGATTTAGAAACTGAAATCAAATAGAGAAATAAAAACAGTAGAAAGAACAAAGCTTTTGAGATTCGGTGGAAAAACAAGTCATCGTATAAATAAAAAGGGTAAAGGAATTTCATAAACTGGATTGTTCCTATTGGCCCTAACGAATCGTTCCACTGATTGACAGCTAACCTCCATCCCTTCCATTTCTTGCTATAAAATATGCGAAATAACCATGAATGACTGGAAGTCATTTACAAAAGCAATAATCTCTGAGAATACAATATCTGAAAGAGATCCTAATGAATTTGTGCGTGGGTGGCCTTGTGCTACGTACCTTGAGCCATCTCTGTCAGTCTATGCTTTTGTCTACACTGTTGGAACTTGCTCCAGAACGGTGAAGTGTCGATCCAGTGAGCGTCGCAATGATTGGCCCCTGCTTGGTGTAGTCGGGCAAAGTCTGAACAGTCGATGACTTGATCGTCGTTACAGTCTCTTTGAAACTTGTCCATGTATCTCTGGATGGTTAGTTCAGCACAGGACATGTCCATGGCGCAATTGTAATGACCTGAAATAAAACAATTCATTACGTTTAGTTTTTGGCAGATTAGTAAATGTTCGTTGATTACTATCACTAAATCACTAAATGATCAAGAAGTCCAGCGAAAGAAATTCTATCAATTAATAAATAAAATTACCATGCAATTTTTTAACAGAATTAAGGCACCCGTTGCTATAGAATGGATTTAGCCAAAGAAATGAAATCAATCTACCACCTTCCAGTGGTAATGAAATCAATCCAGTGGACGGATGGAATTGAGGGTAGTAGAAGCTTATTTGGGAATGGAAACGATGAAAAAACTTTATTGACACTACGAACTGTTACAAGATTTGAGAAATACTGATTTAAATACAATTTAGAAATCTTATTTACTAAATCTTTAGAATTAGTAAAGTAAATTAATATTTTTGGCTTTGAATATCCACATTAAAGTCAACCTAAAATTTTCATTTTCAATTTAGTACAGATACACTTGTAATGGGTAACAATTTTGCTTAAAAATAATGTGTAAAGTACTGTGATTTTTTTTTCAACTCTGGATTCAGTCGCCATCAAAACCACTGGTATCAATCCTTGTACTTTACTGATTAAACGCAAAATAATACTGATAACTGCAAAATTTAACGTGCGAACAAGGGAAAAAAAAAACCCATAAAAACGCAGACAATTAAAGAGCCAGTGAGCTATTTTTGGAATTTTCGTACAGGGAATCCAAAATGGAATGTTTCGAGCTTCCTAGCTCTCATCAGTTGGATTCGCTCAGTATTCTTAGCTCAGTGGAACCAAAAGAAAAATAAACAAAACAATGACCCTTAAGTTAAAAA
>JAFIDM010006943.1:3269746-3295316 GCA_023159025.1 Thereuonema tuberculata
AAATAAACAAAACAATGACCCTTAAGTTAAAAAAAAAATTAACATGCAAATGACTAATAAAAACGGCAATAAATTAATCCCCACTAGCACAACCATAGCTTATAAAGAATTGATTTTTACTCGTTTTTAACTTAAGGGTCATTGTTTTGTTTATTTGTCCTTTGTTTGTTTCTTTTGGTTCCACTGAGCTATGAGTACTGGGCGAATCCAACTGATGACAGCTAGGAAGCTCAAAACAGTCTGTCGTGGATTCCCTGTACGAAAATTCCCAAAATAGGTCAGTGAACGTTTAATTGTGTGCGTTTTTCTGATATTTTTCCTTGCAAATAATACTGGTCCACTGAGATATATCCATTGGTTCAGGCAATGGTCTTTGATCTAATGTTGCATTAGAACTGTTGTGATTACGGTAAGCTTTCCTTGAAGGCATTCATGATAGAAGGTGATGTTGTTAAAAAGGCAATTGTTGCTCATTTTCATTTAAGAAGCGTTGAGTATTAGCCTTGATTGACTTATGTGTATAGTGAACTCTATTTCTAGTCCTTGATGTTCCATTTTCATTCTTCAGTTGATATTGAAAACATTAACTTATTTCTTTTCAAAAGTCACATGTCATTGAGTATCATATATAAACGCTGTTGATAAATTATTCTGCAAATAAATCTCACTAGTTGTATCCAATAGTGTAGCGAAGGGAGAGAGTGACTGCAGTAAGATTTTATTTCCCTTCCTCTGTTTCTTCTGCCATCACTATGGAAGAAAGCAGAGTGATGAATGATTGAATATTAAACAAGTTTTAGACTTTGGTACTGGTATCATTGAAAGATATGGGGTAAGTCTTTTCTGGAGATTACAGCAGCAAATGCTTGATCATTGCATCCAGTGATAAGACTGTATATCTTAGCTACTTAGATACTTAGCTATTTGTACAGCGAACATGGAAGGATTTATAGTCTATTAAGTGTTTGTCTGTAAAGTGTACGTTTTTGATTAATATTTGACCTATTACTGAGATCGTAGAATCAACTCATGTCGTCATATTCAGTTGTTCGTCTTGTCTTGTCAAGTTTTAAAACTACTGTAGAACTGCTCCTCAATGTAACTACCACAATTTTCTCCGTATCAATGAAAAAGTGCAGTAATCAAACTAATATCAAAACTTTCTCTCTTTATTTTCTGGCATATTTCTAATCGCCTTAATTTCTTAAAAGGGATAAATAAAAAAGGCAATAATACTACAAAGTATGTGTCCCGATTTAAATAAATTTACTTAAGCATAACAACTAAGAAAGTAATTAAGCGATTTACAGATCGAAAAGTTTAATCTAATCATCCAGATTTTATTATAGGTTGGTGTTTGTAGCTCGTTTATAGGTTAATATCTGAATTAAATTCAAACTATATATCTAGGAGATAGTCTTATCACTGATTGGATTTTTGTGTTTATAGCTCTTTTTTTTTTTTTTTTGGAGTACTGTACAATTTGATTAAAATATTGTAATTTTTTCTATTGTATGTTTTTAAATCAAATCGTACTCCAATACTGTCATTGGTTTAGAAATGTGATTTATAGAAATCTATCTTATGGGCTTTTTTATATATAAGTAAAAAAGAAATACTTCGTTCGTAAGTTAAAAGTTTAAAGTGTCACTACAGCCCCTGGAATCGTGGAAGCTAAGGCTCCCAGCGTTTCCTAACCAAAGGGACTAAGTTGATGTCGGGTGGTCAACCCAACGCCCGCCCGCTTTTAATCCTTGGAAAGAAATCCACTACCCATTTAATAGAGACTGGGTGGACTCATCAGGAAGAGAATTAACCGTGGGAAAATTCCCGATCTCAGCTGGGATTGAATCCGACCTCACCAATAGGCTGGTGACTCCATTCGTTCTGAGCTAATTCAAATACACGATTACAGCAAATTACGATGTAGAGTTTAAGAGTTTGGTTTTATTGTCCAAACTCATTACCTTCTGATGCTATTTTAAAGTCCAGTTTCATTAAGAATCCAACAATTGGGCCCTTTTTTTTTTGAAGATCAATTAATAATATTTTTACATTAAGTTTCTTTTTCGAAGAGTAGATTTATAGTGTAGATGTGTGATTAGATGTTAGGTATATTATCAGTAACATCACATCATCTTCCAAAGCCATCTGTTCTGTGGGCTTTCAGTCCTCTGCTCTCCATGCATTTCTTAATTACTTTAAACCATGATCTTTTTGATCTTCTTTTACGAAAAACATTAGTATTAGTGCACCAAACCTCCGTTAACTTTGATCGCTGCTAAAGCAACAATCAAGTGACATTTTCTGTGCACCAACGTTCGTGAGGGATTTAACAGTCGCTAACTCGCTGATCAGATGCCAAATTTTAGCAACTCGGAAACTGGCGCGTTAAAATTGCGGCATTCAATAGAAAACTCCCGTCAGCCCCCGCGCCATCCAATGTTTAAAGATGGCTGGCGTCGGCCTCGTTTGAAACGGACTCCTGTGATTTTGACAATGAAGTAGCTGTATTTATTCCTATTAAATATTCCGAAAATAATGTTGAATAAGTTTACTTCCTGTGAAGATTCTTATCGGGACATTTCGTATCGACAACAAAAAAAATTCTGTCCACGAGTATTTTTTTCTACTCCGTGGAGGCTGCCATTTTGTAACATACTGTGCCTATGCACAGAAATCCGGAAGTGACGTTCATTGTTATTAACCAATCGCAATCACTTTTATAAACACATTAGATGTTTAGCGAACATCAGTAAATGACTGACGAAACATTGTTGGTGCTCAGCAACTTTTACTTGACCGCAGGTTTTTCACTATCGCTTCCATAACTAATGACTGCTTCGTTTGTTGGTTGGTGCAGTCGGCACTTGGCTATGAACTGTTTGCATTTCCTTAATATGAAGAAAATCTTTCAATAGTTCCGTGATTTAAGTAAAAAAGAAAAACATAATTGTTATGGCTGCTTTAAACACTGTGGAAAACTTGCCACAGATCGGGAAGTTGCTCGAAACACTCTTAGTAGCTCGAAGAACTAAATATAAAACGTTCTAATTCAGACAAGTTTTGAAGCAAATCGATTCTACAGCGCTTAAAGGCGAGAATATTTATTTGAAAAATTACGACAATGCTGAGTTTACACTAAAATCTGGATGTTCTGTGTTCGTAGTTTCTTTCCACATACCTTCCATTCACCACATTCTCTTCCTTTTTTACCTCTTTTTATCAAATGAGTTGAGAATTAAAAATAGTGAAACTAAGCTGCAAAATGCTGCTTAGCCGAACGGCATTTTGAAAATCGTGAACTCAAGGAGAGCAAAACGAGGTTTGCCACTAGCACTTAAGCGACGGCGTTTTCGCCAATATGAAACTGGCAAAGTTTTCTAAAGTGTTTTGGACAAGTTTTCGAGAGCAGCCATTAAGGAATATTCATGAAGCAGGCAAAGCCTCCAAACAATTGCATCAATTCGCCTAAAGAAATTCAAATGATTCCATGTAATCACAGTGAAGTTAGTTTTTGGAAATAGGAAACCAGACACAACAGTTAATACCACGATCTCAAAGGTTAAAAGTAGAACTAAAAATGAAAGCAACTTCACCGCGTTGGACTAATGAAAAATAAGATAAGCTTAAATAAATAATAAGTAATGAAAAATAAGATAACTAATGGGATAAATATTATTTCAAATGCTTATTTTTAGAATTTCTGCTCAGAATAAATCAAATAAAAAGCTGCGCAAGTGGTACCATTATTATGTATAATTACAATAGGAACTAGATTTATGATAATACAAGTATATCTTACCTTCCTGAGTTGTTTGGCCCCAGTGAATTCCCGGTTTTCCCGCCTTTTCCCAAAAGTCCGATGTGATTGAATAGGGTCCACAGAAAGGACCTTCACAATCTATTTGTTGACAACCTGTTGAAGCCTAATAATGAAAGTAAATATAATTAAGTGAAATCCAATTAATAATGAAAGATAGAAGCGTTGTTCTTTTGTTCAAAATCCAAAAGCTCATGAAGCGTTAATTAAGAAATAAAACGAAAACATTTTACTTATTAACCTTGTTTTATATTTGTTTTATATTTAATTATGAGGAAAACAATCTTATAATCCATCTTTGATTTTAAAATTAACTTTATTTAATTGCTATAAATCCTTTCCGTAAAAATCAAAAGAAAACGTCATTTCACTATTTTATTTTGTGTTCAATTCAATTCTTCGAGGGTTTTCTGTTAAGCAATTAAAAAGACAGATACAACAAAGACTGAAATACCTGGCAAATGCAATTGAGGCAGCTGCGATCGATCTTGACTGACCAGTTTGATTCAAATGAGTTCCTGGTTGATGATTTTTTCGATCCTATGATCCAGGGGGGCCTCTGATGAACTGGAACGAGGATGGAACTGGCTGCAGCCATAGTTTCACTAGCACTTCGACCACTAGCTTGAGAAGCACTGCCGTCAGCTGCCAATGCTGACGATTCCTCTTTGAATTTACTGCTGGATTGTGACATGCTGCTTGAAGAATTTTCAAAAGATAGTTTACGAGATTCATTTTTAAAGGCTGTTGTTTCGGCTTCTTTGCTGGCAGCTGCCGCTTTCATCGTCGTCGCTTCAGTGGTGGTTGTGGCAGCCGTGGTGGTGGTTGTGGCGGCTGCTGTAGTTGCAGCTTCTTCTTTATTCTGAGAAGCAGAAGATTCTTGTTCGAATTTCGATTCTTCTTTTGTGGAATTAGCTTCAGTCTTCTCAATTTCAGTTTCCTTCTTCTTGCTTCCTGCTTTATTTTCTTCGAAAGTCTCCTCCTCCTTTTCCTTTACCTTTTCCGTTTTCTCGAAACTTGTTTCTTTCTTTTGTTCTGAAGAAGTCTTATTTTCGACAGTAGCTTCTTCAGTCTCAGTTTTCTTCGTCGTAGCTTCGGTCGCCTGAGTTTCTGCTACCGACGATTGAGCTGCTGTTGTAGATGCCGCAGTGGTTGTGCTTTGCTCTGATGTACTGATGACTGCTGCTGTAGAGCTGCTAGCCTCGGTTTCTGCATTTGATTCCTTGTTGTAGCCCGGCTGGTCGCTGGACGGTTGAGTGGAAGATGGTGGCGAAACAGCAGGAGCAGGTATGTTGTTGGATGGACTAGCAGCTGCTTCTGATGCTTGTTCACTTGATGAAAATTTTTCAAATTTGGATTCGTGTTCTTCGTGTTTAGAAGAAGATTTATTGTATGACAGTTCACGGGTTTGCGTTTTCATTTCGTTCGGAACAGTTGACTGTGGTGCCTGAGGTTGTACAGAAGGATTAGATGCAGCCTGATTATTCGCTTCTGTTTCTGTTTTGGATTCGAATTCCTCTTGGCTAAAAGATGATTTATTGTAAAATGTTTCTCTGCTTTCATTTTTGAAAGTAGCTTTATCAGCCTTAATCTCAGTTTGTGATGTTGGCGGGGATGGGGATTGTTGCTGTGGAGGTTGTAGTGGTTGTTGGGGAACAGGTTGTTCTGGTAGGGGGCTGGGATTTACTGGTGGTTCTGGAGGACCATACGGATTAGGTGGATGAGGGTGAAAGGCAGGGTGTGGAGGATGTGGAGGGTGGCCATTGTTTGCAATGAAGTTCTTATATCCATTGTCTTCGTTTTCGAAGTTTTGTTGCCCTGTTTGAAATGTTTCGTGCTTAAAGTGACTATCCCAATTATTGTGATGTTGAGGAACTGGAGGTCTCCATGGAGGAATGGGTTTTCTATGCCAGGGAGGCATGCGGAAAGGGGGTCTTGGCTTGAATCTTGGAAATGGTGGCTGGCGTTGATTCCATTGCTGATGTCCGAAATTCATTTCATGCCAGTGTGTACCTTGGTTATGATGTTGCTGATTGTGATTGCCGTTATTCCATCCGGTTTGTTGGAGATGGCCTCCATTGTTATCCCATGTCGACCCTTGGGAGTGGCTAGTTCCATAAAAGCCATTTTGACCATTTCCATTCCAGTTGATTTTGTGATTTTGGTTCGATTCAAAATTTGATTGGAAATTTGGATGGGGAGAAGTTTGCTGGAAGCCTTGATTATTCTGGAAGTGATTTCCTGAAGAACTTTGCTGGAAAAATTCCGAAGAAGATTCCTGGCTGTTACTAGTGGAAGAGGAGCGGTTGAAAAACTGAGATTGTTGTTGTGAGGCTGCCGGTTGGAAGGATGGCCGGGATTGTCCATTGGCGAAGGAACCTTGGAAAGTTCTGGAATCTGATCCTTGAGCTCTATTAAAGAACGAACCTTGTTGATTACTTAAATCTCCTTGAGCATTTCCTCGGAAATTGGTCTGTGATCGACTCGAGTAGGATCCAAAGTTTGGAGGTGGAGGTACTCTCCAATTTTGAACTGGGGGTTTCCGCCACATGGGAGGAAGTGGAAGATGGGGAGATGGACCTTCATCTCCTGGATAGTCAAAGGCATGCGCAAACTGAAGTCGACCTGAAAGAAATTAACGGATAAATTTAATGTATTATTACCAATTTGAATTTAATTATTGTTCGAATGAAACAAAAAGATGGATTTACTTCATATATACAATATAACTAACAATAATGTACGGTTAACAATTGACATTTAGCAAGCAAAGGACTTAGTAAGATCAAAAATGAAATAGTTAAAATAGATCAATCAATCAATCACGGCCTTTCACTCGATTCCGAGCCTTGGCGACCTGATGGATGAACGATCTATAGGAAGAACGGTTACGTGCAGTTAAAATAGAAGTTGTAAACAATTGAGGACAATATTTTATTTTATCCGAGGAGAAATTTTATTTTTACCATTAAAGTACTATGTCTTGAAAAATATAAAAATCCAATTCCTTTATTAAGACGATGTTGAATATAGTGTGGTTATTAAATAGACAGACTTTTTTTTTTGCTAATAAATACACTTCGAAACACAGCTAGAATTAGAATCAACTGAGCTTTTAAATGTTATGAAGTAGTTCTAGAGTAGTTTTAGTATGGGGTTGTAACTATGCTGTTAAGATGTTGCATTTGAAATTTGAGAATGAAGGTATGCTGAAATGACGAGGAATACTTTCAAGGATCAGTGATTATACTCGGCAATAGTGACTGTTTTTTGTTAAGAACTAAGAAGGTGGCAACAAAGGAAAGTTCTGACGACATTATAGCCATCGAATAGAGTGAACACCTGTAAGACTTTGGGGCAACTTTAAGAGAATATGTAAGACTGACTTTATCGTTTAGTGATTGTACTCAGCCTCAGCTCTCGAAGACATCATTGGAATGGTTAGTTTATCAGATCACTCGAGCCGAATCTCGTTTACCATTTCATGTAAGAAAAGAATTGTTAAGTAAAGGTTTACATTTTATTCATACAAGATTAGATGAAATAGAAACACGGCAACAACCTACAATAAATAAAGTTAAAGTTGCGATCAGGCCCAGAGGACCGCGCAATGCAGCTGGAGGGTAGGCTCCAGTATTCAGAACCTACGGGACAAAGTTGAGGACGGGGGGTCGGCCCGTCGCTCGCCCGCCTTTAACTCCCGGGAAAGAAACACGGTACCCATTCTATAGAGGGCTGGGTAGACCCTAGGGCCCGTTTGGAGGAGAAAGAAGCGTGGAAAAATTCCCGTCCTCCGCCGAGGCCGGGAATCGAACCCTCCACCTCCAACCCGCAGCCAAGCGCCCTTACCTACCGGGCCCACCTACAATAAATAAGAAATGAAAAATACAGTCGATGAAATCTCAAGCTTCAGAAATATTTAGAAGTGAAATAATGGATGGAGATGACCCAAGATTGTAGGTTCCCAAGGTAACCAGGTCAAGACGAAGATGAAAGAACAATTCTGGAGCCGGTTCAGATGAAATACTAAAGTCATGATGATGATTGATGTCTAAAACTGGTATTTTTTCTAAGGCTTATATTACGAACTAGCCGGGTGCCGTCGCTTCGCTTCTAAACCCTTGCATACATGGCATTAAAAAAAAACAAAAAAAAATATTTATTTAGCAAATTGTGGCCTTTCCTGATAATTAAGATGTATTGCGGGTTGACGCCACACACCTATATATCGATAAGGAAACTTTAAAGCGAACCTATAAATTCTCTTTATTCCCTATCCCGTGGGAATTTCGAAAAATCCGGCCTTATTCTTTGTCTACATCATAAAGGGAACCTCTGTGCAGCATTTCAGCTTTCTAGGTACAAGGGTTTGGGCTGGGTATTGATGAGTCAGTGAGTGAGTGAGTGAGTGAGTAAGGACTTTTCTTTTTATATATGTAGATAAGTTAGAATATTTATCTTCATACATTTAATATCATTAGAACATTTATCTTCATACATTTAATATCATGAATAATCATCACATTTATAATATTATAAATTACCTATAAATTGTCAGGAAATTATCTATTAGGGCATTTCACTTGTTTCAACTGTCCTAGCAAAGGATTTGCTTTAAATAGCCAAGTAAAGCAAACAGACTTCAGGTGTTCAGCAAACTTCCTGTCAATCCATGAACTGAGAAAAATCCTGTGAGCTAACGGAGGTTGACTTTTCAACAATTTTTAGACTGTGGAACGATCCAAAAAATAGCCAGCCCCGATCCACTTGTTGCTGCTGATCGAAAATCGGTTCACAAAAGTCAAGGCTTCAGAAGCATTACAGTTATGTTTCATTAAAAAAATTAATTCCAAACTACTTCTAAAATTATTCAGGTTAAAATCTGCCAAATTTAACTTTTACTCCAAAGAAAGACATCGGTTTTAACCAAGATCAGATAAAGATTTCCCTTTTAAAAAAAAATGAATTAGTAGAAAACAGGAAATTTAATATAAATATCCAACTATGATAATATTATAAAATATTAAAAAATATATTTAGAATATTGAAAACATTCTTCATATTTTTTTTCCTGCTCTCTTGTGCTTATAAGTAGAGGGTAAGTAAACAATATTCCATTTCACTTTGTCCAATCAGGATAAATTGAAATGGGTGATCAGCCTAAGACTCTCGCTTCTTCAAAACTTAAGAAAGAATCCTGGTCCCCAGTTCACTGAGGGATGGTTGAACCGAATATAATCAGCCGCGAATTGAACCTGGTTTCTCCAGCCCGCGACATCATTGGACTGCTGGACTCACCTGGAACATTCTTCACCGCTAATTTATTTACCGATTTAATTGTCACTGAATTATAGAAAAATAAAAAAAAAAAAATAGGTAAATAAAAAAATAAAATCATACACATACCTAATCGAAAGAAAAAAATATTATAGGCTGATTACACTTTGAAGTTTCATAATCAATGATTATTAATAAATTTGAAATGAAAATTAAAGTTGATTTGAATATTTGCTAAGTTGCCTTAAGTATTTTAGCAATGAAAAAAAATAAATAAAAAGTTCTATTATAAGCAGACTCTATAAATATGAGCTTAATATCTGTATTGTATTTAATTCTTTAACTTCTGTAATATTGATAATAAATCAGTCCTGAGTGCAGGGATGCAGAATACATGAAGGGATTCGGTCGCTAACAATTCCTTTGCTATTTTCAAAAGCTGATGCCGACTCACTTTGAATATCCAGAAGTATTTGCAAACTTCGTCTTTGTTTTTACAAATTTTTCTCATTATTTAGTAATTAAACTATGTGAGGTAAATTTTTTGTACAAAGAATTCAATTTTCCAATATTTTATCGTAGTTTTTAAAGAAAAAAAAATTGAAAGAAATTTGATTCAGTCTTGAATTCTTAAGGTTTTTTTTTTCTTTTATTTTTCATGAAAAAAAAATCCCTTAAGTACATGATTGCTTAGTGTAAACTGTAAAACTTGTATCCAAATTACTGATTAAACCCCAATAAAAGTGATGAAGTGAAGGAATTAACTGTAAAAAGAATAGAGTTCTCATTTACAGGAGAATGTCGTTAGTGGATTTGGAAACTGAACATTGATTAATTGTGTTTGTTACTTAATCGAGTTGAATAGAAGTGAAGAAGTGGATACTTACCTTGTCCTGAAACACCATTGGTACTTTCTTCGTAGCATTTCATAAACTTGCGATTGAGGAATGTTGTTTCAACCCATTTTCCGTCACAAGCATAAGGTCCTGCAATGTGAATGCGAGCGAAATCCAAACAGTCAATGATTCCATCGTTATTGCAGTCTTTGGCAAATCGGTTGATGTAACCCTGAACAGAGAGTTCGGAACAATCTTGATCCAATGCACAAACCTCATAAGCTGAAATCAGAAAAAAAAGTAACTAAATAGAAAACTTTTACATTACAATAGAATAATCAATGAAGATTTCTTTACTTCTCTTCATTGAGGCCACTAGAAATTGTTTGTTGAATAAATTTCTGTTGCAAATAATTCTATTTACAAGTTAATTTAAAAAAAACATCTCTACAATGATCAATTTTAACGAAAGTGAATTTGAAAAAACTTACAATGTTCCCCCAAGTTTTTTTTTTTGTTTGTTTTAGTTTAATTTTAAAATGAAGTATTCTTTTTATCTAAAATTCTGATGAAACCATTTTCCAGAAATAATTATTTCTCATCGAATCCTTCCTAAGTGAAAAATTTCATCCAAAGCTTTCATTAAACTTTCTCGACTGAATCCAACAATCCAAGTAATCTTAGTTTTAGAATTTTTTTTTTTTCATATTAGTCGGAACTACATTGAAAAAATGTAACTATATAGAATAATTACATAGAACAACATGAAATACATGGTTGTATTTTAATAAAAATAAAAGAATAAAAATTGAAATAGAAATTTTAAGTTTCGTTTTCAATTTGAAATTCTTTATGATTTTTGTTCATTATTTGCTGATAGGATTATTCAAAGGGTTTACAGAATGACCAAAGTTGAGAATTGAGTGATGAAGGAATCAAACCATTATTAAGAAGCTTCCTAATTGAGTATTGTTGTTATTGTTGTTTGTGGGTTTTCTAATTGAGTATGAATGAAAACAGAAGTAAATTTATCTCAATACTTACCCGCAGTTTATGATCTTTCGAAAGTTTCCCAATGTTCCCAATGTTGGTTTAATGATTACAAATAAAAAATAAATCCCACTTGTGAATTTTGAATTTAGGTGATTAGTTATACCGTATCCCAAAGGCTAACTTTTTCAATATCATGACAAAAATAAATTCTTTGTGAACTGATTGGGTTTCTAATGATGTTTTATTGTAAATGCTTTTCTCCGAATACATTTCACGAATTATTTCTGTTATGTAATTTCCAAAATTGTCTTAAGTTTTACCGAAATTATTTTTTTCTTTATCGTTGTTTTTTTAATATAATACTTGAAAACCATGTTTTCTTTATATTTTTTTAATTTTTTTAATTAGGAAAAAATATTTTTCCTAAAATAATGAATATTTTTTTAATTTGGCCAATCTTCACCTGTAGAATGCAAGCTTTTTCAAAAACTGAAAAACAGAACACTTGGGTTTAATAAAAGTTTTGCAACATTTTTATTATACGGACGTTCGAAGAGTTCCTGCCGATACATTTACTTTCTTTTAGTGAATCATGGAAAAAAAAATTCAAATTAAGGTGGCTATATTACCTTGAAAATATATATATATATTCAAAGCTGGTATCGAAATAGGAAAATCTCTGAATTTATTTCCTTGATTAAGATAATCTTATAGGTGATTGATTTCTACTTAACTTTCGAGCTTCATGTACTTGACTGTTTTAGCAGATTTTACATTCTTGTAAAAAATAGTACTTATTTAAAGTTCCCTTAATTTGAAGTATTCCAACATAAGATTACGGGTCAGTTAGTTTTTAAATGTTAGCAGTAGGTTTTTATTTTATAACAATCAATTGAGTTTTACCTTGAGGGAGATCTGGATTAACTTTTCCAGGTTTTCCAGCATCAGTCCAATAAGCCCTTGTTATCTTGTAAGGTCCACAAACATCTCCTTGGCAACCTATGTTCTTACATTCGGTCATTGCCTGTGAATACAAACAATGAAGGTGAATATTTCAAAGAAAGATGTAGAGTTGATATCTCATTTTATCTTTAATAAACTCATAAAAAATAACATCTCAATCTAACTTTGTATTTAAATTTTAAATTTGACTTCAATAACATTAGGAGAAGCTTTTAAAGAATCATTTCTAGATCTTAGAAATTATAGGTAAGGTAACACTCATTTGTGTATAGAGGTTGTCATTACTAAATGTTTAAGATATGCACTACTGTTCATAAAAAAAGACACAACACAACACCTGAAAGAAGCCGAGCTACGACTTTGATTTTTACAGGATTTCTCATTAGGCAATACAGAACAAACGGATAGCAATTCATCGTCATAGGTTCAATCATACCGCGTCTATACAGATCAGTTTGTGAAACATAACAGACCGTAAACTGGACGTCATTCTGTTGTAAGCGCCGCGTATCATTCTGTTCGATCGACATTATCATTCTGTTCAGTGCTTGGTCAGCAGTGGGTAAAGCCTCTTCGTAGTATAAGACAGCCGTACATTCACATCAGCTGTTGCATCATCTTCAGAGGTCGCATGATCGGCTTGAGATACTGCAATGCAACCTTCCAATATTTCTGATCGTAATGGTCATAGCATGTCCTTCGTGAAGACTGTGCAGAGAATGGTACGAAGAAGTGCGTAAAACACAATGAGTTGGTTCTGGACATTGCATGTAGATAAGTCCGAAGGATACTTTCCTTGAAGATAGGTACTTGAAGATGGTTAGAATATAACCGAAACCGGGTTGTACTTCTTTTTACTTTATTCAGTTATTAAATTTAAATCATTTTAATCAGTGTGCCGGCTTATGCCTTTGATCTACAGAATTATGAACAGCGCACGTAAAATCTTTCTCTCAACGATAACCATTATGTCACAAGGATTTCTTTGCTTTAACGTCCTGCATCATCAACGGTGTTGGAGCCGCAATTGCGAACTGAGATGTCAAGTCAGTTGTAATAGTGCATCGCCGATATTTACAGTTCAGACTGTAGGTTCGTCGACCCTCCTCAGGCTATCTTTGACACTTCAGCAACGGACTGCCAGGCTACAATGGTGCATCGAACAAGGGAGTGGCGCGACGAATGGCACAATATCGTGTTTTACGACGAATCGCGTTTCTGTTTAGGCCAAAATGATAACTGGAGAAGAGGCTTCGGGAAGAGTGCATTCGCACTAACACGAGGCAGTATAGCCAGGGGTGCTAAAGGGTACAAAAGCAATCACCTCTTGTTACAGTCCGTATCACCATAACGAGTGCTATTTAGATCGGTAACATTCTATGGCTGGCTGACCTACTGTACATGCAGGACATTCCCGGCTCCATATTTCAGTAGGACAATGCCACATCGCAAATTGTAGTGACAACGCATGCCTTCTTAAGGGTTAACTGAATTTCTGCCGTGACCGGCTAGATCACGGATTTGTCAACCATAGAAAATCTATGGGACTTGCTCAAATAACAGATGCAGCAGTACGACCATCCGCTAGCAGTTCTTGATGAATTTTGAACGCGGATCAATACATCCTGGCTGGCTATTCCACAGGACACCATTTAAACATTATTTGATTCGACGCTTCGGCCAGTACAACAACTGATATACGAGGTATGGCAGAGGTGATTATTAGCTACATTGACGACACCGAGTTACTAATTATTTGTTATGTATTACAGGATAATATACATATCCTGTAATATGTATATATTATAGGACGGCGTTCTGTTTTATATGAAGAGTATGTATAGCATAGTCCAAATTTCAAAAATAAAATTTCTAACTACTTACATAACAAAGGCAGTCAAGACACACTCTTTCTATAGTGTGATTTTGCTGAGTAATTAATTCATTTGGCTTCGATGGGCTTTGATTATCTGGTCTCCCGGATTGTGGTCTTTGTTGATTGGGTCTTCCGGGTTGCGGTCCTTGTTGACTAGGACTTCCGGATTGCGGACCTTGTTGATTGGGTCTTCCGGGTTGCGGTCCTTGCTGATTGGGTCTTCCGGGTTGCGGTCCTTGCTGATTGGGCTTTCCGGGTTGCGGTCCTTGTTGACTGGGATTTCCGGGTTGTGGTCCTTGTTGACTGGGTCTTCCGGGTTGCGGTCCTTGTTGATTGGGTCTTCCGGGTTGCGGTCCTTGTTGACTGGGGCTTCCGGGTTGAGGTCCTTGTTGACTGGGGCTTCCGGGTTGGGGTTGAGGTGTGTGAGGTGGAACTGGCTTTGTAGTTGTCTGAATTCCATGCGATGATTCTGCACATAACATAGGTAACGTTCAAATAAATTAACTGTATTACTTAAAGATTTCTTTTAAAATAAATGTATTTGCTTTTAAATTAGTTCAAAATTAATATTTTATTACTAATTAAGGTAATATACAGGGTGTTTCAGAAATACTTTTACATACTTTGGGGGCGGGTTCCTAACACTAAAACAAGAACAAAACTCCACATAAACATATGTCCAAAAATCCTACGGTTTTCAGTTATTAAAGAAAGAACGTACTGTCACATCTGTTAGACATTGTCAGGTTATTATTAAATGTTCAAACTTTCAGCAACTCAGAAACTCATAAGAAATCTTCAAAATGTCCTCCTAGTGCTTCCACACACGCATGCACTCGTCGAATCATGGACTGTCGTCGCACCCTTTCAAATACTCCCACACGGTGTCGAAACGGTTTTGCAGGCTTCCACGATAAAGTGCCTCTGCATTAGGAATGTCTGCTGCATAAACCTATTATTGAGGTGGCCCCACAAATAAAAATCCAAGGAATTGAGTTCGGGGGAACAAGCAGGGCATGGAACTGGTCCTCCCCTACCTATCCATCTGTCATGGTAGATATCAGGCAGTGCATCTCGAACAATGGGGCTACAATGTGCTGGAACCCTATCACGCGTAAACCACATCATTCGTCTTATTTGCAAGGGCACATCCTGTAGCCAGCTTCAAGAGTGTTCTGAATCATGTCCCTGTAGACAGCGCCTGTCAGATGTGCTGGGAAAACAAATGGACCTACTAGATAGTCACTTACAATTCCAGCCACACATTCATCTTAAACTGATGCTGGTGTCTAGCCTGAATTGTACCACGAGGATTTTCATACGCCCACAAATGTTGATTGTGAAAATTTGTTAGTCCATCTCGTCTAAATGTTGCCTCATCTGTAAACAAGACTGAAGAGACAAACAACGTTCGCAGTTTGTTCAACAAACCAACGGCAAAATTTCTCCCGTGATGGGTAATCGGCAGGTGAAAGACCCTGCACACGTTGCAGATGACACGGATACAGGACCATCTCGTTAAGTATCTCCTCGCGGCAGTGGGAGATGCATTACGTACTCAGCCGACTGTCGTGTGCTGATACTCGGATCTTCTGCAATAACCTGTAAAATGGTTAGGCGTACGTGTGACTCTTGGTCATCCTCGATCCATAATCCGTCGTGCTACGGATCCTGTCTCAGCAACACGACGATAAACAGGAGGAAATGTTGGATGACTCGGTTGATTGAGGTCTGGAAACGCCATCTAAAACAACCGTGCAGCCTCGTGTCCGTTCCATTCGCTGTCGTGGGTATCCTGTCGTGGTTCAACGGAACACATTTCAGTTAACTCACTACTACACAACTGACATGTTGAAGACAGATTAATTCACTACTAAACAAATGTTCATCAATGACACATGGAAACAAATCTCCTTGGCAACAATACAGCGCTATCTAGGAGACAATCAGTGCAACATCATACGTGAGTTGTTGGATTGTAACTTAAAACGCGTTGACCGTAAACTTTCATTAATAACGGAAAACCGTAGAATTTTCAGACATATGTTTATATGGACTTATGTTCTTGTTTTGGTGCTAGGAACCCGCCCCCAACGTATGTAAAAGTATTTCTGAAACACTGTATACGGTTCTAATTAGCAGTCGTACCCTGTTTCGCCCCAGGAAACCTAGAAATTCATGCTTGTCATATTTATTAATATACTTTGTAATAAAAAAGAAAACTACAAAATACATGCTGCCCCCTTTTAGAGTGCCGCCCTAGGCAGCTGCCTATGTTGCTTAGGCCCTAGTAGCACTAATTTGGATTCAATAGTCTGCAAATGATCAGGTTATCCTAGAAAGTTTAGAAACTGATCTTCAATTCGCCACTCACCATTTATATTTAATCGCTACCAATTTCAAGTAAAATACTGTATGTCGAAACAATAAATATATAGAAGAGGTCAATATTTTCAAGTAGTTAGGTTTTCATCATTCCTACCCGAAGAAAAAAGACATTGATTATAAAATTACTGATTTTAATAAATCCTTACGCATAATAAATCACATTTTCAAAATCTTGCAAATACAGAAACATATCCGTATTACAATTTACAAAATTTTAGCACGACCAGTGCTTACATGTGGTAGCGAAGCCTGAATTATCAATAAACAAGAATTGCAACGGCCGATATTGGTGTTCATGAGAAAAACCGCAGGATATTTCTCATTAAATCACAAAAGCCTAAAAGGAAAAGATTAATTGGAAGACAGTTCAAGAGATGGAGTGAGACCATAATAGGTCACGAAGGTAAAAGAAGAAGAAAATCATTAATTGAATAAATCGATTAACTATTCAATTAGGAAATGAATTCCTTTAAATGAAAAAACTAAAAAAAAATAAAGAAACTGCTGGAAATTAACTGGCACTAGACTGTGAAAAATGAGAAATTGTGATAATAGTGGATTTATTAAGAAAAGATATAAAAAATATATTCCTTCAACCCGTGTTAATCTTACGCTGGTCATCTGCAAAATTCTTAATACATGACAAAATGATATTTGACTAAAAACAGCTTAGTATTAACAGAAAAAAATTAATCATAAGGCTTAAGAGGATTACTTCAAGTAATCACAGATACAAAGATTTTGAATAATTTGTTTCTACATTTACGATTTTTCTTTTTTTGTTTGGAATTTTACCTGCTGATAGTTCAGAGTGGCATTCGGTAAAGATGGCCCAGTAAGGCGTTTGTAGAGGCCATTCCGAGCGACAGTTAAGAGGTCCTGCTTTATGGATAAGGGCATAATCAAAACAGTCAATGACTCCATCGCCATTGCAATCTCTCCTGTATTTTCTCATGTAGTTGATGATTGTCTGTTCTGCACAAGACCTATTCTGAGCACAGGCTTCAAATCCTAAAGAAAGCAAACGCTGTTAGAGTGGATTGAATTATTTCTGGATTGCATAATTATTAAATGAAGCTGTTATTGATCTACAAAAATCAATGGAAAACTCACCATTTCGGAAACCAGGTCGTCCAGCATCTGTCCAGTAACCAACAGAGATCTGGTAAGGACCACAGGCAGCACCACAACCAACATCTTCACAGTTACTGCTCGCCTACAATCAAACGAATCATTAAACATATTAATGTAATTTTGAAACTGTGATTGTTTCTTGATTAAATTTGTAAACATTCATTATTATCTGGGTTTTTTTTTCTAAACAATAAATTTTGTAATTAAAAAGTAAATTATATCATTATTTTGTTTTACAGAAAGCGTTTGGTATTTTATACCCAAAAAGAAAATAAGTTTAAGTTGTTAGAATATTAATGTTGGTAGCTTTAGCATTTGTTGTTCTTTGTGAAATTTAAATTTCTTTCGAGTTGCAATAAGGCTTATTAAACTAAACTATCCGATTATATAACATTTTATTTGCCTCAGTACAGCTACGAGAACTGCTTTTGACAAAGAAAAAAAATCTATGGTCATAAAAGAAAATCTGAAGTTAATATGTTTTTTTTCTCATTATTTAGAGAAGGGAAAAAAATCGAAACTGCTTTGAAGTATTTTTGTTTATTTTTGTTTACCCTATTAAATTCGGATTATTTGTCGCCATTATTTAAATATTTCACAAATAATTTGAACGAAGTATAGACGATTATTCTAAGCAAAAACGTGGTTGGGCAAACGAAGGTTAACAAATACAGATAGGAAATTTCCTCTATTTTTAGTTTAATGTGGTTTGTTACGAACAAAAATAATTGATTAATATAATATTATATATAGGGTAAGGGAACCAGTTGTGGATCAGGAACCAATTGCGGATTAAGTCGTTTACCGTCTTAATTATCACACTTACCAACAGATGGCTCAGATAAATAGAATCCCGATCCCTTCATGAGTTTCGTTTTGGTATTACAGTTTGTTTGGAGTTTCAAGTGGAGCCATCCTGTGAATTTGTTAATAATTTGTCAGAATTTCAAAAGAAAATTAAGGTGAGTTAGGCTGAAAGTTATTTGTAGTTATTCTAGAATGGATATACGTTAGAATTAATGGATTAATTAATGGATAATGATAGTACAAGGTTTAATATAACCGGGGAAAAATAAAACATAGTGTTTTCTGCCTCTGGCCATGTTTTCGGGAAATTCTGCAGCCTGGGTTCTAACGGAAATTCTGCGGTTTTTGGGGTCCAATTGTGGATCAAACGTCACAGTACAAATGAAGATTGTGAAAATGCAGTACATATTTTTTTTATCGAACTGAGGTAATACAATGTCAATTATAAGACCGTAATAAAGGAATAAATGCAAAACTGAAAATTATTTAGCTATTCCTCGTGGTGAAAATCAAGTTTATGCTTAGGCCGATCCACCACTGTGCCTTTACCCTGTATATGTAATAAAAAAGCAGTTTAATGTCTCTGAATTTTAGAATCTTAATAATTTTAGGCATATGCGCAATTAGGTAAATAATTCTTTTATGTTTTATTCATAGATGTTATTGAATACTTACGTAGCAAAGACAGTCGAAGCAGATACTGTTAATAAAGTTGTTATCAATTGATGCTTGTGGATTGATTTGGTTGATAGCTGCTGGTCTCTGTGTTTGACTTTGCTGATTTCTCTCATGACTTTGTTGTATCAATTCAGGTCTCTGAGGTGCTGAAATATCTTCTGTTAATGGTTGTTCCGACGTCTGAGACTGAAATCCTTGCTCTTGAAAAAGAGATTCTTGTCCTTCGCCCTGCGGTTCAAATTCTTGGAGACCTGATTCTTGTGGAAGAGATTCTGGTGTCTGAGGCTGGAGATCTGGTCTTTGAACTACTGGTCTTTGTGGAGGAGATTCTGGTCCCTGGCCTTGTGACTGTTCTTGTTCAAAAACTGTAGATGAAGGTTGATCAGTAGGTTTTTGTGGTTTTTGAGTTGGAAATTGTGGAAATAAAGGAACCTGTGGTTTCTGAGGTTGGAATTGCGGCACTTGGAAAGGAGACGATGGCCTTTCTTGCTGACTAAACTGAAATGGTCCACTTAAAGGTTGAGGACGACTAAGGGGTGGAGATGTTTCAGGTTCTTGGCGGGAAATAGAAGCTTGAGTTGTACCTGTATGAAATTAAAAAACAACAAAAGTTATAAAATCTTATATGACAGAGAAAATGTAAGTAAATAACAATAAGATTTCTTATTGTTTAAAAAATGGAAAGTTTAAAATAAATGGAAAGTTTAAAAGATCGCATTATCCGTAAGTTTATTTCATTTCTTTTGAGCAAAGGACAAAGTATAATAAATATTCAGAAGGGATGTTAAACAGTTCACTCTAATGCATATAAGTTATTGGTTATGTTTTGGCAATCAACCTTAATTCTGAAACTTTTATACATCATTAAGCTGTAAATTTCCGATGCTTCAACAGATCTAATGTCTTTACCAGTTAATTTTCTGTTTCAATTTTTAGATAACTTTAGATTTTTGGAATGATTTCTTTGAATTAAAGCGGTTGTGTCTACACTAGCAGATGATAATGATTGAATCAGAGTTTCTATTTAGTTTAAGCAAATTCTTAGGGTCTAGAAACAATATATCTCCTTTATATATTTGAAATACGATATATTTAGCATTTTTTTTGCATTATCCAAAAGCATCTGTCTTCCTATCTTTCAGAAAGGCTAAGGTTATCCGTTACAACCTAACAAATATTGAGAAAATAAATTATAGATAAAAAAATGCTTGAATTTGATAATTCAGGAGATAAATATAGAAAAGTAGTCAAGTAAAATGTTTAAAAAGAATTGCCAAGTCATGCTTTCTAATACTGCGGTTTCCAATTGAAATTTTATTAAATTTTAATGAAATATCCAATTTCTCCGACTTATGAACCAAACATATATTTAGATTTGAAAACTGGCGGGTCATCAGTGTTTTCGATGTCCTATTACCCCAAGCCTTTAGACTCTTTTTCAAATAGAAATTTACGTTCTTTATCGGCCTGATACCTGCAAGCTAAGCAGAGAAACAGCAACATTCAGATATAACGTGGGAAAAGTCTCTTGGTTTTGGAATAGCTTGGTCTCTTATTTTTTTTCCTTATTGAATGGCAAACAAAGACAGTGGTGTTTGTAGTGCGTGTTTATTTTTGGACTGAAAGTTCATTTGAAAATAAATCTTAGAAAAAGATGACTTAAGAAATCGATTGGATGAATTTGAAATATGGTCAAACACAAATTCAGGATAATAAACCATTTGTAAGAGATTTTATTTTATTTATTTGAAATAAATAAATATTATTATTATTTTTGAAAGCTTTAAAATGTATTTAAGTAAATTAATATGAAATAAATTTGAATAACGAAACGTAATAATTACGTCAGCGAAGAAAATGAATAAGAAAGGCAACACTGCTTCGATTTGGGGTTGAAATGATACGACGACATTAAGAGAACAGTAGTTAACATTATTAGTGAGAATTGAAGTTATGTTGATTGACCGCCAGAAGGCGCAGCGATCGAGAATCATTATGATGTGGAGAGAATTTGCTAAAGCGTGTTACGTCACCATTGGAAAGCAGTAACGTCACAGATGGGGAAGCGACTTCAACAAATGGCGTTGCGAAGGGTTGAGCAAAGTTCTGGCGGGGTGTTTAAAATGTGCTACGCAGTTGGACTACGAGCTACTGAGAATTTTAATATCAACGAACTCGATAAACTGTAAGTAGAAATCTTATTCAAAATATTCCATTGAGGGTCTATTGAGCATTGGATTTTACATTCTGCAAATAGAGTTCTGAAAGTGAAGAAAGTCACGGGAAGACGTTAATCACAAGACTTTTGAAGTGCGAAGAGAATAGCAATTAACTGTTTGATTTAAAGCTATTGTGCAAAGTATTATTTCTCAATTATTGATTTGAAGAATTATTCGAAGCTTTATTTAATTTGTCGAAACTACTAAAGTGTAGTAGAGGGAACAGATTAGTGAGATTTGTTATAATAGAATCTTCCGCAAGGAGCGTGAAACAATTCAATTATTATTTGCGCTTTAATGAAGTGAACTGGTGCGAGTTGTGATTATAGAATTCTTAAAGAAGAATTAAATAATGGTGAAATAGAACTGTTAGTAATTTCTGTACTTCAAGATATTACTGTTAGGAGATACGTTAATATTGAATGACGTAATATAGAACTATGACGTGAGTCGTAATATTTCTATAGTCTGCAGCTTAAATATTTCACGCTGGCGAAAAGTCATAATATTATGTCACACATTGTGAAAAGCCAGATAATATTAAATTACACATTGTGAAAAGCCAATTAAAATATTTCACACAAGTGAACAGCCAAAATAGTATTTCACACAAGTGAAAGGCCATTATCTTAATATAATTGATACCAACGGTATTGGAGCAATACAGGGAAGACTTATTGAAGTGAAGCAAGTTAGTGCTTATAGAAGAACTTATGATAGTCTTAGATACTTTTAATATTTTAATTCTAAGACAAGTTTTATGAAGCTGATGGAACTATAGAAATAACCTGAACCATTATTGCAGGTTTTTCTGTATCAGCATCATAGTTGTTATATAAAAAAAAAAATCCACTCAATATTTTTATCTCAAAACCTTAGTAGTACTCTGCATTTAATTCCAGTAAATTCTAATATAATAAATACTATTAGGTACAACCCGAATATTATTACACCATTCCTTACTAAAAATGAAATTACTAATACTAGCGTAGGAAAACATTTAACCACATGGAAACACACTCTTAAAGGTAAGATGATTTACAGATGGGGTTTGCATATAAACATTTTCCTTTTACAGCATATTTAAAATTTAAGTTTTTCTGTTACTTGATCATCTTTGTAAATCAAAGTAATTTTTTTTAATGTTTTGGATTTTAACCAAAACTAAAGTAAAGATTTTTGTAGCAAGTTTATTTCTATTGTATAAAAAAAAAATGATCAAAAGGTCTATTACTGGAAAGTGAGTTTTATTGTTATTGCTTGACATTTTACTTAAGAGATAAGTTCACTTTTTAGACCCACCTGATTGAACATTAAATGGTTTAACTGCTTCTAATTCTATTTGACATTCTGTAAACCTTGTCCAGTACAATGTTTCCAAGGGCCATTGGGCTTCGCAATTGTTAGGTCCTGCTTTATGGATGAGAGCGAAGTCATAGCAGTCAATGATTCCGTCATTATTGCAGTCCCTGTGGTATTTGTTCATGACGCTTTCAATCACGACTTGGGAACAAGTTTTGTTGAGAGCACAAGCCTCAAAACCTGCGAAAGAGAAAGAAAAGGTGCTTATTGAGAACCTATTGGCTGTTTTAAATCACATTGAAATATTTTGAGTTAATAAAGGAAATAGAATGATAAAAATAAAGGTCAATGTCAACAAACCGTTTTGTTCATTAGGTTTTCCTGCGTCAATCCAATAAGGAAGAGATAGTTGATAAGAGCCACAAACTCCCTCAGTACAACCTACATTTTCACAGTTACTGCTCGCCTATCAAAGAAATAGATTTAGAATGTGACTGAAAACTAAAAAACTTTAAAATGTTCAAAGAAATTTTGAAGAGATTTTTGGAATTTTTATACTTTTAAAAATAAATGCTGTTTAATTAGAATTTATTACATTGAGAAGACTAATCCCTTTTAATTAACTTAATAATCTTCGTTCTCATTTATATTTTGGTCAATTTGTTAAATTGATTTATCTAATAACTATATTTATTTTTTCAATTATGCCAGTAATTATAAATCTAATGCATTTGTAGGGGAAGGTGTTGTACCTTTGACCAGTTTTTACTAATGAATTTTCCAATTTTTTGTACTCAAGTAAATCCTTACCTGAATGGATACATGTGATCTTACCATCTTGCCATCAACTTATATTTTGAGAATAAGTATTTTCTTTTTTATTTTATCAAAAAACTATACCTTGTGGTCAAAGGTACAACTACGGGTTGTACCTTTGACCAGATGGTAGTAGAAACTGATAGTTAGATACACGTTATTTAATTAACAGTTTTATTTAGAAATGTATGCTTTTGGCAAATATATGCAATTCAAAGTAGAATAATAAAACATGAAATAAATTCTAATGGCTTAAGTAGCCTTCTCCTGCCCGTTTACTCTACATTATATAATGAAAAATCACTCCAAAAAATAGACATTCTTTTAGTCGAGCTGTGCCGCCAGCTGTGGTTAGATTTGGTAGCCTGGCCACAATATCTTATAGTTCTATGTCGTAGAGCTGGTTATCTTCTTGGAGGAATTTCGCCTTCTCGGTAGTTTTTTCAAATATTTAACTTTAAAAAAATCACATGCTGCTTCCTTTATTTGGGCCACAAAGTATTTCTTGGTTTTTTTGTTGTCAGGTTGACAAGGACATAACTTTCTTCATAAATGGTCTTTTTCAAAGTTTAATTCCTTCTCCACACCCTTATCACTTGAAACCTTCCCCAGTTGGTAAAACATCACGTGATCATTACCAATTAATGTTGATAGTAAATGATTATAAGTGATAGTTACAAATTAATGTTAAACTCTTATAAATTATTGAAAAACTTATAAATTATCGCCCACGCAGGGGCAGTCCGCTTAACTTAGATGTATTGCGGGTTTGCCGATACACGTTTCCAGAGGCTGCCACACACTTCATGGTCATTTAACCCCCTCCCCCCCCAATAAAAAAAAATACAAATGTTTATTTTTATACTTTCTATATTGTCTATACTATGGAATCTATCCAACTGCGAAATTTCAAGTTTGTAACATGTTAGGAACAGAACAGACATTTCGAACAAACACACACAAACACACACATATCCAACAGGTGTTTCCGTTTTGTATTATCGACTAATATTGAGGATATTTGTCCGAGAAATTGAGTTGATGGCGATAATATATGCCATTAAGCAAATTAATGATAGAAAATTTTGTAAAATTTACGATAAGAAAAGTAAATTTCAATAGAAATGTAAAGTTTAATATATTTCAACAATATTTAAATGTTTCATTTGTTGTTTTGTAATAGTTTTTAATTCATGAATTTACTTTTGTTGGCTTATATTAACCTCATTGTTATGTAACAGCATAATTGTAATGAGTGTTATGGTTATGTATGCACAATTATGTATCCCTGCGCGGATGTTTCCTTATGAAGACTAATTGGCAGGTACCGTATTCTTCGGTTTAGCCTGATCTTTTAGTAAAAAACTAACCCTCATCTGGTTAACTGCGATCTTGAGATAACAGTATGCAGACAGTCACGACGGCGGGCATACATTGGGGATACCGCATTCTAAACTTGAACCTTTATTTATTTTAGCTTTTATTATTTATAAGATTATGCTACGATTATTTCCAAGGTCATGTGTTTTCTTTTTATGTTGCATACGAAGTGTGTTGCTTCTAATTGTATGTTTCCTAAGTCCTGTGTTTTCTCTTTGCTCGAATTTGTTTAATTCATGAGGTTTTTCAGGAACATAAGTATTGGATTATAGGAGAAGTATAGTAACCGTAGGAGATTTTCACATGTAAAAAGGCCTGAAGAATATCTTAATTGTAATGAAGATGGAAGGAATAAACGTTAATTGATGGAATTGTGTATGACTTATATATCGCTTACTATGATTTAGTCTTGAAGGAATTAATCTTCCATCCTTTACAGAAACCAAAGCTAATTACACTGATGTGTTTTTGTGAATCTTATTCAATGTGAACATTCTTTGCAGTGAAAGGTAGAACAGTTGCATTTAATCTAAAGTCAGTTTCAGAAAAAGATCCAGTGACGTAACTGAACCTGTCACCCGAAACAACGCTTTAAATATAAAATCGTATAAACTTCAAATGACCCAAAAATTATATATAACAAAGAAAAATAAGAGATCTGACTTTTCAAATCAAATATTCCCTAGATTGTCTTTATTTCACCACTAAAATTTCGATACAATCGTCTGCGAAGAGATTACTTATGTAATCGATTCAAGAATTTCACAAAAAACAATCTAAGAAATTAGAAAATAAACTGAAAATATTAATAAACTAGTTGACCCGTGCGAATAATTCGCAACAAAAAACCACCTTTGAGAAATAATAAACAAATCCAACAGATTGTGTGCATGTTAGTTAAACACATTGTCAATAAATGGCGTCTTCTCAAGTTTTATAAAAAAGTTGACCCGTGCGAATAATTCGCATGGTGTCTTGATCAGTCACCGAATGGTAATGTGGAAATAAATAAATGAACAGATTGTCAATAGATTGCCTTCTACATTTTTATAAAAAGATTTTTAAAATAAATTTTTTT
>JAFIDM010006943.1:3296534-3310952 GCA_023159025.1 Thereuonema tuberculata
CCAATGAAGTTGAGGGTCAGAAACGTCGTGATCTTTTTATTCTTTTTAATCGTCTGTCCGTGCTTTTAATGGTAGGCATTTTTAAATTTTTAGCTAATAGCACGTAATTTTTATTAATATAAAAAAAAATCATTTTATATATTTCCTACAGCTTTAGGTAATTTAACACAAACTCACTGTAATGTAAGTCCATACATTTCTTTACTATGTCTAATTATCTAATGGAAGTAACAGTTAGGATTCAATGCTAAACACCTTTTCCTGTTTCAATTAATACTCATGATTATTTGAGAGCCAATTATTTCAGTGATTTCTCTACAGTTGGTCTAAATCGCTCTCATCCCTTCTTCATGATCTGATTCTAATGAGCGAAGTTCAGTTAATTATTATTTTACGATAGTTGAATAAACTAACCGAGAAATTTGTTGAACTGTATACAAAAAACTATACAGAAATTTGTGGTAATTATAGTTTATCTAATGTAAATAGTGTTTTAGAAGTAACGGTAAATTAACTATTGAACTAATAGTTCAAACGTGGCACTAAATTATAGCATTTAAAAGTGCATTAAAGATCAACACTCACCTGACAGAGGCAATCGAAACACCAATGATCGACTAATGATGTCACTCGTGGCAGGAGTTCAGTAAAAGACAAATCCGGTTCGTGATTACGTGTATTCTGAGAGAAAGCACTCGGAGAGATTTCATTCTCTTCTGGTGTCCGATTGTTTTCTGGGAGAGATTCTGGTGCAGTAGTGGAAGTGGAGGCTGCAAGAGTTGAGTTTTCTTTAGTTGTCGAAGTGGAAACAGATGAATCGGTTGTTGTCGTGACATTGTCTACTGTTGATTGGACTTCAGTTGTTGGCTGTTCAGATCCTTCGTTTCTGGACTCAGACGTAGACTGAGGGGGTGGATGGAGTGTCACAGTGATGGAGAAGATGGGTTTGGGGTCCTTTGAGTTTTGGTCAGTTGTTGAGGGAGATTCAGAATCACTCGTGGTCTCTTGTTCAGTGATTGATTCGATATCAGGTCTATTGGATTGTGGCAAATCCTCATCAGTTGCTGGTTTATTCTCTGCTGCTTCGAGCAGTGATTGCAAAGACTGATGTTCTCCAATCGTAGGCGATATAGTTGGATTTAAGGTTTGAGAAATAGAAAACACTGGCTCCACATCCTGCGTCGACAAAATTGAATCGTCCGATGTGGGTAGAGGGATGAGGGGATCTGTGGGTGGGACGTCCATTGGTAATGGAAGCCGTGTTATTCGATTACCCCTTTGTATTGGCCTTCGCATTGATCTCATAGTGACAAGCAAAGGCGATTGCTGATCGAAAGAATCTGTTCCCTGAAATTAAAAGAAATAAAATTATCTTTTTAAATTTTAAACAGTTTCATTAATGTAAAAGTTAATTCACTTATACTTCCCCCTTATCACTTTGTATTAGGATGATCTACACCCACTATTGGCTCACTTACAGGCTAATAAATTCAACTTTTTTTTATTTACTTACCGTTGGTGATGAAATTTGAAATCTCATCAATACTATGAAACATTTTATATATTTCCTACAGCTTTAGGTAATTTAACACAAACTCACTGTAATGTAAGTCCCTACATTTCTTTAATAAGTCTAATTATCGAATTGAAGTAATAGTTAGGATTCATTTGGATTCAATTTATTCCCTTAACATTTAAAAGGTCTAATTGCGCCTATGTATATATTTTTATTTATTTCGATTTAAAGAAGTAAATAATAATAATAATACTATTGTTGAATATTATTGTAGGTTTGATCTAACATCTAATATTCCTTCCTTTTATCGAATTTGGCCAACTAGGGACCACGTAACTAGCTCAACCTGACAACGTCAGGGCGTGGCTAGTGAAATTCAAGAAAGGGGGGACGAGAATTATATCCCGTCCAGGATAACCCTGAGATAGTAAGTCCCAGGTGGGAAACGGACGAAACACAGAAGAAGAAAGAAACAGCCATGCCACCACCGGGATTCGAACCCGGGTACTGGCGCCTTGGCCACAACGGCAGCCCGCCGGCTAAACCGCACGGCCACGCCAGCATGGCCTAACATCTAATATTATTTTAGTTTTTGCCAACGACTAATTTGTTTCTCTTTTCATCAATGTTAAGAATTTATTATATTTTGTAAGTCCAATTTTAGTTATAGAGAAACAAATCCATCGATAAATATATTTCTACTGTATTGTATTCTATTCTACATCAAGGATTGTGGCTACTTCTAGTGCTTATTTAACACTCGCCATATTTTGTGGTTTTTAAATACAAATACAAATACTTTGATGGCAAATGTGTATCTTTCTTCGCGAGATAACTTTAATTGAATTTTTTCATTAACACTTAGTTCCCTTCCACTCCAAAAGATAAGGGAAATCCATGTAATGAAATGTAAATAGTTCTTTCTGAAAAGCATAATGTTAATTGCTCTCTTTTTAAAGTCATATTAATACATTAATTGATTCTGAGAATCTAATTCCTAAGTTAATTAAAAACTCTGTATACTTTATAGTGACAAGAGAATTTATTGGAAATATTCATTTCGCGTATTAATTGGGCTCTTACATTCTTCTAATAAGAATATTTTTTTTTAAAAAAAACGACTGTTTGCGGATCGAACTCTACAAATTTTAGCTCAGCTTAATAAGGAAAGAACAATAAGTAAACTTGGGTGATGTTTGTTGAAAACAGTCGTCAATTTCTAAATTTTTATGAGAAAATTATTCCTTAATTATTAAATAGTTTTGATGAATCAACTTCTGATATTTAGAGCACTTCGAACTGAATTCTAGAACAACTAACCAGCAGTGTAATCCTTATAACGAAGTATTCTATATCGTTCAGTATTAAAGTCCATTCTGTCTTTCAATAATAATAGAAAGCGGACTGATTTTTCCAATAGACGTTGTGTTGTAAATCACACCTGGTTGAATGATTTTATAATTTTACTTGCCCTTACTGAAGCTGTGGGAATTTTGATAGATGCTTCCAAAGTGCACAGAAGGCTTCATGAAGGAGGTCTTTATGTAACCCGAACAGAAGTTGCATGTCCCTTATCCCTAGTAAGGGAAAAAGTTGAAATGGGCAAGACTTGTCATTTGGATTGAAAGCCAATTAAGGTTAGTATTAATCCCAGATGAGTTCAGATTTGCTTTGCAGAGCGATTCCAAGCTTACTCTCATCTGGAAAGAAAAAGGGAGACACTATCATTCCCCCCCCCCCCCCCCCGAAAACATCCGTGAAAGGAACACTTCTGGAGATGTGTCTGGGCTGATACCTTACTAGGTGGACTTAGAGCTGTATGTGAATCCGAGAGGAAACATGAATGCATGATGATGCCTGGACCCTTAATGTTAGGAGGTGCAACAGTCGTTACATTTTCTCCTGTAAGACACATCGTTTTAACTGGTAGATCTTAAAGAGAAGACCAGATGGAAGATCTCCAGACCTTAATCCTATCGAGCATGTTTTGGGATGCTCTCGGGAAATCTTGTTTTGCCACCACCCCAACATCTGAAGGGGCTTAAATGGTCGTTGCTTCCTATTAATAACAGATGATACATTCACAATACTAAACACTTCCGTTGTTTAATTAGAACATGTTATTTTTGACCTGGTTCTATTTGTTGGAGGAAATCAGTGTTTTGGAATCCTTAGCTAACGTACAATATGCTACAGCTTTTCAACAACTTTCACACAAATTAATTATATATATTTTTTATTTATCATGATTTTTTCTGGGGTTTTTTCCATTGTAATTTATTAGAAAGACAGTAATTTATAATAAAGAATGAGAAACTAATTTAGTAAAAAACAAATGATCAAACTTTTCTGAATTTTTAGACGTCCTTTTGATTTTTAAACTTTAGTAAAAATGACTAAATCCTTTTTAGATTTGCAGATATAAAATGAATGAATCAATTAAAAAGCAAGATCAGTAAGAAAAGAAAAAGAAGACTATGAAATGTTGTTAAAATGTACCAACAAACATCAGTGACAGGTTCTACAAAGACAAATCATTAAAAATATGTCCAATCAACATACGATCGAAAATATGTTGGCGAAATATCGATAGTGAACATAGAAACTATTTGATGAAGCGGAAGTTGAACACTTATGTAATTGTTTGTTTCAACGCACAGTCAGCATCAATGCTTGAGATGAATGGCTCGACTGGAAGTCATTGTTATAAGCTTTCATCAAAGTTTACTGTGAATGTGCTGGAAGGATGATTTAAAAAAACAAAACGAAGAAAAACCTGCTTTCGTTCGTTTTTTTAGTAAATACGTATTTCCCTCATTGCTAGCAGTATGAGATTGTATTTCTTTTCTGACATTTTTATGTATGCATTAGCTCATTGAAATGATTACAAGCACATCGTCTGTAACAAGAACATTTCCTATGTAGGCGCATAGCTCACCACATAACATTTATTGTCATTGACCAAAGATAAAGGCAAATTTGCGCCCCAGGCTAACAGTGGAAGTGTTGCAACACCCGGAAGAGAAAAATTGAATTCTTGACGCCGTATCCAGGAAAACAGAACAGCGAGAACAGAAAAGATTCCGTATACAAAGGTTTGGAAGATACTTCATCTTCAACGCATTCAAGGATTACTTGGCGCAGATTTTCCTTTAAGGCTGCAGTTCTGTCGTTGGTTTCTTGCTTACCGTGTGGATACTATTAACTGTGCATTTGTATTTTTATTCTTTGATGAAGCTTCTCGAAATGGTATTTCTGTAATTCTATAAATGGTATGTTGACTTTTCATAAGGCGCATTTATGAACACAGGAAAACCGAAATGGAATCTTCTAAAGAAAATATCAACATTAGTTTTGCTGTGCGGGCCGGTATTTTGGGTGACCGGATAATTGGTCCCTACTTCCTCTGCTAATTGGTGAAGTGTATCTTGATTTTTCTCAGAGACACGTAACAGATGATGAACGAGTTTAACCTTAAAACAAGAGAGCAAATATGGCTCATGAATGACGGAGTCCATTTTCATCATGAAATCCACAAACACTGGATTGGTCTACGACGCTTGTGTGACCTATTACTTGCCTTTAAATCTCCAGATTTAAATTCGGTTACATACATTATTACATCATCTATCTAATGTAATAATGGTTACTAATTAGTAAACGATGTATTTAAGAATCTACGTGTATTGGACATTTTTTACTGATTTTATTTTCTTTACAGAATCTGTCATGATCTTTGTCAATATCTTTAAGAAACACCCTGTATAATTTAATTATTTAGCAATAGAAGATTTCTTTTTTTTATGCTAAATTGCACGGATATTCACCCATTTTTATTGTTAATTTTTCTCGTATTGTTGACTGTTGTGACTTACCTCAGATGGTGAAGGTTCATTTGGATCGCTGGAAGCCTGACTCTCAGCTGCACCTATGAACAAAAATAGATTAATAAGAACAAGGATCTACAGTACAACATCTCTTTAAAAATACTATCAAATTGAATTGTTTTCCTTTTACAAGAATGCAGCTCACTTAGAATTCTGATTTTATTGTAACATTGAAATATCTTCTATTGTCATCACAATATAATATTGAAATCGAGAATTACTGCCGTTACATGATTGAAATTGAATAACAAATTAAAATTAAAGAGAAATTTTATTTCCTGAAAAATATCTTTATAATTTTGGTGAAAAATAAAACATTGAATATTCAAATTCTATAAAGTTAAGGAATTGAGCCCTTTAAAGAGTTTAACAGTATTAGTTATGATTTAACTTCTTTTCTCCAAATCTGTTTAAGTTTAGTCAGCATTTACTACACTGTATTCACTACGTGATAAATGCTGTCAAGTAAAGAATTGATTTCGTGATAGTTTTCCTGTTCATTCTATTGGAAAGTAAATCACTTGTAATAGTAATTTTAAATGGGTTTAAATATTTTTTTTTTTTTTTTTTTAGTAAAAGTTGTTTTTTACTTAGCAAAAGACAACTTGGATCACAGGAAGTTGTCTTAATAATTGAACTCAATTCTTTCTTTTAAGACACTAAGGTTTTAACAGGTGAAGGTTAAAGCATGCGATTTATTATCTTTTTTTGAATGGTATTAAAACAAGAGATTATCAGTAAGTCTTGATTCACAAAGGATTTATGTCAGACTTTGACTTAAAGCTCTTATTTCTTTAAGAATATAAATGAAGGGAATAATTCTGTTTTTTCTTTAGATTCAAATTAAAATAGAATTTTAAATTTTCCTGCCTTAAAAGAAAATAAAAATGTTTCTAGACAAAGCAGTGATTCATTGTTGGCAAAGAAACGAATATTTATATTCAATGTAAGAATAATGGCCGAGTGCACCAAACTTCAATTAACTTTGACGGCTGCATTGTGGACGTAGCTAAAATTAGTGGGGGGTGCTGTTCCAGAAAGTTTTTAGCCTTTGTTTTAAAATTGTGTGAAAGGAAACAAACACGTATAAAAAGAAATTTATCAAGTTTCTGAATAAATTTTCTTTTTATACATGTTTGTTTCTTTTCACACAATTTTAAAACAAAGGCTAAAATTTTTCTGGAGCAGCACCCCCCACTAATTTTAGCTACATCCACACTGCAGCTATCAAAGTTAATTGAAGTTTGGTGCACTCGGCCATTAGTCTTCTAACTATAAATTTCTTATAATTTTCATACTATTAATTTTTAATAAAAGTAATAGAATTTGATATTTTAACAATGAAACAAAAAAATAATAGGGAGAACAAAATAGTGCTTGAATTTTAACTCTTTAAGTTTAAATATTTAGTGAAAAATGTATTTCGCATCAAAGATATAAAGATAATGAAATCTATCTGATCCATTTTATTGCACCTGTGATTTACTTTAAATTTCGACAACTGTATTTAGATACCAATATATTTTAAAACATAAAAATCTTTTAAATACAGAATATATGCTGAATAGATAACCTTTTGTACTTCATGTCACGGGATTCGTTTAGCATTTCCTTATTGAATCAGCTGTTCTTAAAATTTTACTGTCTGGACCCACTGCTTAATCCACTCAATTGGCCTTGCTTAGTTGCTCAGTAACATTAAATAAATGAGTCTATGACTGTATAACAGTTACACAAGGGCATACTTGCTGTACAGTAAAGTTCGTGGAGGCTTTAAAGCTACTCTGAATCAAATGATAAAGTCGACGTTGAAGCAGTACAAGTACTGGCTATCGGGTCAATCCATACCAAACGGTCCAACACTGGTTGCTCGACCATTTTTTAAAAAATTGATGTTTTTACTGTTGTAACCCCTACGCGTGAGTAGTTCAAAACAGGTATTATTTTTTTTTTTTATTTGACTTCGTTTAAAAATGGTGTCCATTGTTGTGTTATGGTTTCTGGCATTTTTGGCCTTACAGTTGCGGTAAATTTGATAACTCAGCTAAAAAAAATGATAGAAAGCAGGGATAAAAAAAAAGCATTATTTTCAGCACATTTCAAGCTACATTTTATGTCCTATACCTTTTTACTACATTTCTAATGCAAACGGCTGAAATTTAGAACCGAAACTGATATTCGCTTTTGAACAAAAATCAAAGTTTTTTTTAGCAGGAAGGAATGAAATATCAAAACTAACTGTTTTGAGAAAGGATATACATCCAAAGGTTTAGCAAAAAATATTTCAGCTGGCTTCCTAATTTAGTTATACCTCTTGAAAAATGCTCGTTTTTCATTTTTTTTCAAAGTTTGAGCCCCAATATCTCTGGTGGGGGACCTAATAAAAATTTGATATTTACAGTATAAGAGAACTTTACGAGAGGTAACTGTAAAAAAAATTTTGAGTTTGATATTTGAGTTAGAAACCTGGGTTAGATACATAGGTATCTAACTCAAATAAGAAAAGCTTCTGAAATTAGTAGTCAAAATAGTATAAAAGTAAAGACTCTGCTAGCTGTTGATTTGAAGGAAAATGAAACTGTCACTTTACTGAAACTGAGTTCCACAATGTATACCAACAATTGGCTCCTTGCATCTGAAACGGTTTCTATCGCATATTTACACGAAAAAAGTACAGCCATCAGCTTGATGAAGATAAGAAATCTGCTCTTGAGCAAGGATCTTCTCTTGCATTGATTTAAGTAGAATTTCTGAAAATTATAAGTGCTTCTATCAAGACCAAGTACTAATAACGGTCAGAATCACAGTTTTCACTTGATATAATACCATGAGGAACAACACAGTTTAGCCATAGTATCTGATACTATTGATCATTCAAAAATATCAATTGTTGTATTTACTGACAAAATCTTGCAATGCCTACCAGCAGAATACATACATACATTACAATATGGACTGACGGATCTTCAAGCCAATTTAAACTAGCTTTCTTAGAGAGGAGTCACAAAAAAAATTCAAATGGAACTATTTTGTCACAAATCTTGGCAAAGGTCCAGTTGATGGCATTGGTGCTTATGTAAAGAAGAGTGCTCAGATTGGTAATGAAACGAAAGTTCATTGTACAGAAAGTGATTATTTATTGACGCATTTACAAGTGCCCCATCAACAGTTCGGATGCGGACTATTAGTAGTAAAAAAATTCAAGAACATTCTAAGAATCTGCATTTGCAGAAACTTTTTGTTACAGCTAAAGATCTCAAAAGTATCACAGTCATGAAATTGTGTGCAATGTTGAAGGAAAAGTGCAAACGTCACCATTATCCAACATATGCCATTCAAGAGATCATTTAAGACTCGTAAGCATTGCGTTAGTAGTACTGCCTTGGAAGTAGGGAAGTGATATGCAGTTTATCAGCCTGAAACTGATTACTGGTTCATTTGCATATTATTGGAGCTATCTTATCCAAACAAAAAAAGCATAGCTGACATTTATGCATCAAACTTGCCCGTGCTTCAGCCATTTCCAGCCAATGGATGGATATTCAAATGATATTCTTTCAGAAGTGTCAGCTCCCAATGCAATGTATGTAAGAAGACATAACTACCTAAAATTGTCAAATACTAACTATAAGAAAGCCCAGGAATTGTTTTCAGAAAATTCTGAAGCTCAGTGATAATAATATTTAAAACTCAAATTTTATTAGTCTTGGAAGAATTTCATTACGTCACGTTACTCACACAATAGGTAACGTCACTCACACTATGTTTTGAGCAGGTTACAGCAAGGCTTTTGCAAAATCAAATTTCTTTTGAATTTCTTAAGATAAAATATTCCTTTAATTAAACATGTAATATAACGATTTCAGTGTTTGGATAAAAAGTTTCCAGGAAACAATGTGTTTGTAATCATACACATATGTGTCCATTGCGTATCATTTTACAAACATTAAATTCAGAACAAGAAATAAAAATAATAAAACATTGCAGACTCAAACCGACCATGTCTGAAGATAGCATACGTAAGGGAATACACTGCTACCGCAGGGTAACGAGAAATAATCAGATATAATTAAGCTAGAATAAAGAAGGCAAAAGAAAGTGTCATCAAATGTCACGTTACTCACGCTTGATTGAGAGTAATTTCTGCTACATTTTTATAGGATAGTTCTTAACAACACAGCCTCTCATTGGCGATTATTCGCCAGCAGTAAACAGCGAGGTCTCATGAATAGCAACTGTCGTCGAAATCAATAGGAAACCTCCAAAACTAAAATAAGCAACAATAAATTCACAATAAAAGATAATTTAAGAAATAATTGCACTTAAGAAACTTCCTTTGACGCTGGAAAATGAATTTCTTAATTTATCTTTTATTGAGAATTTTTTGTTGCTTATTTTAGTTTTGAAAGTTGGATTCCGACGAGAATTACTTTCAGTTGAAATTATTAAACTAATTTTTAACTAGTTGCAACCCGTGAAATATTCACGGAAGTAAAACAAATTCACATTTTTGAAAAACACAAGATTGAAAAAGATGTTCTAAGCTAATTTTTTTAGAAGCCATGACTTCCACAACAGCCCATGTAATTTGAATATCGGATTATTTGTTAAAATAATACTGTTAAAATAAAAAAAAATAAAAAATTGATTTACCACTTTCGTAGTAGCCGGCGCTGCGGTTTCTCATTATGAAACATAATGGCAACCTGCTGCTCTAAAAGAATATGCCTTAAAACTCATTCATTGTAAACGAAGCTCGTACAAAAAGCTCTTACATCATATGACGAAGCTCTTAGAATATGATTTTGAATCAAGTCCAATTGTTTGTTTCTTTTTATTTTTTTCATTCTTTTTATTTTTTTCATTCGATTACTTAAACTATCAGATATGTCCAACAAAAAGAAAGGGATAATAATGTTTATACTTTCATATCTAAAGGTCAGTAGAGGAATAGACTGATATCAACTATTTCTATTGATATAAAATACCAATTGGTTTTTTTTTTCTATATTTGAAAGAGATTTTCTAATCATTCTCAAAGAATGAATACGCCATGCGTCTGCTTGAGTAACACTTGCACTTAATTAAATTAGTTGTGGCGAATGAGAGGCGCTGAATTTCATAAACCACAGAAAATTTTATAGTTTAAAGTGGATTTCAATTCAGAAAAACCTCCTTATTTGGCAATATCTAATCACTTACGTTCGCCTGGAAATCATGATGTCAAACAGAAATGGGATCTCGGCGATATCAGCACGCGAGAGAAGACATTACACAGCTAAACCTATAATTTGGAACGTTTTTCAATACTTGATGAGTGATGAAATAGATATTTCGAAGCGCAGGATAGAACGTCTACCGCGACAAATTTATCCGCTTAGATAGTGAAGAAAATTGTGTGCGAAGCGTGTTTCCACGGGAATTCGTTCACAACTACGGCATGAAGCGGATACGTGCAAAGCCAGTGGGATATATGGATGACTTTTACTTATGTATATTGTTAGAGCCTATCAGTGAAATTATTCGTTTTTAGAATGAAACCCAACACTTGATTCATTCAGTCAAAGAATGAATTCAATGGAAGCAAAACATCTTTGCAATGAATTCTTCAAGTGTAGCCGGGAATGAAAGTATGAAGAATTAATATGAGGAAATTCTACATCGACATTCAACAGCCGAGTCAAGTTATTAAAAAAAAATACAAAATTATTTAAATAATAACAATAATATAAAAATGTATTCGTAACTTAGGAAATATAAAAACCAGAATGTTTTCGTTATGTTTGTAAGATTCAGTTACGAATTTGAGCAATAGATGTCGCTATTACGTCCGGAAACATCAACCCATAAGCAAATTACGTCATAAAAAGTTTTTTAAAGAATAGAAGATATTCATTTGAAATTTTTGTACGATAATTTTTGGGAAGCATATTGTCAATAATATTTTATATAATCTTTAGATTGGTTTATGATTTTTATTTTATTTGTCACAATTTTTGTTTTATTTCTTTATTTATACTTTTACATTCTCAATTTTTAATTTAATAAAATAAAAATTTAATTTAATAAAAGTGATTAATAAATATTATTTTGCAATTATACTGTTTAAACAGTGTGATCTTACTTCATGACAATGTCCGATCATAGGTTTCACCACTGGAAAATCACAGAACTTGTGACACGGTTTCCTCTGGGAAACTTTGGGACATTAGCAGTACATTCCTGACTTGGCTCCTAGTGATTTTCATCTGTTCCCTGTCTTATAAGAACACACGTCAGAGGGTCGAATACATGAAGACGTTCTACGTGATGCAAAAAATTCGCTACAACAGCAGGATTCTGACTTTTATTCAGCCGGGATGGACAAACTGATCAAACGTTCTGATAAATCGCCATGGTGATGTCGTAGATAAAGAGTGGATCTGTGCCACTTTAAAGGCACCATTCTTCGAATAAATTTTGCTTTTCATACACAAGCTTTATAAGCTGTTTTTTTTTTGATTGAATGCTAAATAGGCTTACATTAAAATCTCTTAAATAACATATTATAGAAATCAAAATTACAAAAAGAGAAAAAGGTAATAGTGCTTTTTATCTTCTTCAATTTGTTTTCACAAAACTAAAAAAAATTGTAGTTACTTAAAAAAGAAATAAAGAAAATCTGATGTAAAAAAAGAGACTAATACATTTTTTTTTAATTTTATAATTTAAATAAACTTAATGAATAAAAAACGAAAATTCACTTTAACCAATAATATTTACACTTATTTGTAATGATTTTAAGAAATGTTTTTATGTCGATGTAACAGATATTTCTACTTTGGTTTCGTTCAATTTCCCAATGGCAATTCGATGGACATTCAATTGTTAGGAATTCAGTAGAAGAAAAATTAAGCATCCAATGAAATGTTTCTAAAAGTATTACTTGAATATTAACTGGAATAGTTATTGTCTGCATGTGTTCCTTTTGGTTCGTGATTGTAAGTCTTGGTTGAAGTCGGTGATTTCTGGTTATCAATGATTGTTATTCTGAGTGCGAAGAGATGCTAGTTTTTGTGGGTGTTCTTGTTCTTCCGGGAGGGGTTTCCGTACTGGAAGACCAAGGTCAATGGCTGATGGGTCATTCATCCACCACCTCCTCCTTCCGTCGTCGTCGTCCAGTCGCTTCTTAGAACTTTTTCTGTTTTGTTTTTTCCAACTGAACAACTGTTATTATTTAACATTCATAGACTTAATTCAAGGAGAGTCTAAAATTGTCTGTTTCCTATCATGCAATTAAAAAAAAAGATTTGATCTTGTAGTGTATAAGAACCGATGTCTGTCCTTTTTTGTTTTGTCGTCGATTGATTTAATAGGAACTCGGTGCAAGATTTTTCAAAACAATAGTCTTTTATTTTAAGACAGAGGAAAATAAACAAAAACAGTTGTTGTGTAAAGAGCATTGCTCTTTCATTGGCAGCGTCAAGATTATTTTAAAATAGCTAACAATGCTGAGATGTTTTTTTTATTTTGCACGTGATAATAGTGATTTAGAACGCGCGAGTTCAATTACAATGTAAAATTAGGAAAACTTACATTACTATCTTCAATAATTATTTTAATAATTAAATGTAGCCTACTGCAATATTTTTATAATTTATTTTTGAAAATTTAACTGTTAAATATTTTAAAACTATATAATAACAATGCCATCACGTAAGTCTAAAACTGAAAAAAATAAAAGAAAAGAAAAAGAACGACCTAAAAATCCAGTCCTAAAATAACAAATAGAACTATAAATAAAAACAAACAAAAAATAAGAAGTAAGATAAAATATAAACTAAAAAAAAACAAAACAATAATAGACTAAGGGAGGGAAAATGAAAACAAAAGACCTTAAAAAGAAAAAAACACATTAAAGCAAATACACTTGCAAACAAGAAAACAACACAAAATTACTACAGAGCTCGGAATATTTCGCTTGCACCCAACCAAGCTTTAATTTGAGGATGGCTAAGAATAAGTGGTTGGCCAAAATATAAAAAACAAAAAAAAAGTACCACAATTAATTCTCCTTTCCACTTTTGGCTGAAGAAGCATGGTTGAGGCAAACGAAATATTCCCAGCTCTGTAATAATTTCTCCGTTTGTTTTTTGTTTGCAAATTTATTTGGTTTAATTTTTTTTTCAGGTCTTTTGTTTTGATTTTGTTTATTAAAAAAAAAATATATAAATAATATTTTTATCTTGTTTATTTATTTATTTATTGTTCTGTTGATAATTTTATGATTATTTATGGGCCCTTCTCTTTTTATTAGTTTTTTTTTTTTTTTTTAATTTTTTTTTTTCAGTTGTCATCACAGAAGTTTAAAAATGAAATTATTATTATATGCTTTAAATTTTTCTCTCATGTTAAAAAAAGGGGGTGCATATTACATATTCTGATTGAAAGAGATTAATGTAATCATTCGAATAGAAGGAAAGAGATATTAGTTATTTATTAGAAAACTCTGATCGTTTCAAATAACAGTTATGAAAAATAAAGTTTTAAAGAAATTAATAATTATAGTTTTTGAAATTTAATTTATTTAAAAACTTAAACTTTGATTTCTCTAATTTATTAACTTAAAAAAAGTTAAGTTAATAATAAATATATAATTCTTCATAAGTTTTATATAATTTTTTTTTTAATGCTTTCGTATTAAAAAGAAATAAAAGGAGAATATTAAATAAGATTTTAAATTCAATTCACTTAAAATTGAATGTAACAAAACGAAAGAAAGATTATTTATCAAAATATTAAATGCTACAACACATTTTGTTACAAATAAAATTAAGAAGATGATTATTAATATTACATGTAATATTACTTTTATTATTAATATTACTTTTATTTATCTTACGTTCTATAATAATACATAAATACTTTCTATTTCTTCTTTAATCACAATATTTCGTTCTCTTAAACGAGGAACTTCTTCAAGTAGTATAAATTAGGAAGAGAAAAGAAATGCTAAAAGAATTCGTTATTCAAATA
>JAFIDM010006943.1:3322344-3366435 GCA_023159025.1 Thereuonema tuberculata
CCCGGAGTGGGAAAATCCCTCAAGAAAAAAAGACAACAAAAAGATCTATACGGTATCTTGTCCCACTCCTCCTTCAGAACCAAACTATGTAACTTTGTTGAATTTTGATAGATAAATTGTGGGAAAAAAAAAAAAAAAACCAAAAAAAAAAATGACTTTTTAATTTTCTTAAAATCGGAGAATCTTTTTCAACGTTTTCCTTAACATTTGTGAATTTCTTGAAGGAGTCTTGTTCACTTTTTGTTTCTGGTAATTAATGAAAAAATAAAACTAATGGGCTACTGAATCCTATTCGCTTAGAAATCAAAACAATTTTAACTTTAAATTTACGAAAAAATATCAAATAGTGAAGTAAGAATTATAAGTTATTTCAGAACCTATTTATTAACCAAGAAAATTGTAGCAATATTCATTCACGTAAAATGAAAAATGGAGATCAACAATTACTTAAAAAAATCATGACTAAAAAAACAGCAAAAGAAAAAGTGCCAAAAAAAAAAAAAAAAAAAAAAAGTTTGCGAATGTGAAATGTTTTTTGTTGAGGAAGGACTTTTCTCCGGAAAAAGTTGAATCTGTGAAAGAAGAAAGTAAAATAGGAAAGAATAGCTTAAAAGATATTAAATCCCCAAGAGGATATAATTCAGTGAAAGATAAACAGAAGGGATTGAGAAACAAGAAATAGCAAAGCCAACTGAACTAGTAATCATACAATGGAATGACAAAGAGGCAAGATATTCATACAGAGTGTTTAAAATAGGATATTAGCAGATACTCATCTAATTGAAACAGATCTCAAGAATTACTCAATTAATAGGAATGAAGAAACGTTGTAAGAATCAAGCTTGAGAAAGACAATTTTTCGTTGTAGTTAGGAGATCAAGAAAGTCATTATTTCTCAATGCATTCTATATATGATACAGTAAATTATCCCTTATTAATTCTCATTTACACTAATTGTGTTTTGTCTATTATTCTATATTTCACATAAATGGAATCTTGAGATAGGGTTTTTTTTTTTAAAAAAAAGAAGATCTTTCTATCCAAATTAGATAAATTCTTTCTTCTTTTTTATTTCCATCATCGACTCAAATCATCATTTAAAAGTGCCGATTTTAAATTTTAGTACATTGATTTCTTCTTTTAAATTCTGCAAAGAAGTTGTAGAAATGAATTATTTCGATCCGTATTCGACAGAAGACTCTTAATTAGGAAGTGCGACATTGAATCCCTGTTATTATTTCATAAGGAAATGTTCTGTGTGAATTCTTTCTTATTCCAATGACTGAATTTCCTTGGTAAGTTTTCTTGCTTCTCTGATTCTTTGACCTATTTTTGAAACGGAGGTTGTGAAGGATGAGCCTCCAATTCCCACTGATATTAACTAATCTGAAGGGAATATCTTTAGGAAAATCTGTTCAAGGTTGAATAAAGCATTTGAATGATTTTTTTCTCATTATTATTTTCAGAAAAAACAGCATCTACAGCTATAAATAACGAATTTAGATTTTCCTGTAGCTTTTGTTGACAGTTGCTTTTAATGTGCATCAGATTTGTTTGAAATTGAGTTGGAAAGTATTTTTTTAAAACGGCTATTTCCTAAAAACACAACAAACAAACAAATAAAAATATCTAAATTGCATAATTTAATAATTACAATTAATTTTTTTTTAGTTTTTTTTTTAAATATTTGAACTTTTCCTAATTAAAGTTAGATTATTATAATTATTATTTCTTATAATAGGTCGAATATTTTTTTCTCAGAAAAACGATTTCAAACAAATTAAAGAATTTCTAAAACATCTACGGGTCCTTAATAAATTTCTTCTTTGCTTTGGTAGACTTAGAAGGCAAAGAAGCGAAAGATTTAACGGATTCTGTTTGTTTTTTATTACGGAAACTGAAAGAGAACAAATTGCTCATTGCTTCTTGTAGCCGAACAGAAATTCTTATCGCTGCTCAGTTGAGACAAAAACCCTGAATGCATTTGATTGAATGTCCAAAGGATTCACCAAAGGTTTCTTACAGTAGAGCTATTATTGAAAGACATTTACTTTCTTTCTCCTTTTTTTTTCTTTTTGATACTTAACAGAAATAGCAAAGTTTTGGACAAATTGAATATGATCTAGAATAGATTTTGAGTAATTCGTAGAAAAGTTTTCGGATTATATTTTTAAGCAAGAAGTTATTTCCTTACAATTGTCTGTTTCTGTCAACGGCACAAAGATTGTATTCATTTACTTTTAGGATTGTTGTAAAATTTTCTATTACTTAGAAAAACTATAAAAATTAACTCTTTATTAGAATTCTAAAAAGGCATGTTTTTATTAATTGCGACGTCACTTGATTTTCTTCTTTGAGTTACTAAATTCAAAAGCGTTTTAGATTTCTTGATTGAGGTCAAGAAGTTCCGCTTATCTAAGAGTGAAGTCAACAGAAATTGCACTCGATGTTACGTAACAGTGATTGAACATGACAATGATTAACTTTTTAAATACAGTCTATGATCTTGAAAGACAAACTGTCAATGTTCTATCTGGTTTTCTTTTCTTAATGTCATTTAAGATTAATTCACGCATTGTATCTTCGGGAAGTTTGTCTGTTTATCTTTTACCGATACATTTTAACAGAATGAAACTTCTACATGATGTTAAAGTTATATATTACTTATAATCGTTCAGCTCAATTTCTGTCATTTTAAAAGTAATTAAACCCAAAAGAGAATTCGTTGAGTTCCTCCAGACAGATATTAAATGAACGAGAAGAAACAAAAGAATTTTAAGCAAAAATTAACTTTTAATTTTTTTAAAAGTAAGAATTTAAAAAAAACAAACTTAAATTTAATTTTTTTTATTTATTTTTTTAAATTTTTTTATTAAAAAGTTTTTAAGAAAAATTTAAAATTTTCGATGACTAGCTTTTTTTATTCTTTCCTTTTCGTTGTTTTTGTTTTTAAAATTTCTTACTAAAATGTAAATCACGAATTACGCTAAAATTATTTCATTTCTTTAGATACACTACTCGTAAGTGGAAAAAAGAAAAAGCTTTATTGAAAGTGAAATGGAAGAAAAGCGAGGAAGGGTCTAATAACTGTTTAGAATTAAATAACTCATTTGATGATTATTTCAAGTTCCTTTAGGAAATGCTAATTGGAGATACGATAAGACGATAAGATCTGTCAGATAGTGTTCTGTCTCTGTTTGACGGAACCGCCCTTGACCAACTACCCTCGGCCCTAATCCCAGATCCAGAATGGCTTCCTGTTGAACAGAGTAACACGTTTCCTGACAAAAACTGAAGGGAAAACTGAACCCATACGGATCCTAATTTTCTAGATCTTTCCATGACCCCTTACTAACATTTCACCTGTGAGTGCTTGACCTGACAAGACGAACAAACGTGACTTGATAACTAATACATTCTGTTGAGTAAAGAATAAGAAGCCACTTTCATTTTGAGAATCTAGAGCCTTGATTTCTTTAGCTAATTTGTTTTAAAAAAAATACTAAATATATTTTTCTCTTGATTGCTAAAGGCTTCATTGAAATACTGGTATCGATAATATCTTTTCACCTGGTGTCTGTTTCAGGTTTCAATTGCAACAAAAGTCCGTTCAAAAATCATCAGTTATTTTTTGAAGTTTTTTGATATTGTATTAATTTGATTAAACAAATCGTCATAAAATCTTTTGATATTGTTTTTACAATGGCCTTTCAGTTGGATGGAGTTGGGGGTTAAACCAAAAAAAGCAGACTTTTTTCTTTCTGAATTTGCGCTTTGCATTTAAATTTCTTTGCTGAGTTGTTCCATAAATTGTTTATTTTGTTGTATTTCATTGCCTCCATTCCGCTTATAAAGTTCAAAGTCCGTTGTTTGAGAAAAGACCAAAGTTTAAAAACCCTTTGGAATTCCACAGAATTATGTGAGCAGAATTTTAAGATTCATTTCTTTTTATTTAATCCAAGTGGTAATCCTTATTTTGCTTTTCGTAGAATTATATAATATTCGGTTTTTTGTTTTCAGAAATGTTAAAGTCAGTATTTGTTGATAAATACATCTCCTATTATAAATGTAATTTGTTTATTTTTTAGTTGTTAGTATTTTTCTGTATAATGAATAGGCTTTTGTTTCATTAAGTAGAAGGTCTATGTAAGTAGTTTTTGTAAAGGCTTTTTAGATTCTTCTTCACGTATTTTCTTTGTAGGTTCTTTTGTTTCGTAATACAACAGCTTAATTTATGACTTCAAAGACTGAAATTCGTGACAGTGACCCAGTGACGTCAGGTAAAAAAAAATTAGGCAAGATTTTTGGTCACCTGCAGTTTCTTGAATTAAATTCTCTCTTAAATGCATCACTGTAGTGAAAACAAAATAGCAAATCTTTCTTATGAAATTCTTTTGTGTCAACAGAGGAAACCATTAAAATAAAATCGTTTGCAATTATTGTCTCAAACCACAATTATTACATTAAAGCATTAAGACAACAAATGCTTTGCGTAAAACACATCGAAAATTTTTGCTCAGTGGCATTCTGGTGCAAAGTTGCACTAATTTTTAAAGTTTTTCAATGATTTTTTTTGTAAGTAATATTACTTTCGGATTGTTATCAAGACAATATACATGTGTCAATACACAGGGGTCTGAATGTGGCAGAATGAATTGCTTCTAACAGTCTTTCTACAAAGATAAATAACTCTTTAACAAAATAGTTGCCAAATTAATTGGAAACTGTTTATCCAGAACTGTACGATTAGTTGGTTCCCTCTTCGTCTGTTTCCTCTCTTACTCTCATCCGTCAGTCAAAAAGAGAATATTTAAAGTTGGTTTTTCTATATTTATTCTAGATTGTAAACTTTTAATGCTTAAAGTGTTGTTATCAAACAGTAATTAATTTTCCAATAATTAATACAGTTTTGACAAATAAAATTTAGCAAATTAAGATCTAAAATAATTTCTAGAAAGTTCTTCTACCATTTGATTGTAACTTTTGCTTATCTTGCTATCTCATCTTAAATTAGTTCAACTGAAACAAACTATTAAAAAATAGAAGACAAATAAAGTGAAGTACGTTCATTTGGAAAATGCTGGATTCTAACAATCTGTTGATAATGTTTATTTCGTCAGCCTAAATATTATTCATATTCATTGATCCATTCAAAATGAACTAAAGACTTTTGGAAGCAAAACTGTAGGAATCCAAAATGAAAATGATTTTCACTAAGAAAAAGAAATCCAGTAAGCTTCCATTAATTTTTGTTTTTAATGAACATCTTTTGTCATTGTTTGTCTTCAAGTTTTCTTAGTAGAAGAGTTGGAAGATAGAAGATAAGACAAATTTTTATAGCCTTTATTTCATAAATCACAGCCTAAGGTCGTAGAAAATAGTTATTATTAGAGCAATGTTTGAAATTTAATATCTCGAAGTATTATTGATACTGAAATAAGAATCTTACGGCAAATTACTTTAGATTAATAAAAATAATAATAATAATAATAATAATAATAATAATAATAAACTTTGCCTGAAAGTTTATTAGACGGTACCCTTAGGTAATTTCAAAGAATAAGGCACATATATCCATTACATTCATATTTATTGATTTTACTTATTTCTTATGAAATTTAGATGATTCTAAATTTTTTTTTTTGACGTATTTAGTTTTATTGCCTAACTAATAATGCTAGTAGATAAATTTATTTGAAAGCATTAGGGGATTAGCTTCTCTACATTACTATTAATAAGTGCTATTTTTTTTTTTTTTTTTTTAAAAAAAAAAAAAAAAAAAAAAAAACAATTATTTTCTGAAACTATTGACTAAAGGATGGAGAAATATTTCTATGGCTTTAATTAGTATCTTTCAAAAAAAAAAAAAAAACCCTGATGAAATGTTTTATTACAACTTAATAATTTATTATATGAATTAAATACAAAAATCTTACTTTTCAAATATCTTTTTTAAATATTTGAATATTTTTTTTTAAGAAAGAATCGTTATTTTTTTTTTTCTATTTGAGAATTACTAAAATTCTGTATAAAATAGTTAGAGATAATTAAATAAATTAAAAATAAAACAAATTCTCAGTTGATTTCTTTGTGAATGCAATTAAAATTAAAACTAACTTTCTTTTTATTTGAAGATAAATGAAACGATAAGAACGTTTCTATTTTTGTGAGTTCTTAGTTTATTCTCGGGTGGATTCTCCTTTTTTCTAAAACCAATTGAAAACAAAATGAAGGAAAAGAATGTCAAAATTAACGGACTGTGTTTTAAGGGGGGGAACTGCGTGTTATTAACTGGGAGACAATAGTTGGATGTTTCCAGTTGATAGACACGCATCGCAAGGCTTTCAATGTTATCTTTTAAGGTTAATAAGAAATGGTTGCGAAGAAAGTATTTCATCTATTACAAAATAAATGTGTTTTGAATAACATCAATTTAGAAACATCCTACAAGATAAAAAGAAAACAAAAATCTTTAAAGAATTGCATTTCAATATTTGATAGGAAGTTCCACTTACTTAGATGGACTGTTTTGTGCCTTCATGAAAACTAAATGAATATTTATAATAATATTTAAAGTAAATAAAAAGCCTCTTGAAAATGTCCGTTTGGAAGGAAATTAGGATAAATAGCATTTGTTTTGATGCTCGGATATAGGGAATGAACTTGAATGATTATCAAATTCTTTGACCAAATTTGGAAGAAACCTGAGGCTATTCTTGTTTTTATTTAACTGACCTTCAAGTTTCTAAGAACAAGCAATGAAAATTTAATTTTTTATTTGGATTAAGTAACGAAAACATTAATAATATTAATAATAATAATAATAATAATATAAAACTGTGGATATCAACCCAAACCAGTTGTCTTTCGTTTTACTTCAATGAAATCGTTTTTAGGAGAATCTTAAATTCTAATCCTTACCAAGAACTTACAAAGATTTCTTTTGAGCAGCTGACGTAATTCCTTTAAAACTAATAATTGCAAACTATCGAAAAAGACGAAGTTAATTACAAGCAGTTATGTTATTCTGAGATAAGGACAATAAAACTTTCATTTACAATTTTACAACAAAAGTTATTATCAACTAAAATAATGCAGGAATGAATAACACTATTTTTGGTGCATTTACCGGATGGAACTATTGAATAAAAATACTAACAATATTTAGCATTGAAGGTTTTAGCTAATATTTTCAGGAAAATAAAATGGTTAAGTAGTTGATTGGAAGATTGGGATCCATTTAAAAAAAATAATAAAAGTAATTCTTAAATTTTAATACTAAATTTTGTGACAGTTTTATTATTAAAAAAAAAAAAACTATTTTTTTAAAGAAAACCTTAAAGTCTTTCTACGATAAAAGCAAATTATTTCAAACTGTTTTATTTGTTTTAACAAAAAAGCTTAATTATTATAGTAGTACAAAATTATAATATAAATTTGTACAATTTAGTAAATAATACAAATTATTCTTTAATTGCTCAATACTTCTAAACACATAAATAATAGCTTTATTTTTCTCTGCCTCAACTAATTGGTCATGAAATGTTTACCAATTAAAAAAACAACAAACAGATAAACAAAAACCACTTAAATGTTTAAGTAACTTTCTCATTAAAAATAGTTTTCGGTTTCTGAAGTTACTTTATTTGACTGAATGTTATTCTAAGTTATAGGAAAAGCTCAGTGAAAGGAAGTGACTTACCTGAGCTGAGAAGTAGGAGGAAGGCTATTGTGAGAAGCGCGTCCATCCTAGGTGTCATTGATAGTGAAAGCTAAGCCTTCCTTTCGCCTTTAATAGGAACACGGGGGACGCAGAGGATGTCGGGAACGAAGAAGAGCGTGTTGCATTGACCGACCTTTTGCACTGAGGTGAGAGCCAAGACCAAAAGATCCGATCCCTTCAGGAAGACACGCCTAGAAATCAAAAGACATCGTAATGTTCATCCAAAGCCATTGATTTTTAATTAGAATGTATTTTAATATCAGTTAAACGAAACGCTTTCGAACATCCAAACAGATGTTGATATTGTTTTGTTGTTTCAGATGCAAACAAAGTTCTGTGAACTCAAGATATAAACACATTTAATGCTATTAAGAATAAGTATTGTAACAAAATATTACTATATTGCAATATTCGATAAAGGTATTATTTGCTTTTTAATAACAACCAATTTACCAATTACATTTAATGAAACAATCATTGGATATTTGCCTGCAATGAAAACATGAAATAGTGAAAAGCCAAATGAGACGGTTGGTTTCTAAGCAAAGTTTTGTTAAGTTAAAGTATCCTACATCGGTGTGTGGTCGGGGGAGGTAACATTCCTAGAGAAACAACTGACTACAACAGTCAACTGATAAAGTTCTTTCCATAGAAGCAATTGTATCGAGGGTGACATTTGCTATAACTTAAGGTCAGTGATGAGCCCGTCTCTCTCTCCCTTTGACTTACGAAGCAAAAGAGAATCCGGTTTTATTTTGTAGAGGGTTGGGTGGCATCCTAAGCATCCGAAGGAGAATTCAACGCTGAAAAAAATCCCCGTTCTGAATCGATCCCGAGTTTCTAGCCCTCAATCAAGTGCATTACCAATTTCGTTTCGGACCCCTAAGAAAAGTTTTGAGGAAATATTTATAAGTTAAAAATTATTTATAATTGTAAAAATCAAGCTTTAATAATTAAGGTTATTAACCTTTCGATAGTTAAATTACACAGAATAGTCCTGTGGCTGAGCCAATGTTTCATTGATTATCTACAGGTAGTGAATAATAATAACAGCATTGGTAGAATGAACATAAATAATTTTATAACTGATTAAGTTGAGTAAATTTCAGATTTTTAACCAGTTACCAAAATAGCTTCAAGTTTTTCCAATATTAAACTAATGATAAGCAAAGAAATAGTGTTAATACGAAAAAAAAAAAGTTAAATAAATAAATATATGTAAAAGGCTTTGTATTTCTTCAGCATTAAATATTATAAATTGCGTAAGTAATAACAAATGTGTATCTATATTTAAGAATATTGCCCAAATATCTGCTAATGTTAACATTTACATTAAAGGGGAATTTAATATTTTTTTAGATAAATTTCCGACAGCTTTTAATTGAAAAATGTTTTTAATAAAGGAACTAATGTTACAATTCTTTCTTTAAATTTAAATTTTCTATAAAAACGAATGGGATATTGAGATCGCGAATGCAATGGTTTGGCTTTTATAGAAGATAAAATTACCTCGAGGCATTTAAGATGTAGTTAATAAAACTGGTTTGTTTTAAATTGTTTCATCCCAAGTGAAAAGATAGGACTTGTTTCAAAACGAAAACATCTTTACCTCGAAAAGGGTCAAAAATCAGTTAAGGTTGAAGATATACCAGGAAAGACAAAGAACCAGTAAATCTTTCAGTAATTCCGATGATAAAATAAGAAATGGTGTAACTCAAAAGTTAGGAAATAAGAATCCAATAGTTAAGACAAGAAATTCTTAAAAAATAAAGAGATATTTTGACTTTCGTGATTTATGAACCTTGAAATTTCTTCAATTCTGTGCAAAAATAATTATTTAGGACAAAAACTATTGTCTGCAAAATAATGGATCTAATTTAATGTGTGATAATGATTAATTTATAGATGAATCAAAAGGGATTTTGATGAGTGAGAAACTGAATTGACTGATAGAATAAAGAACCATCTTTTAATGATCTGTTAAAAATGTTTTTATTTTTTTAGCTGTAACAAAAACTATAGAACCTACTTATTTGAAACTTGCAGCAATTATAGACTATATTCATCTGTTAATGTACGCCAAATCTCAAGACTTGAATTGTTGAAGTTATTAAACTTTGAATTAAGTATTTTTTCCCCCTTACTGTCCGATATATACCGCCGTAGATGCTAAGAACGTATTTGTATATATCGTATTTAAAGTACTCAACACTGTCTAGAGCGATATGTAGCAGTTCAGATGCAACGAAATTTGGTAGGACCATATTCAGGTCGTAGGTCCCACTAGAAATCACAAGCATTAGGATCTGGAGAACGAGGTGGTAGGAAACGCACTACTAATCACTGTTCTTGGTGAAATGTTGTCATAGATGTACTAGCGTCTAGTATGTGGAGGAGCTCCGTGGTTGCATGAAAGAGGTTGACCAGGCCTTGTTGCTGTTGCAGCACGGCAAAGGTGTTAAACATCTCGTATCAATTGGCCATCACACAACATGTCACAAGAATAAATGTGGCTGTGGCAGGCGAGGGCGAATGTAATTTGCTGGAGAACATGAAGGTTGTCCATGCTGCATTTGGGACATGTACAACCTTACATTGCACTCGCCTAAAATCTGGTTTTTCAGTTACATTTATGTGTGTGACATTCTCAAATGCGGCAATTACGGGTGTTCACTGTTCCACTGAGGTGAAAATGTGCCTTATCTCTAAAAGATTTGTCATGTCCACGACTCATCCACTTCCATTTAATGCAAACATCAGTCTGGTTTTCCTATCGGCGGCAGCAACCACGTCGAGTTTTCTCGAATCATTCTCCTGGGGGCTTGTGGAGTCACTAATCCTCTACGTAATTGCTTACAACTGAGGAATTCCCAAAGTGAAGCCGCGGCATTGTCGTTGACTTCATAAAACAGTTTCACAAGCAGATTTCCAGAAGGTCATCTTAGCTGATACCAATAAGGACTATCTGTTGTGGCCACTTGGCTGTAGCACGTGTGCTTACTTTAATGAATCTGTCTTTTCGTTGTTTACAGCGGCGCAAGTGGCATAGTGGTGACTTTTAATACTATTTTTTCCCCCGGAAATTTCGGCCGCATATCCTAAAATGTCACCCTACCGAATTCCCTTGCTTTATATCGCTCTAAACAGTGTTGAATAGGGATACATTAATTACGACCACCTGGGGATATAAATCGATATCTATAATAATATAGATAATGTTATTATAATAGATTATAACTATAAAGTTATCTATTGTGAGTCACAGTATCAGACACAACAATAAACTGATCATTTCTGTATCATTTAATATGAATCTTTATCTGAAAACAAATGCAAAACCTTTTGTAGTGTAAAGATAACTACAATATTAGTTTCCAAACAGATCTTATCTCAGTTTAGTTTTGAACAATTCTACGTATAGCGCAATTGTTTACTGTTGCTCTAGAATCTTTGCTTTCCTTTCAGTCTTTGATGATAATCTTTAGCATTTATATTTAAAGTAAATTATTTTATAACAATAAACAAACAAGAACAAGGTTTCGATTAAACAGTTAAAATAATTACAAAAATGTTATCTTCAGTCTTCCATTCGGAACCTGTTTTCACGGTTTTTATTATTTTTTACCAGAAATAATATTAATTTTGTTTTTTGTTTTTTTATAGATTTATCTGCTTACGTTAAAGTGGGTTTGTCATAAAAAAAGAATTGTTATACTAAAGCTTGCAACTACACCCACACAAATCCCTTCATTTTTCTTCTCTTTTGCAATGCATTTCGAAAAGAAATAAACCAGTTGTTTTTTTAGATCCATTAAGAAAAATATAACAGACTAAATTACTAGTTTATCAAAGATAGTTGTAGATCTTTCCAACCTTTTATGAGAAATATTTGGCATCTGCTAAAAATCACCCGAAATATCAAATATTAAAGAATGTTCACAACTAAGATATTTCACGATAAATATTATTTCAGGAATCACCTACACAAAATTTTTATTTTAATTATTTATTTATTTAATTTTTTTTTTTGATAGAGGAATTTAGAACAACGATAGTAACGGAAAAACACCAGAATTTGTTGAATTAAATTTCATCAAAAAAGAACATTTTAAATAAATAATTCCTCTCTGGATTCAAATATAAATAAAACGTTTTATCAAATTTAATCAACGAAAGTAATTTTTTCTTCGGGTAAGTAATAATTTTTATTTTAAGAAAAGCATGCAAAAAAAAAAGTACATAAATATTAAACTGCAATATATGTTGCAATTAATGATAGAAGGAAAAACTGATAGAAAGATCATACGTGTTTATTTTTAACTTTTTTATTTAAATTTAAGGTCAATTTTAAAGCAATTTGTTTTGAAATCCATGTACAAAAGGCCGATATTAGATGATAAAATTATCTATTGATCGAAAGTGATGTACCAACTGCAATTTTCTTTTAATGTGGATTTTTTTTGAATAAGCCTAATTTTATTTATGGAAACTGTGAAAACCTCTGATTTTGCCATTCATTTAAAGTTTCAGCTCCGAGAAAAGTAATAAATGTTTTTATAATGGGACCATTTAGAATTTTTTGCACGCGTGGATGTTTCTCTTTTCCTCAAGTGATATTGCGTTGATTCCGTAAAAACATGACCTACAAGCTTTTACAGATTCCCTAAAGGGCTAAACGCACTTCTTTGTCTTCCGTTACGTTTCCGCAAGATAATTGCTTTAGTGACGTAGTTACATAATCAGGGTCACCAGAATTGAGTCTGATAAGACGGAATGGAGATTTTCAAATCGACGAACATAGCCGTTATATAATACTAGCAGCAAAGCCTCTCGGACGACAGGCATAAAAAAGAATCTGAAAAATCATATTATTATCAACTATCAACCATAAAGTAAATATCTCCGTATAAACTACATTTTTTGTAAAAAAAAACAAAAAAAAACATGAGATTTTTCTATTAGATGTCCTTGATCTATTCGGTCAAGAATTTTGATTTTGACGTCGCAAGCACGACGTTCTCGAGAAATAGCAACATATAACTGTCCATGACTAAAAACAGGCTCTGGTAAATAAATACCAACCATATCTAAAGTTTGTCCTTGTCAATAAATTTTACTAAAATTAAGAATGGAATAATTATTATTTTTGACTCATAATGCCGAAAGGCATTTAAAACTCACCTTTGTAATCTCAATACTTTGTAATCAAAATCAGTGTAAAAAACTGAGTAAGTATGCCAAATTTCATTAAAATGGGTGCAGTGGTAACAAAATTATTTGGTTTTGAACGTATGTATTGTTAGAATTTCAGTTGTCTAGGTCAGTTTCCAAGGATAAAATTTCATGGAAACAACATGAAATGATAAAATGAACTAATATTTCATACAATTTGAGTACCCTTGATTCAATGGTACCATTGAGAACCTTGGATCTATCTTAATAGCTTAATTATATCGAGTTACAGACAGACAGACAGACAGACGAACTTAGCCAATTATATAAGTTGATAGGTTCGTCGATTTGAAGATCTCCGTTACGTCTTACGAGACTCAATTCTGAATCCGTAACTATGCCACTAAAGCAATTACGTTACGGAAGCATAAATGAAGACGGAGAAGTGGGTGTAGACCCTAAGTCTTTCTTTAATGCAATACTATTTCCGACTGAATGTTGGCTGAAAATTCTGTAATGTATGAGGGAACTAAACAAAATACATAATTTTTCTTCTACAACCAAATGCATGTTCCTAATTAATTAGCGCTCATCTCTCTGATGGTATTCTGTCAGGATGGACTATTTGCTTACAGGAAGAGTAATATTAATGCCAGAAACTGCGAGCAAATGAAAGCCGTGATTTAACATTTTACTTGTCATTGTGAAGATGACCTTTGAAGATTTGTGATTCCCTTCTATGTAAACACGCGACTGAACCACGAACTTTCACAAATAAAACAGTTGAAGAGTTAAACATTAACAGTTATAAGAATAAAAAGGTAAGCTATAAGCGATAGTATTAATCATAGCAATAGATATAATCCAAATAACTTCCTAGGAAACCTCTTTATTCCTTCAGTCATATTGCTGAATTTCTTCAGGCATAAGTTAGAGAAACGCTTTTCTCCTACAAGAAAAATCATTACAAGTTTCTACTTTAATATTCTACTGAAGCAATATGGCGTCAAGGATCAAAACATATATTGCCAAGTGTAAAAAAAAAAGAAAGAAAAATGTGAAAGAATGGTTAAGGGTGTGTGGTTTTGTCCATAAATTTCCTAACTATGCGTGTTCTGTTGAGTATACAGCCTTCTGGAGTTGTGCATAAGTTGTGAAGTCCTAGCGTGCTGAGGCTGAGGTGCAACCTGTGAGGCACCAGACCAGCGGCGGGCAGGACGATGGGTTCAACAAGTACTTGGTCCTGCCTTCACTGCTTCTGGAGCTCGTGTGCTAGATCGGTATATTTACTGATCTTGTCTCCGTGAGTTTTCTGCATCTTCCTGCCGATAGGCACTGCAATATCAATGAGATAGGTCTGTTTGTTGATCTTATCAACAAGTGTGATGTCAGGTCTGTTGTGATGTATGGTTTTGTCTGTGTGAATGGGGCGGTCCCAGTACAGCTTATGTGAGGATGACTCGAATGCGCTTTGTGGTATGTACTTGTAGTACGGGACCGTGTTCTTAATAAGTGAGTGTTTGTAATGCTAGCTGTTGATGAAATGTATGGTTTTGTCTGTGTGAATGGGGCGGTCCCAGTACAGCTTATGTGAGGATGACTTGAATGCGCTTTGTGGTATGTACTTGTAGTACGGGACTGTGTTCTTAATAAGTGAGTGTTTGTAATGCTAGCTGTTGATGAACGATTAACGCTACCTGATTCTATCGGTGGAGGTAGTCTGTTTTGGAGAGAAGGAGACAGCCTAATATTATGTAGTCGAGCGTCTCATGCGTAGTGGGGCATTTCCTGCATCTATCGTCATGTGTGTTTGCATCGTGTAGAATGTGTTTCTTGTAGTTGCGTATGTGGATGACTTGGTCCTGTATCGCGATCATGAACCCTTCTGTCTCCCCGAACAGCTCACCACTCGTCAGCCATCTGTTCGACGCTTCCACGTCGACATGAGGCTGGCTGAGTTCGTGGCGATATCTACCGTGGAGTTCCTTACGAGCCCATGATTCCTGGAACTGCTGTGTGTGGTTATCAGGGGTGGTGAGTGTTAGAGAAGGGTTTGCGAGGTCCAGGGGTGTGCGGTGTGTGTCAGCCTTGACAATGGCTGAGTGGAGTGAAGAGTGTTGTGCTCTTTGGTGGAAGTGTTCCCTAAGTGTGTGTACTTGTTTTTTGTGTAGGGTGATGAGGTTGATGAGTCCTCGGCCTCCCCCCTTGCGGGGAAGAATCATCCTTTCCGTAGCGGACTTGGGGTGGTGCATATTGTGTTTCGTGAATGTAGTGCGTGTTGTGCGTTTAGTGCTTCGATTTCAGTGTTTGTCCATGGAATTATGCCGAACGAATATGTTAGTGTGGGGACGGCAAAAGTGTTGATGTGAAATACTTAGTTTCAATAATAAATTATATTTAAAATATTCTCCACTAATAAATAATTGACAGCAGTTAATTGAATGTGATGGTACTTTTATTTTATCATTAATATGCAAGTGACTACATGAACTTATAATGTTCAACAGTCTCTGTCAATAAACATTAATTCCATTCAAATTAAATTTAGCAAATATTGCATTATTCACAAAACTGTAACATATTAAAATTCAATACATACTTGCCAGTATTGTAGCTATTAATACATTAATCTTTCTTAAGTATACAAAGTATTAAAACATTAATACAGTAGACTTTCGATATGTCGAACTTCGATGTCTCGAAAACCTTGATGTGTCGAAAAATTATTTTTCCCCTTGATATTCAATAGATTTTTCAATATTTCAATAGATTAATAGATTTTTATTAATGTATAACTTCCAAAAATTTAACAACCTTGTATACTTAGTTAACTGTTTGTCAATTTCCCTTATTCAAAAAAAACAAACAAAACAAAACAAAAAATTAATCCTAAGTTACTAATTAATATACTGTATAATCGGCAATTTTAGTCTTTTTACTTTTCTTAAAAATGCATAATTTGTAACTAATAACTCAAATATATCAATATGAATGTACTCAACGGTTGCACCTGTTGATAGGAAGCTCTACAAATGCTTCCTAACAGGACTATGATGAAATGTAACGGAAATAAAATGAATGAATGAATGAATGAATTCCATATTCATCTAATGTTAATTTTAATTCTTATGTCGAAGAGTTTTCACTCAAAACCTTGTTATGTCGAATATTTTTCGAAGTCATCATCAGGTACTAAAGGCACCGCCTTGTCGCTGCAACCATGCTCTTCTGTCCTCAGCCGTTCTCTTTAATTCATAATTCCAGAACCCTTTGTGTGTCATCCAAGAATTTTCTTCTTGGTCTTCCTCTTCCCTTTTTTCCTGCAATTTTCCCTTCCAGAATAATTTTTAGAAAACTGTTATGTCCAATCACATGTCCCAAAAATTTTGTTTTTCTTTTCTCAATAACCTGTAATAATTTTTTCTGTTCTTCCACCTCTTCCAGAACTTTTTGATTTGTCTTCTTATCAGTCCAACTAGTTTTTATCACTCTCCTCCATATCCACATCTCAGCTGCCTGAAGGCGATTAATATCTTGTTTCCCTAACGTCGAGGTTTCACTGCCATACATCAGGATGCTCCATAGAAACGTTTTCGAAGTAAAAAATGAATTTAAAAGTAAAAAATGGCCGTTCAGTTGTGTCGAAGCAAATCGAGGTATTTTTTCAAGAATCTCTCACACCCTTCATTATCTCTGAGGCGTCAAGGACGATTCCGATAAATCCATCTGGTCGATAACTCCATTTGGGGAAAGGAGGGTGCGAGTGTGCGCTACTATGTCTCGCCAGTCCTTTGTTATGTTGTTGCTTAGGCGTGTTGTTCTAAATTGTTCAGAATTTATTGCGTATGGTTAAGTTAGTCAGCGAAAAACGTTAGGGAAGTTATAAAATGTGTCAGTGAATCGCCAGTTGTCTCAAAGTGGATGTTTCAGAACTATCTCCTAAAGATAATTACTGCGTCCCAAGCTAAAGATGCTGTCCACATATTACGACGCTTCATGGAATGCTCGGATAACGTGGAAAACGATGACTTGGCCGCTATTTTTCAAATAGAAAAATTGGTTGAAGAACAATTTCAAAAGAGATGTCGCCAGGCCACGATACTGGACTTTAAGAAATTCTAGCAATTTAAGTTCATTGTATTTTACTAATTCTTTACAATTTAATGTAATTATTTTCGACTACTTTTAAAATTTAAAATTATCATTGCTATATTTAGTCAACTATCATTCATATTTAGAGTTATTGTCAACTTACATTACATATTTACACTTATTCTCATCTATCAAGACTCTAATTTTTAGAATAATATTCCGTATCTTGTGTTTTTAAATGAAATTTTATGTTTTGGTTAGGACCTTGTTATCTCGAAAAGTCGCTATCTCGAATTTTTTTTAGCGCGCCTTCAACTTCGACATATCGAGAGTCTACTATTCTTAAAATAACAACATCTAATGTTTGAATTATTGCAGTTAAACTATGTAACAGTTATAATAACTATTCATTTTATGATATGTAAGATCATCATTAATAATCCTCATCATAAGTTCAACTAGAGCTTTTTGTGAAAATTATTTTCCTTATATACAAACAAAATTAACACTTGCGTTCAAAGTTCATTTCACAATACATCAGTTCGTATTCTAAGTAAAGTCTCAAAGCTATAAACTTCCGTATAAATCCTACGTTTCCACCTTTATCCGCGTACTCGATGATAAGAACTGGCCCAATTTTCGAAATAACTTAGAGTGAATTGTACTTACAATTTCAGAAGCAGCTACAAATCAAATGCTTATCACCTTGTGGTCCTGATTCCATACTAGGATTTCACATGTATTGTTGTTCCTTGATGAGTTTCTCCAAAAACCTACGACATGGCTTCCGATGTTCCATTCCAGCGATGTTTCTTCTTGACTAAGACTATTCATCCTTGTTTCTTTCCAGCAAAATAATCTAAACGAGGATTGTTGTCCCAATATGTCGACTACGTTAATATTTCTTAGCAAACACATCATTCAGAAGAAATTTTTCTCTTAGGATCTTCCTGACGAACGCAATTCTCATCAGCATAACCAGTCTTCTTGGGTCCATATCCATATTCCGGCATTATCACTATCAGAACAGCAACCGTCAAAAAACTGTTATTATTATTACTATTAAATATAAAAATAACTTGTGTAGAAAGGGAGCTTTGAAGTAGTTTTGATTTCTGATCTTTGTTCTGAAATTTCTAGAAGAGCTAAAAGAAAGGAATTCTTTTATGTTCACTTTTTTTTTCTTTGGGTGTAGAAATTTCAGAACTGAGAAGATTCTGACGATGATTTAAACTTAAAGGTTTAAATTAATTGTGACTTTTTCTTTAACAACAATTTAAAGATTTAAGATTTAGTAAGTTCGAAATTTATATAAAATTAAAATTACCACATTACTATTGACAACATGTTCTTTGTTAATCACAAAAATAAATGCAAGTTATTTAGGTACCGTATATGCTCCAATAAACGCCGAGGCTCTTATTGTCGCCGGCTGCAGAGAGGACACGGCCAAATAGTAGCCGGTCTCTAATAGTAGCCGGGTCTTTGATATTTACCTACCGGTACTAGTGTAAGCGTCTTTATAGTCGTGCGTAATACCTTACTTTATATTGCCTTACAAAATGCCGCCTAAATGATCATTTGAGATTGCCTTTAAGATTCGCGCGGTGGAATACGCGAAAGAAACTTCCGGTGAGGCGGCCACTCGTCATTACGATGTTGATCCGAAAAGAATCAGAGAGTGGAAGAAACAATAAGATAATCTTTTGTCTGCGAAAGTGGACAAAGGTGCACAAAAAGCGGAAAATGAAGTAGCTGTTTGTAATATTAGCCGGCATTTATGTTTAAAAAAATTGCGTTCTGAAGGTTTTTGTTAATAATGGCCGGTCTCTAATAGCAGCCGGTCTCTATTAAGCGCCGGGAGCCGAGGCTAGTTATGCAAATAAACGCCGGGGGCCTCTATTGGAGCATATACGGTATACCATTATTTTTTCTTCATAAACTTTAAAGAATAAGACGATTCCAAGATCCTTAAATTCAAATAATGTTATTAATTCACTTATTCTAAGTTATTTGTAAACTTAAGATTATTATTACACATTGATGACGACTGATGAATTTAGTTTTTTCTTTCTTTCCTCAAGAAATCTTCCTCCCTCACAGAGAAACCCTGTTCTTTGATGAATAATTGAAACAGAATTCGCTGAAACGAAATGTTTCTTTTAACTTTTGTTTTAGATCAAAATTATTTTAGTTCAAAATAATTCGTTTATACGAATTTTCTTCCGTTTTCCATCATAACTGTCTTGAAACGTAGAGAAATTAAAAACCCAATTGTAGACTTTTGGTTCAACAGAAAATGAATGATATAAATATTTTATAAATAGCTAATTTTAATTCTTAATAAATAACAATGTTTTAAAAAGAAAAAGCCAATACACAAACTAAAATTTAAAAAGCATTTAAACTCATTAAAAACTGACATGTTTCGAACAGCTAGCTGTTCATTTACAATGTTTTGAAAATCCCTATGTTGATTAAATGTTACATTTTATATTTCTTAAAATTATTGACTTTCGGATTTATAAGGAGGATTACGAGTATATATTTAATAAAAAAAATTTAATTAAAAGTTCATAAAAACTGGAAATGTAAAAGCTTTTCCTTTCTTTTGTTTTGTTTTTTGTAATATTAGATGCTGACATTGTGAGATAACTGTCCCTTAAATTTCCCAGTCACTTTTCCTTTTCATCTTCCGCTGACATTAATTATACAATCGAGATGGTTGCAATATTTCCTGGTTATATTTAGATGGTTGTAATAATGCAATGAACTCATGTCCTTCCTCTGTCATTAGTCAAGATCAAGACGTTATTGAAACTTCTTCGGTTGGGAATAACCTTGAAATTTTTTGCTTTCTTGTTAATCTGTTCATCTTCTATCTCCACTTTTGTTCAGAAGTGCAGAAATATCGTTGTTTTAACACCCACTGCCTTTGATGAACTCGTTCCCAAGTGATGAAGACACAATTAAAAACCCGTTTTTAAAAACAAGTAAAAATGACAAGTAATGATAAAAATAGTTAATTAAAATAATACGTCATATCTATTGTTGTCTAGTAATGAGTAAAGGAAGCAAAAAGAATTCGTTAATAGAAAACTTTCTTTATTCAAACTAATCTAAATTACTCACAATTCAAGTGTTGAAACTTCTGAACCGTGCAACTGCAACTAAAGTTTTCAGTGAAAAGATAATTTTAATATCCGTTTTTCACTTCGTTTCATTACTTTGTAGAATTAATACAATCCAGATCCTTCTAGACACTAAAAACCAATAACTTAACGTTTAGACCCGTAATGGAACTCATGTCTTCTCGAATGATCTCAAAACTCACATGACAATTTATTCTTAAAATAAGGAAAATTCCAGTCAACAAGGAAATACATTTTCATGTTAATAATTTTGAATGTATTTTTCGCATTTCAAAATTACTTTCATCTGCCTGAAGTTAAAGCAATGGTATCTAGTGACTGCAGTGTGAGGATATTATCAAGAGATCGATTTGGGTCCCAGCACTAAGCAACGTTAATGGCTCTTCATCATTAAACATTGATTTAGCACAAGGAGTAGACTGTTCAGCCCCTACTCGTAGCCCATCGTTTAGAAACATGGAAACTGAGACGTCGATATTTTGGTAAGTAATTGATTTGATATAAAATTTGATACCTCTTCTAAGAACATCTGCATTACCCTTAAAGCTGTTTCAAATAAGTTACGTTGGGTCTTAATTTATGGACATATTTACTTAGACCTAACTAATAAATTCAACGGTCGTTGCTAACTAATAATTCAATGGTAACTGAAATAACAGGTAATAACAGAAATAGTTATTGAGAGAATAATGGTAAATAATATTTAAATGCAAATTATAAGTTAATGACAATTAAAAGATTGAGGATAATTGAATGTGTGAGTTGAAAAAGGTACATATTCCAAAAATTGTAAACTTTTGGAATACTTAAAACTTGTTTTTTAAGAATAATTTTTTTACAAAAAAAATTTCTACTATCGATTTATACCTTTAAGCGAAGCGAACTTTTGTGCTTTGTAAATATATACACAAATAACTTTTTATAGCATAAAACAATGTAAATAAGTTGAGGAATATGTTCCTTTTTCAACTCAATGTTTTAAAAAAGAGAAAAATTCATATTCTTTTTTGTGTATACTGTTACGTAATGTAACATTACATCGCGCCATGTATTGTGCTTTGTAAATATACACAAGTATAACTTTTTATAGCATAAAACTAAAATGTGTTGAGAAATACGTTCCTTTTTCAACTAAATGTTTTAAAAATGAGAAAAAAAAACTAATGGTAGTATTGCGGCTTTGAGTTGAAAAAAGAACATATTCCTGGAATACGTCCCTTCTTCAACTCAATCGCTTTTACATGGCTCTGGTAAACAGACTTAAAATTGAGAAATATGCTACTTTTTCTGTTCAATGGATGTATATACGTGCAAAGAAGAAAATGGCTATCTCAGTTTAGTTTGTCATATTTTTGAAATATGTATCTTTTTCAACTAGCTCATTCAATTATCAATTATGTTAAGCAGGGATTAGAGGATAGAAACGATCTGATGTTGACAATGTAGAATGTTTTAATGTTTATTTTAAATAAACTGATTTTGTGTGCGCGTGCTTTGTGTGTACGAACAGTTGCGCAGTGGAATCTTTACGGTAAAAACCCATAACCCTTATTGATAATAAAATATGATACATGTGTACAATAGCAGATAGTAGTGATTGATATATATTATGAGATTATATCTTGTTCAATATATATAGAAGAAACAAAGAGTAATAAAATCTAGGATTAATTAAGGTCACATGTAAGGAAATAAATTTCAATGTAATCTTGTTAGGTTGAATAACATTAATTGTATTTCCGAAATAATTTTATATATTTACATAGTAATACAGTCTAAATAGATATATAGAATCTATTAATCTTTTATCCCTGGAAAATCATAACTTTTAACTTGATTGATTCATAATGCTAGTCAAAAGAAAAACGAAAATTCAGATCATTCACTGTTAACTATCGCAATGTTCTTTAAAATCTTCTTTTGATAGTAGGGTAATATTTTAGGAAATGTCACCTGTGGAATTAGGGCTAATTGAATTGTTTTTGGACGAAAACGATTCGTTAATACATCGTAGGAATAAAAGTGATTGGAAACCTCTGGTTTTTTTGGTAGTTTTTAAGAAAATTTGAATTTAAAGCGGTACTCTTTTGCGGAAGCACACATATCAGACAATGAACATGGCGGTCGACACTTTTGCTAAAAGGGCGCTACAGGCATTGGGAAAATTTTGCTGAAAGGCGCTACAACCTTTTGCCTTGAAAATGTGCACATCCGCCGCCTGTGAAAGAGTTCAATTCGAGATTGTAAGAAACCGCTGTTTTCCATCAGTTTTATTCCTAATATGAATTAACGAATCGTTTTCTTCCAAAAAACTTTAAATTAGCCCTAATTTCACAGGTGACATTTCGTACAAAACTACCGATAGTAGAATTATACGAAAGTTCCATTTATTACACAACGACTTTGTATCCTAGTCCCACTCATTAATGTTGGTATGTGTTGTCTAGTATTGCTTGTAGATCATCCTTTGTGTAAACAAACAAATAATTAAAAGTTCACTTACTCTATTATCAGACCAAGAACTGCGATTTCTCAATACGAAATATATAGGGTGTTTCAAAAATACACGGCATAATTTCAGGTATGTATTTCCCACATGTAGACAATCAAAATAGTTCATTACAACATATGTCCGGAAATGCTTCATTTCCGAGTTATGGCCTTCACAACATTGAAAATCACCGGAACGTTTTTCGTTCCGCCGGTCGTTGCCATTACAGAAGATGTTCAAAATGACCACCTCCTGCTTGAATACAGACCTCACATCGATGTCTCATTGAACGTTTTTCTTTCCGCAGGTCGTTGCCGTCAAAGGACACATTAAGAGGGCACTCTGACAGATCATTCCGAGGCGAAGGTTAAATTCAGTGGTGTGTTTGGCGTTCGACTGTGTGTCATGTACACAAATCAGGAGCTGGCAGAGATGCACTTCATGTACGGTAAGGCAGACGGCAATGCTGCGCTGGCTCGTCGTTTGTACCAGGAGAGGTACCCACAGCGACAATGTCCAGATCGGAAGACATTTGTAAGTCTCCATCACCGTCTGTGCGAGTATGGAAAATTTCACTCTCCTGGATTGGGAAGGGGACGACCAAGGTCTACAACTCCAGAAGAACAGGAGGAGATTCTGGAGACTGTGAACAGAACTCCTTCTGTCAGCACACGAAGGTTAGCGTTGCAAGTGAATGTTCCCCATACGACTGTCTGGAGACTGCTGAAAGAGCATCAATTGTATCCTTATCATTTGCAACGTGTACAGGCGCTGTCACCAGCAGATTACCCTGCACGAGTTAGGTTCTGTCAGTGGTTCTTGCAGCAGTGTGCTGCAAATCCGAACTTTCCTGCCTTAGTATTATTTACAGATGAAGCACAGTTCACACGAGATGGCATAACAAATTTCCACAATCCTCCGATAACACTTTGGCACTCTTAAATATTTATTCTGTAGACGGCTTTTCATCAAAACTCCATGATGTCGTTCGGCATTCTAAAGTTCTTAGACATCTTCGGTCTCACGATCAAATCCATGGATCCCTGGAACAAGAAACTTAAAATACCTCCTTTAGTTTCAAATTCACATTATATTTTAGAAAATTAGTATTTCTCAAATAAAACACAGAGAATTACGTTTGCATTTGACTTTACCCATTTAGTTTAGCAAACCTTCGTTTTCGTCCTGAAAAGCTGCGCCGTATTGCCAACTAATATACATATCGATTTTTATAGTCTGAGTCTATCGGAATAATCACAAAATTCGCACCAGATGTTTCTCCATGGCAACATCAACAAAGAGAAGAGGCATCATCGTATCGCTTTGTTACTTAACAGTCAGTCATTATAACAATAATATATACAACGCGAAGTCACTGTTCCTGACGTTTTCACATATTGTCACTTGAGATATCTTTCTGAAGATTTTTCCAGAAGGCAAATAAGTTAGTTCATTATTGTATTTGAATCACTAACTTAACACTACATCTTACGAAGGCAGGTAGGATTTAGTTACTGATTATATCAAGGAAACTCACTCGACTGTCATTGAATGTGGGAAAGTTATTCAAAGATAATTCGGCAGCAGATTCTTTTGTCTGCATAAAACGATATCTTTTTCTACGGATGTAACCAAGATTAATTGTTGAGTAGAAAAGTACGCGACCATCAGAGATTTTGAGGTTGACCGAAGTTGTGTGACTCATTCACTTGATTGAATTGACAAGAATTAAAACATTGAAGAAAACTGATTTTATTGTTTTCCCACTATCTTTGCTGTTACCTTCTGTTCATTTGGTCAGTTTAACTGTTTATTTAATATAACTACATACAATTAGCATTTTTGTGAAACTTTTTTTTTATACCTTTGGATTTATAAATATAGTTTATTGAAAATTTTTTAACTAGCTTTTAATTTTGACATAACATAATAGACTCACTTTTCTATAAAACCAAGCATAATTTCGTTTTCGACCATAGATAATATTTTGGTTTCTTGTTATGAACTAATAGTTTGCGAGAAAGAAAGCGTAGTTTGTTTGATTTTACAAAATAGGATTCCGATTCTGATTGTAGGCTTCTCTGCTGAGGGCAAACGAATAAACCTAACATGGAACTACATTAATTTTGTAGCGTTAGAAACATTTTCTTTCTTCCTGTGGTCGGTTGTAGGATGAACACTTCTTGGAGATCATTGATGTGATTGTTTCTCTTTTAAGGATTGCTTAGATATTTCTATGGATTTATAATGGAAAATATATTAGTCATTCTAATATTTTTTTCTTATATTAAGAGCTAACTTTTTTTTAATGCTTTTTATTTTTCTTTACAATTGTGTTTTCCCTCACAATATTGATTGATGTTATTGAAAATATCCGGAAAGCCCAGCACAGAATAAACAAAAACACAATTGCCTTTTCTGATTCATTTTACGGGGAGGATTAGGGAATAGCTGTTTCACCCTTCTACGGGAACATCAGCCCTAACCCGCCTCCCTCGATAAAATGAATCAGAAACTTTACCATAGGATTGCGCCTTTCTGATTCATTTTATCGAGGGAGGCGGGTAAGGGCTGATGATCCCCTAGAAGGGTGAAACAGCTGTTCCCTAATCCTCCCCGTAAAATGAATCAGAAAAGGCAATTGTGTTTTTGTTTATTCTGTGCTGGGCTTTACGAACATTTTCAATGAAATTTGTCAGCACGTTAACCCATTTATTTGATTGATGTTATATTGATGGATGATTGATGATATATTGATGGACCGGATGGATATTAGAATGTTAGCTTTTTTTTCCATTTTGATCAATTAGCTTAAGTCGACAATCATTTTACATAATTAAATGAAAAATTTTATTTTAAAAAATACTTAAAAACTAATGGTTTTTACCTAATATTTAAAGTGCAATAGAGAATTTCTGCGTGTAAATTAGAGAAACAATCGAGGATGAATCAGTTAAAGTTTCTTCTCACAAAAATAGAAACGAAACAAATAGAAAATGGAATAAAACCAAAATAGCAACTTAGGAATGAAATTTAGAGTGAACTATTTTTTTTGATATTTCAAGTTTCTCATTCTTTTAATTTACTTTTCAATGTTTGTTTTTACAAACTTTGGCTACAGTAAATTAGAAAACAGTATCAAAGAAAGGATTTTTTAATTAAGATTAGAGAACAATGTTAGTCGAGATTCAAATAAAGATTCTAAATGGGGTTAACATGAAGAATTGAATGGATTTAAGTCTAAGCCTTTTTAAAACAATGATAGGATGGATGTAGAGGGAATTCTGGGAAAAATCCTATTGATTAATTTGTCAAGGGGTGAACATGTTTGACGAAAGGTTCGTTATCTCATAATGAGAAAGTGGTTCATCGAAGAAAATTCCGAAATCCATGTCAAGATAAAGGTTTTATCAGTGAAAGTTCAAGGACTGTTGGGTTGTGACATCGGTCAATGATCCGAAAAGCAGATATTTCAAATGGAATTCTCTTGGCTCTTTGATTAGGTCGGAACCACAATGACGCCTCCACAGGTGACGTCACTCTCCACGATTTCACTACGCCACTGTGTTATCAAATTTGGAGTGAAAGTTAATATGAAAACGGGTGGGTGTAGACACAAAACACTCACGGAATCCTTTCTCGTTGATTATTTCGAGAAATGAGCGACAAAAACTATGATTAGCCAACACAGTCTGAGATCAACTGTGAGAAAAGACGACGGAGCTTGGTTATGAACTAGTTAAACCCAGATACGATAAAACAGCTTCAGAAGAAAAACAAAAACAAAACACAAAGTGGGATTTTTTTTTCTCAAATTTGAATTTTTGAAAATAACAACAATGGATGAGACCAAATTATTTACAAGTGACATCCTGGAACAGCTGTTTCACGCTCGTTGGCGATCATCAGCCAACAGTAAATAACAAGGTCTCAGTACTGAGGCTAGTATGAACAATACATCGGAAGCGCAGTGGCACCGATGTATAATTTTTGAAAATAACTTCGCAGTTGATTGTCTTTGTGACTAAATATCTAATTTGTTGTTGTTATCGTTTCAAGTACAATATTTTTAACTGAATTAAATAGAATAATTTTCAGATATAAAGTGATGGAGGGGGAGGGACATTTATTGTCAGTTTTAATTGAATAACCTCAATTTTACACTTTACACTTTTTTTTTTTTTAATTTGAAGTCGGATGATAGAGAAACTATAAAAGAGCATAAATTATTAGAAGAAATTTAAAACTTCATTCCTTATACTATTTTCAATAGATCTATACTACTCAAAAGGGAATTCGATACTAAATAAAAAAGTTCTAATCTCTCTAAGATAGGACTTCTAATAAGAATCTCCTTTGGCTTCTGGAGAACGGAAAGTTAAAGCTCCGACATTTCACTGACAAACCGTTGGGTCTATTTGAGAATGGGTTTTAAAGATAAGATCATTATGTAATGGAATTCAATCAAGAACATTCCTTCATTGGTTCTATAGTTAGAAAGAAACACACACTGATTTTAAGAGGCCAGTTTAAGAGTCATAAGGCCCGAGATCATTAACACATTATTATTTTTGTGAGAAGAATAATTCTTTTTCTTTGAAATTAATTTTTTCTGTACTTTGACTAAAGAACTATTGAAAAATGTAGTATCACTGGTTAAATGGTGGTGCAACGATAGCACAAACTAAAACAGCGATAATCAGGGGCCGAGTAGGCGATGACGAATTATTTTTAATATCCTTGTTACCACTTCAGTTGTATTCTCAACAGCAGCAGTCAATGAAAGAAAAAAACAATTGTTTGGCAAAATCCATAAAAGATTTCATTTCAAGATTTTATCGTCAGATTCGGTTCAAATTTCAGAAGGAAACCACAGAACTGTCTTTAGCAGAAAGACAATATATTGAGACTTAAATAGAGCAACTTGTGCCAACTAGTTTCAAAATTCAGCTCAATACCTCAGACACATTTGTATAATGTCAATGATAAATGGACAGATTTGTAATGCCCATACTCTCACATCATCTGCTCAGACCTGTTACGTATGCAAAGCAACACCCGTCCAAATGAATGACATAGACAGAGTGCTACAAAGACAGGCCAACGAAGAATCCTTTATATTTTGGTTATCAACCCTCCATGCCTGGGTTCAATCTTTCGAATGTCTACAGAGTGGGCGAAAAGTCCGTAAATCCCTGTCAGTAAACTGGATTTGAAATGAGTTGATGTGTCTATTGGGTCTATATGCACTCCTCCAGAGACATCTGCAGAGACGGATACGTTTCGAGGCCCATACGCTCATTTTCCGTAGCATTTGTGGCGTCACAATCGTGAAGGCATTGCGCACAGCAATCTGCAACTCAGCTTTGGAAACGTACCGCTGTTCCCAAACTTCCTGTTTAATGATTCCCCACAGAGAATTGTCTGGCGTGGTGAGATCTGAGCTGCATGGTAGCCATCCCGACCAATCCAGCTTTTTTCCCAAGGCTTCTCATCAAGGCGCAATCGCACTCTCATGGCTCTATCTTGTTGAAGCCACACAGTGTCAGCTATGCCTTTCAACAGGAGTTCAGATAGCAACCATTCGTTAACCATACCGTAAGCAGATAATCGTCTGCTTCACTGGACCATTGAAGAAATACGGTCCAAGCAATGTTCTTCTATTACCCTCGCCCTTATAATGTGCGTAGGATTTTGTTCGAGTTCTTGAAAGAAATGTGGATTTTCCTTTGACCAAAAATAAACGTTCCTATCTTCCGAAATTCTTCCCCATTCATCACTAAACAGAAGCCTTCGTTGATCTTCTCTTCTTGGGAAATGTTGGAGAAGTAGATTGTATGCTTCTTCGCGCCGTGTTAAATCCACATCTGACAGCTCATTCACTGACAATGGACGAAAAGGTTTCACTTTCAAATCCTTTCGCATTTGGTCTCTCATAGTTGACCGGGGAATATCCAATTCGGAAGCACCTTGCGAGTCGACTTCTTGGGAGATTGCGTTATGGATTCTTCAAATGTGTTGACAGTCTTCCTGTCCGATGTGAATCTTCACGGATCCTGACGTAAAAGTCTTCCGTTCCCGTGCCAATAATGTTCTCTTGGATGGTGGCGCCTTCCAAAATCGAAACTGAAAATTGTTAATAATTTGTGAAAGAATACGGTCGTTAGTGAATCCAATCTGCACACACTAAACGTTCTTCAATCGAGAATATGCTAAAATCAGCCATACTTTCCTTGCTTTTTTTGCTTTTTTGCTTTTTTGATTATTGCCATTATTCGATTGCTCGCATGTTGTCAATGTGCGATTGTTGTTTCCATTACTCGCTGATTGATTTATTTCCAGAAATCTTATATATACGGCTTTCTCCATAGCTTACATTTATATCCAGAGATATACGGACTTTTCGCCCACCTTGTATATGAATCCTATAGGCTAGACGTTAAAAAACAATGGCGACGGAAAACATCCGTTGTTGAAGCACGAAAGAAGATAATACAAGAAAAGACTAGACATAAAATGGGGTTGATAGTAGATTTTCCGAAAATCGACGGAGGTGGAACAACAAACAATGGGAATACATCTACATGATTTTTTTTCAAAATCCATGTAAATCCGCTTCCTTTACAGATGTAGGCGAAAATGTAATTAGAAGATTCGGCGTAGTCCTGTCTGCATTATCTTGTGGATACGAGTTGAACTAGGAGGCTTTCGATGAATGTGTAGTGCAAACAGCTGTATTGTTTGAGGCAAAGTATCCATTATATTATATACCTGCATCAGTACATAAGATTTTGCCTCATGAATCAGCAATAAAAAGATCTTCATTGGACAATAATCCGAAGAAGCTCAGGAATCCCGAAATAAATTCTAAGAGTTTTATACTAGAAAGAGGTTGAGGATATCTGGGAATGAAGATAGGAGTCTATTTAATAAAACTTCATCGGATCCATTAATATCATCTTTAAGATAGTTGCCAAAGACAAAATATCAATCCTTAGTTTAAAAGTTATTGGCGTTAAAGGAACTAAACGTTAAGAGGCTACCGATGTAATGGAGGAAGGAAAAGGAAACAGATATATCATCCTCAGAAAGGGAATAAATAAATAAATATATAAGTACAATAAGTAATCATCCTATTAATAGGCGAAAGTTGTACGATCTTGTAAATTTGTGGATTTGTAAATTTGTAATTTGAAATAACCAATCACAGTGCAGCATTGGAACACGTCAGGCATGACGTCACGCCCATGATAAAGATGGCGTCGCTTCTATTTTCTCCACTTCACTATGACGAATCGCGATTACATAATTATTATCAGCGTATTGAGATTTTCTTTCCCACATAAAGGAAGTTTACACTGAAATGCATGAAGTTCATGCGTCAAAATTTATCAGAGTTTATAAAACCTCGGTTATTATATAATTTCGGCTGTGTAGCCACTCGCTCACTAATCCACAAGTAGGGAACAACGACGAAGCACGTGCCGTCATTATTGTCCAGACAGGATTATTGGTATTGGCTGTTGGACATTCATTATTGTTATTGTCATAACTGGTAAATCAATTTTTTATTTTCTTTTATTTTAACAAAATTTGGCTTAGTCATTCAAATTATATGTGGGCTATTGCGGAAGTCAAGGCTTTTAAAAAATGAACTTGAACATCTTTTTCAATCTTGTGTTTTTCAAAAATTTCAGGATATTTCAAAAATGTGGCATTTGTTTTACTTCCGTTAATATTGCCTCAATTTTGACGAAACTATTTTTTTAGGGCAGCAGATTGCCATTATGTTTCATAATGAGAAATCGCAGCGCTGGCTATTACGAAAGTGTTAAATCAATTTTTTTTTTAACAATATTATAATATTATTTTAACAAATAAGCCGATATTCAAATTAAATATCGGCTGTTGTGGAAGTCATGGCTTATAAAAAAATTAGCTTAGAACATATTTTTCAATCTTGTGTTTTTCAAAAATGTTGAATTTGTTTTACTTCCGTGAATATTTCATGGGTCGCAACTAGTCAATATAAAACAAACAAAAAAACCTAACTTAATTAGCATCTACGTCCCGTCAACAATGGCGGAAGAACAATGTGACGGCTTTGAATTGAGATAGAGTATTGTAAGTAGAAGCGTTTTCTATGTTTAAATATTATTTGTAATTTCTTCATTCAAGTCGAGAAATGTCTCGAACGACTCTTCAGTTCGTCACTGAGGACAATTGGTTTCTGCATCTAATGCTCGTTTAAATTTTTCATTTAGAAATTGAAATGTAAATTTAATCTTTTATAAATAAAAACTAAAAACTACGCACAGTTTAAGAAATTGTATTGATATTTAAAAAACATGGATACTATAGGAACTTTTGGGTTTTTGGTACGATCTTCATTCTAGGAAGATTATTGAAGGAACATCTGATTCAATATTTTAATATCCTTATTATTAAGAGATCCGAATATTGACCCTGGTCAATAGAGATTTTATAATACTCCTGTTTTAAATGAACATCACTCATCTTATCGAATTGGCTTTTACTTAATACGACAGAACTATTTTTTTTTTGTCTAACTTTCTAATCACTATTATTCCTCATATGCTTTTTCTTCGATAATGAAAAGGTAACCCCTACCATTGTGCCTCTGAATCTTGTGAGCTAATCTACCAACTCTTATTCTAATGTTGTTTTCTTGTTCCTCAGACATACACTGGTATGCAAGGCCATTTCCGTTACGCCTATAATGTTTTCTGGAAATTTTATATTTGAAAGTTTAAAATTATTATGTGTTTTGATAAATTTTGATACATACAGAGTCATTAAAAATTTCCTTTACAAACTTTAGGTCAGGAATACAAAAACAAGCCGTATTCATACTTGAAATATACGCTAGAGGGCGCTGTTTGGCAGCACATTATTGGGCAATGTCAGCCATTGTCATTTGAGACGTTGACTTTGTACAATAGCATATATCGCTTTACTAATGCTGAGATGGCAGATATGCACTTAGCCAATGGTGCAGCGAACTGAAACGGACGAGCAGCTGTAAGATTGTATCGTGAACGGTTCCCCAAAAGAAATGGTGTCCAAACATCAAACGTTTTGTGTGAAAATGGACCGTTCGATGGTAACAGGCAAGATTGTGGTCGGCAACGATCGACGAGCGCACCTGCCATTGAGGAAAAGGTATTACACCGAATTGAACGCAATCCACGTACAAGTACACGAGCTATTGCGAATTATTTCTGAACCTTAAAGTACCTCTGGCACATTCGGGTGGAATTTGTGAATGTACGTTCCGCTATGAATATAGTTTATTTTTGTATTCCCGACCTACCTTTAAAGTTTATATAGGAAATTTTGATCTAATTAAATGTATTCAGAGCACTCTGAAGTAGTGCTAATATATCTTGGGTTGACACTTTGTAAACAAACTATTGAAAGGCTACGGAAAAAGATTATGTAAAAAAAAAAAAAAAATTATAAATTCACTGGAATGAATATTTATTAAAATCGAATAACAAATAAAAATATCGCGCACAATTAAAAAATAACTAAAACATAGTACCGTCAGCCAGGACGTTTCGATCTGTCGTTCATTAAGGACACAAATGTTAGCGAAAGGAAGCATAATTGGTCAAAGATTGACCACATGATAAGAAAGAGAGCGATGTCTTTCATGTCTGTTTGTTGTATGACGTAGAACCAATCCTCTTCCTCTTTCATCTTATATTCCTTTATAATCTTCTTTGTTGCTCTTTTGTCGGTTTTTCAGATGACGATGCTATAGTGGTTTTCCGTAGATTTTAACATCCTGGTTTATGGTCCTGGATGACAACTTCTGTGACGGCCCTGAGATATCATGATGTGCTCCAGAATTCTGTCTTACCCTAACTTCAATAGCGACAATGCCTTGCGTCTACAACTTTTACGCAAGATGTTGCGCCCCCACATATTGAACTCATCTCACAGAATTGTTGGCTCCAACATTTCACCGATCGCCGGGTGGATTAGTCGATCATTTCCTATTGCCTGGCCATCACGTTCTCCGGATCTGAATACAAGTGATTTCTCATTGTATGGACATTTCAAAGAATATGTTGTTCACTCATGGCAGTTCTCATTTACCTTTGAAAATTTGTCATTCGATTTAGTTTGCAAACATGTTCAGCATCATCAGGCGTGTTCCGTTGCGAAAGTCCTTTAGATTCAAGTGACGTTATAATTTGCTATCAAGCGGTCCTGGTAAAGACTGTAATTATCCTCTACAAAATGAATTTGATATTAATGAACTATAGTCGAAATAAGTTTGTTCATCTCATGTTTGTTGTTGCCGATATGTGAAAAATAAGAACTATAGCAATGAACGTTAAATTAATTTCATCCATAAAGTTTACTGAACACCAAAACAAGAGAATATAGTAAAGATGTAGTGAAGGTTTTGCTTCTAGATTATTAATATGTATTGTATAGAAGATTATTTATCATCATTCTATTTGTAAAGTATTTGAACAAAGAATAGAATATAAGAATAAGATATAATAATGATTCTTCTTCTTGTAAGTTTTTAATTGTTTAAGATATGATATCAGATGAAGATATGAGAGAACATTTCCTCATGTTAGAATATTCGAACATATACATGAAATGAATATATTTATTTTTCAACTTAGAATTTTATTATTATTACTAATAAAATATTTACATGAACTAATTGTTAAGGATTGTTGATTTTATTGCTTTCGAAAGCAAGTTATTGAAAATAAACCGTAAACAAATGAACACTATTTTTTTTATATAAAATAGGACTGCTACTAAGTAAAAGAGCAAATTGCATCAGATTTTTAATTTCTAAGAAAAATGTGAACATTTGCATCTTTCAGGAGGAATTTATTTTATTTTGTTTTGTTTTTTTAATTTTTAACTTGTTCACTTTTTTCCCTTTAGTAGAGAGTGGAGGTCGTGCTACTAGTCCACCTTTGCCAATCCACCTTCCCCCAAATTTTCTGTTAAGGTGGGCTCGGACAGCGAGTGAAAAGTACGCACCATCATGTTGAAACCACAAGTATTTCAATGACTCGTCTTCCAACAATGTTTCGTTGAGGAATATCTTGTAAATTCAATGGGGAGCCTGATTGGCAGAAGGTACGACCCAATCAACCGATCAACGTAGCCCACAAGGTAATGGCTAACCTACGTTGGAATGTCACGGAGAGAGTGGAATGGGATTTTCTTTCGCCCAAACATGGCTATTCTGATAGTTGAAAATGCCATCTATGATGAATGTAGCTTCATTTATAAACATAAATATCATTGAAACAAAGGTTCTTCCAAACAAGGGACAGATACCAGGGACAGACCTCGTGGCGCGAAATCAGCTGTAACCAATGCTTGAACCCTCTAGCGATGTTAGGGGTGGAGCTCGTCATCATTTCAAACCTGCCAGATGCTCAAATGATTTCTGCCCATGGCATGCGCAGTATCCCGGGATCTCTTACTGTTCAACGCGATAAAGGATTGGAATAGTTCAAATTCTGGGTTATGAGAGTTCCTTTCAGCCCTGCAATTGATCCTGTTAGCTGTGAAGGTTATTTGTTTCCTGTTATCTGTTTCCCATAGCCGTTGATCAACTTTGTCGAAAGTGGTGTAAGAGGGAGTTCGACGATTTGGAAAAAAGTTCTGCTCTGCCATTACATTTGATCTTCGCCGTAAATTAACATCGACATACGCAGCAAACATAAACAGTCACTGCAATAGCACTTCAGTCAGTGACACAACTGATTGCATGGGATTATTGTATTGTGTTAACGACAACAATGGTAACAACTTTACTATCATGCATTAAGTAAAACATGCCAAACTATCCAAGTGAATAAATTAAACAAGGGGTTGTAAAAGGCAATTGGTGCGTTTTCTGACCCAAGTTCTTATCAAAAAAGTGTTTCATTTTCACAACTTCTTTACGCTCTAAAAGTTTGGTGCATGTATTTATTCACCTGTATATTCTGATTTAATAAAAACTTTTGACATTTTCTTTAAAAATATCATTTCAACAAATTTGATAATGATTTTTATACTGATTGATATTCTCTCTCTCTCTCTCTCTCTCTGTGTTTTTTAATTGACAAATTTTTTTTTGGTTGAATTTCTCAGTGAAATCTTTCCCTGAAACTATCGCAATGTAAAATAAAATATTTTTTTTTCTAAATAGCGCCAAAGGAGATGAAAAACAATCAGAACAATTAACATTGCTGGATTTTTAAATTTGTAACTTTTCATTAAGAAAACAAATGGATTCCAAGACAACGTTGTCAGTGAATTTAAAGTCACCTGATCCTAAGTTGACCACTAAGGATAGATTTGTCGATAAAATTGTTACTTTGGTAATTCAGGGTTTAAGTGTGTCATGATAAACCACATGACGTCACAGTTCAAAGAGTCCGTTGGCATGCACTGTTGCTCTGATTTTAGTATCGTCTCAAAAGTGTTTGTCGACGTTTTTCTTTGAGGAAACAACAAAAAAATAGCTGAAACCAATTTTAGGAGTTCAAGAAAGTTCATCTTAGAGTTTCCCCCTTATTATTGAGTATTTTAAGAACAATGTGAAGACGAAAAATGCTATATTTTACGTATTATTTTAACTCTATACTGTCATACCATAATGCACATGATGCGAGAGCTGCTGTTTTGCATACTGAAAGTTACTTATTTTTCTAACAAAGTTATAGTTTCAAATTCGAAAAACAAAGATTTTGTCAATGATTTTTGACATTATTAAAATCAAGATTAGCCTATGCTGCAAGGGAAATGACATGTTCAGCCGTATTGTAGTATTACCGCATTTCTATGTTCTTTTAGACTCATGATTAGAGGCCTACAAGTTTCTCCTAGATAAATGCAAGGACTCTCTTGGCATGGTAAACACAATTATTCTTATAATGAATATCAATTAACCCATTAATAAATTCATCAATCGTTTTAAATGCTATTCCTACTACTCTCAATTCTGCTTTTGTGCGTTATGCGTTATAACCCCAATAATTATATCAAATAAGAAAAATCAAATCTTTTTCATTGCTTCTTTGATTATTTTATTAACTAATCCATACTTGAATCCACATCCTTTCACACATCTCGGGAATGACATCTAATTCTTTTGAAAAAGCGTATTCATTCATAGTTCTCTGCCAAGGGCAGGTCCTTCACTGCAAACCCAGCATTCTACAATCTTTTCTATTTTCTGCCTTCCTCTTCGTTTCCACATAAGATCCATTTATCATAATGTTGTCGATCATCTGAAATCTTCTTCTGCCTCGAACTTTTTTATCGTTCACCATTCCTTCCAGTGCATCCTTCATTAGGGAGTTTCTTCTCAGCCAGTGACCCAACCAGTTTCTTTTTCTCTTCCTGATCAGTTTCAGAATTATTCCTTCTTCACCCACTCTTTCTAGCACAGCTTCATTTCTTATTTTGTCTGTCCATTTCACATGCTCCATTCTTCTCCATATCCACAGTTCAAATGCTTCTAGTCGTTTCTCTTCACTGCGTCGTAATGTCCATGTTTCTGTTCCATACAATGCCACACTCCACACAAAGCACTTCACTAGTCTCTTCCTTAGTTCTTTTTCCAGAGGTCCGCAGAAGATGCTCCTTTTCCTATTAAAAGCCTCCTTTGCTATTGCTATCCTCCTCTTGACTTCTTGGCAGCAGCTCATATCACCACTTATAGTACACCCTAAGTATTTAAAGTTGTTCACTTGTTCCAATGTCTCATTCCGAATACTTATGTTTATCTTCTTTGTCTGTCTTCCAATAACCATAGTCTTTGTCTTGTTTACATTTATCTTCATTCCATATTGTTCACAGCTGTCATTCAGCTGCAGTAGCATATCCCTTAGTATCATCTCCTCTTCTGCTAACAATGCCATATCATCAGCAAATCTTATGCACTTTATTCTTCTTCCTCCTACTATCACCCCTCCCATGTTCTGAAAACAATTCTTCACTAACTCCTCCAAGTAGATGTTGAACAGCGTAGGTGATAGAGGGCATCCTTGTCGCACCCCTCTCCCTATTCCACTTCCCTCTGACAATTTTTCTCCTATCCTGACTTTGACTCGTTGTTTCATATAAAGATTAGTTATTAGCCTTCTCTCTTTCCAATCCACACCAATTTTCTTCAAGATTTCCATAAGTTTATTCCAATCCACTCTGTCAAAAGCCTTTTCCAGGTCCACAAATACTGCATATACGTGTTTATTTTTTTCTAGATATCTTTCGCCGATTGTTCGCGGCAGTCCAATTGCATCTCTCGTACCTATTCCTTTCCTAAAACCAAATTGCTCTTCTTCCAACTCTCCTTCCACCTTAGAATATAAACGTCTGTTCAGTATTCGCAGAAGAATCTTCGCTGAGTGCGATATAAGGCTGATAGTCCTGAACTCATTGCACTTATTGGCATTATTTTTCTTCGGTATTGGCAGCAATACTGTTTCCATGAAATCATCAGGCCATTCACCTTTCTCATATATTTCATTGCATAATGATAGTATTTGCTTCTTGTCTTCACCCAAGCATTTTACTAACTCAATGTTTATTCCATCAACTCCTGTTCCTTTCCCATTCTTCATTTCCCTAATCGCAAGCTCAACTTCTTCCCTTAGAATACAACATCCTTTTTCGTCTTCTGATACAGCTGTTTCATCTTCTATAGCTAAGTAATCTGGACGATTCCCTGTCTCATATAATTCTTCTACATACTTCTTCCATCTGTTCAAAATTCCTTGTTTGTCGGTTATTTCATTGCCGATTTCGTCTTCTATCAACCACATGGACTTCTTATTCTTATTTGTGAAATCCAAACAAAAAGCGTATAATCAGAGGAAATAAAAAAACGCCCTGCTAATTGCGAATCGATATTAATCATTAAGCCCTTTTCGAAAAACTGAAGTTTCAATTCTTTGTTCTTTTTATGCAAATTCAAGAAATGCAATAGCGTTACCGCTGTCTTCTTCGTATGAAAATTGGATATCGTTTTGCAGAGAATTAAACCCCCTCTTTGGTATTTCCTGCACCAATTCGATTCAACTATGAAACGTTTTGTCAACATACCTTCTATAAAATTTAATAGATGTGACTAATTCAGGGATTACCATGGCTGTCATATCTGTGAAGACCATAATCATTTCGGCAATGAGAGCAGAAGAGGGAAGCCCCTAAAAAATTCCTCTTTTTTTGAACATAATAGGAATCTTTAAAATTAAAATTGCATCGAAAAGAGATGATATAACATCAGTATGAGATTTTTCTGTTTCAAAGTAATACCTTGTTTATCTAATATATCTAATTTATATTGCAAGGATTGAATTATAAGGATTAATTAATTTCACAAATATAGTAAAAAAAAAAGGATATTTGGTATGTTTAAAGAAAATATTATTGAGTCATGTAACAAAAACAGATGTTTGGCTAATGTTCTAAATTTAAAGCACATCCAAAGATACATAATGAGAAGGTTTAAAGGAAACGATCCGTTGCGATCTATTGTTAATTGTAGGGTGTCATTTATCTCTATTATTTCAAAATTAATTATTAACATATTAGAATACATGGGTTTCTTATCCGAATGGGCGGTTTCTAATAGTCATAATTTTTTAAAGATTTTAATAAGATACAAGAATTTTTCTAAATTGTAGATTTATGTCGCTTTATAGTAAGAAGCTTTTTTACGGGTATTTATTCATCCATTCCCTTAACATATATTAGATATATTAGTTTATTATAGAATTCATTCATTTTCACTTGACAAACACAAACAGAGACGTATATTTAAGACAAAATCGATTTTAACATTGTATAAAGCACTCTTGATTAATCAAAATTTAATTAAATAAAATAAAAAACAATAAAATAGTATTCAAACATTTAGACATGTTATGGTCTAAATGAGATCGTAATTTTGCTATAGGAATACAATGGATAACAAAATTTCACTTTGGAATTTATAAAATAAATAACCAATTGTTTAATTCCATTACTTCTTCTAAAATAAACAGAAAACACAATGATATTTTGAAAAGTATTTTCGAAACATATATTTTATGACCATTGAATACCTATTATTATTATTATTATTATAAATATCTGTTATTTTGATTAACATGGAGGGGGGGGTGAGCAATTTCCCAGTATATATATATTTATTAGGTACCATTTAAATATTAGTAATTGTTTGCAAAACCCTTCTGATGAAATTCTCCAAAATAAATGTTTATTTTTTTATTATTATTATGAAAGATTATTTCTAAATGAAAATGAGAAGAAAAAAAGATTTAATCAAAGTTTTCTGAGAAATGTTGTTCGTGACACAAGTGGGTCCAAGGGCAGCAAAGAAACATTTTCCGAGAAAAAAGAAATAAGCAGAATTAATGTAATCATTAATCATTCTCCTGAGAAAAATGGATCCTAATTCAAATCTTTTTCATGAGCGATTTTTGACGCCAAATAAAAAAAGCATTTTAACAAGGATATGAAATAGTCATGAAAAGACATTATGACCTCCCTAGTTAAACAGTGAATGAAAGATAGACTCACTCCCAACAACATTCCTCCCCCTCCTCACAATAAAACTCAATCGACGCCCATTCTCAATTAAAATAGTTTTTTAGTTTATCAGCATTTCAAACGATTTTTAACTTTATCTCATTAGACTTTGCTTCGATTTAATTATTTTAAGAATAAATTTTATTTAATACGTTTTTTTATTTACTATTTACAAAATCTGTAAATTAAATATTGTATTGTGTATGATGCAGATTTTAATTATTTGTTATCTATTAACTATCTTTTCGTAAGATATTGTCTAGGATATTATTATTATTATTATTATTATTGAAATTTCCTGTGAAAAAAAGAAGAGGTGAAGAAATTCACAGTTTCCTTAATTTAAAAAAAATAAAAACAAACAAAGATTTAATGAAGTGATTTAAAAACAGAATCAGGAAAAAAAAAACACTGATTATGGTTTTACGTAATTTAATTACTTTATTTAAATCTATTTAATAAAAGAAAGAACGACAGGAAAATTGACTTTTATTTTGAATTTTTAAAAAATAAGTTTTCTTTTCCCTTTTATTTAACTTAATTTGTGATAGTGAAAACGTGGAAAATGAAATTTTATTTCAATTCTACTACAATCATAGACGAGCCTAAGAATTATTCTTGACTAAATAGAATTAATTTCATCTTGTCTGTCTGTTTGTCTACTGGAAACTCCCTCTGATGGGAATTGTTAAAATTTGATATTTTATATTTCATTGCAAACTATTTCAATTTGATTAATTCGAGCCGCTTCAAAATAATTCTAAAAAATATACAGTATACTCTCGATATCTCGAAGTATAAGGGATGATAAAAAAAATTCGACATAGCGAGTTTTCGAGATAACAAGGTCATAACCAAAACATAAAATTTCACGTAAAAACACAAGATACGGAATAATATTCAAAAAATTAGTCTTGATAGATGAGAATATGTATAAATATGTCATGATAGTTGACAATAAGTCTAAATACAGCAATGATAATTTTAAGTTTTAAAAGTAGTCGAAAATAATTACATTAAATTGAAAAGAATTATTATATATGATACAAAACACATCTTCTTTTTATCTTCGCAATATTTCGCATTTTATTCTCTCTTTTAACTGCTTCATCAGGCTTAATACATGGAAAAACTTTTCGTAAGATACAGTAACGAATCTAGTAATAATATATACAATTAACATCATTTCAAACATTTTAAACTTCTAGATTATTATAGTATTGTTAACAATATTTCAATCTTCCATATTATTACAATAATGAGTTTGGTAATAATATTAATAACATTTCAGTCTTCCATATTATTACAATAATGTTAATAACATTTCAATCTTCCATATTATTATTACCAAACTCATTATTGTAATAATATGGAAGATTGAAATGTTGTTAACAATACTATAATAATCTAGAAGTTTAAAATGTTTGAAATGATGTTAATTGTATATATTATTACCAGATTCGTTACTATATCTTACGAAAAGTTTTTCCATATATTAAGCCTGATGAAGCAGTTAAAAGACAATAAACTGCGAAATATTGCGAAGATAAAAAGATGTGTTTTGTATCATTAATAATAATTAATTGCATATTGAGTTTGAATATTATGAAAAGAATTAGTAAAATACAATGAACTTACATTGCTAGAATTTCTTAAAGTCCAGTATCGTGGCCTGGAGACATCTCTTTTGAAATTGTTCTTTAACCAATTTTTCTATTTGAAAAATAGCGGCAAAGTCGTCGTTTTCCACGTTATCCGAGCATTCCATGAAGCGTCGTAGTATGTGGACAGCATCTTTAGCTTTCCATATTTGAGACAACTGGCAATTCACTGACATGTTTTATAACTTCCCTAATGTTTTTCGCTGACTAACTTAACCATACGCAGTAAATTCTGAACAATTTAGAACAACACGCCTAAGCAACAATGATGACTGGCAAGATATAGTAGCGCACACTCGCACCCTACTTTTCCCAAATGGAGTTATTGACCAGATGGGTGTATCGGAATCGTCCGTGATCCCTCAGAGATAATAAAGGGTGTGAGAGATTCTTGAAAAAATACCTCTATTTGCTTCAATACAACTGAACGGCGATTTTTCCTGAAAAATTCATTTTTTACTTCGAAAAATATTCGACATAACAAGGTTTTGAGTGAAAACTCTTCAACATAAGAATTAAAATTAACAATAGTTGAATATGTAATATCAAGGGGAAAAATAATTTTTCGGCATATCAAGGTTTTCGAGATATCGAAGTTCGACATATCGAGAGTCTACTGTACCTTCGTATTTTAATCGCTCATTCAATTACGAATCTCTTGTTTATCTTTATTTGTTTATCAAATGCTTTGTTTTCAATTATTCACATTTTCTAACCTGTGTGAGTTAATTGTTTTGGCTAAATAGAGGTTTTTGATAGTCTTTTCGTTTTTCTTGTGTTTAAATTAAAAAATTCATTCCATTTTTACGTGTGTTTAACCTAAGATGCCGAAGATGAATCCCATGGGGTTCGAAAGACTCCACACCTTGTAATTATGCTTTGTTTTGGTGTTTGTGTGTTCTCTTTTTATTTTATTTTTGATAAATTAAAAAAAGCAGACCTTAATAACAAATCAATAAAATTTCACTAAAATTCAATTATAACTTACTTTTGTAAAAGAATTAATAAATAAACTTTTAAAGAAAGATAAATAACATTATAATTAAAATCTACTCTTCTATCATAAAAGGCTGGAACTTTGTTAGGCTGTTAAATTCAATATAGTTGGTTATGAAATTAAACGGACTTAAGAAGAAGAGAGAAAAAGTCACCTTTTTACATTGTCATTAAATGTTTGTAATCGTGTTATGTTATTCTCTTCCTAAGATTTGCAAAATGTAGTTATTTGCAAATAAACTTACAATTGTATTTAAACAACCGCGTAGTCATTCTTAGGACCCACATCTATAAAAAATCTTCGACTGATTCGTGATGAGAAATTCATCAAACGAACGAATTGAATAACAGCAGATCTATTTTCAGTTCGGATTTTTATCGAAATAGTCAGCCATTGGATATTTCAAAATACTTTAATTAAAAATAAACCGAGATTGTTTTCAGTTTTAATAAAATTATTATGATTGGTAATAATTGAGTGGAGACATTAGAGGAACCAGTGAATGTGAATTCTGCAGAATGGATCCATGGAAATTGATTTTTGTGATTCACTCAGTTGGACTAAAAAGTTCTCCTCTTATTACGTCAATTAGTTTATTTTAAATCATATAAATTAATGTTAGTCTTTCTAACTTATTAGTTACTAATTAATTTAATTATATAAATAAATTCCTGTCTTCAATAAATTTCCACCAAATGTTAAATGTGAAACAGTGGGAAATTGAAACTCACAACTTTAAATTGTTGACTTTAAATTCTAAAAGTATCTAATTTTGCTAAAGAAAAGACAAAAAGAAAACTTGGCTTTTAGTAATGTATTTTAAAATGAAAAATATTTAGATAAGATAGAAATACTTTGCTGAAGTGACGAAAATAAATGAAGGCTTCCTAGTTTTCTAAGATTCAATCTTTGCTCAATATATTTGAACAGGTCATTCCGCAGGACAGAAACTTGTTACAAGAGTTTCAGCAGTAGTCTTTATTTATTTATTTTTATTTGTCATTGAGTAGCTTTGGGCAATTTTTGTATTTACGTGTTTCAGAATTTGATATTTACACAGAAACAGAAAAAAAAAATCCCACCTGTATTGTAAATAATTAAAAAAAAAAAAAGATTTCCTTAATTTAAGACTCTTAAAAATCTCACTGCTAAAATAAGAAGCTAAAACAAAAAGACTTAAGGTTCATTATTCGTTTTCTTTAATTCAAGCGTCTTTTTTAAGTTTCGGTTTTGATTTTAAATTACGCCGCTTGTAGAAAACAACACCAGTCTTATTTTATTAGATCCTTTATTTTCTTTGAAATTCTATATAAAGATTCAGCAAGAATAATTCGTTAGTTTTATTTCCAAAGAACTTAAATGGAATTACAAACTATAACAATTAAGATTAGGAAACGTATCAGAAAAGAGGTGCAAAATGACTCAGAGATGGTTTTTAACTAAGTATCACGTTTCAGTTACCCAATTCAACTGTGCTTTTACCAGTAGTTCCATTGCAGCAAATTTTAGAAATGTTCAGTGCATTTTTAATGATCAAAAGCAATGGATTATTAAAGACAAGTTTAGTTTATTTACGAAGACTTAAAAAAAACCAAAATTCTTTTCAATCCCTTAATGAATAGTATTTTAAATTTTAAAAAGAAAACTTATAATATTTAAAAGAATAAAAAATATTAAAGCGTTGGAGACAATTCTTAAAATATGGACCTGTTATTTTGGTTGGAAAATTCATCCCATTGTTTGTAGCATCCTCATCCGGAAAACGATTTTGGTTGAACATTCAAACAGTGGCGTACCAACGCCTTTGGGGGCCCGGGGCGGGAGTTGTAGATGGGGCCCCCTAGTCTTGCTTTTACAACCAAAAAAAAAAGGAAATCTTGTGTGGAGGGGGCCCATTATTCTTGCTTTTATAACCAAAAAAAAAAAAAAAAGGAAATCTTGTGTGGAGGGGGCCCCCTAGTCTTGCTTTTATAACCAAAAAAAAAAGGGAAATCTTGTGTAGAGGAAGCCCCCTAGTCTTGCTTTTATAACCAAAAAAAAAAAAAAAAGGAAATCTTGTGTGGAGGGAGCCCTTATTCTTGCTTTTACAACCAAAAAAAAAAAAAAAAGGAAATCTTGTGTGGAGGGGGCCCCCTAGTCTTGCTTTTATAACCAAAAAAAAAAAGGGAAATCTTGTGTGGAGGGGGCCCCTAGTCTTGCTTTTA
>JAFIDM010006943.1:3376527-3400024 GCA_023159025.1 Thereuonema tuberculata
CTCTTGTATATTGAAGTAAAATCTACCTTCTCTTGTTCGGGGATCATCTTCGATAGCGTGATACAACGCATTCATTATTAACGGTTGCGTTAAGGATGTGTATAAATTAACGATATCTGACGATATCATACATGTATTTGGAATAATGGGGCATGTTTGAATAAATTTCAATATAGGATCGCGATAATGTTCTTTAACGGACATTAAAAGTCAAAAGATAAAAGAATGAAGTAAATTGGTTTGTTGCAACCGATACAATATTTTATTCTAACAAGTCCAATGTCATCTAAGCGATAGACGAGCTTAAATATATTCTTAAAGCAAATAATTAATTGATAATTGGTTATTAATGTATATTTACTTCCACAGCGAAGCAAGGTTGTTGACAATGAAATTAACAATCGTCGATTCGACCTGGCTATTTTCGAACTCGGAGGCCCAGTCCCAGAGCAGCCCAATACTCATATGTGGTTTCAATTTAAGTAGCAGCTCACAGAAGTAAGATCGAGCGTCTTTAATTGCTAGTAGGTGAGCCGTAGTCATGATGTGAATAATTGATCGGCATCAGGTGCAGGGATTTGAATGGCACCTTTGTAAATATACTCGATAAGACTCTAAAAAGAAAAAAAAATATATATTAAGAAATTGTTATTTTTTAGAGGTAATTACAAAAAATAAAATACATTTATTTTATACTTCACCAGGGGAGGTCTGTTAACAGATACATTATTCGATTGGATTGAAAAAATATCGAGATAAAAAAAAAATACAGTAGAAGGATTTGTCCAAGTATAATTACTTTTAAAATGAAGAGAAATTTAACGTGCCTGACAGGGCCTCCGCGTGGTTTGCTGGTGCCGGGGGCAAGATTTCGTCAGGCGCCCCCTCAATCTCCAATTCAACAACCAAAAAAAAAAATTAACGGAATCTCCTTTTGCCGGTCCCCCTAGCTGGTCGCCCCGCCCACGCGACGGCCCTGGTGCCTGACGATTCAAAGAAATGACTAAACAAACGAAGGCACAACGCTACAAGAGAGGATTCGCACCCGAAGTTGTCACCGGGAAGAGACTGTATAATTACTTTTCTTTGAAAAATATGACGCTGTAGCTAACATTGCTCTATTGGCTTCTTTCTTCCAGTTCTCAGTTAAACTTATTGGTAAACAAATTTAACTCATTGTTTTATTGTTTTACAACAAAAATTATAAAATAAACCAAAATAAAAACATCCTGTAGCTTTTAGGTAAAACTTTCACGCAACTGAGCCAAACATCAAGGGTATATTCTGCTGATGATTCCTAATAAGGATGAAACAGCTGTTCAGAATTCCCGTTGATGTTGGCTCAAAGTGCGAAGACATATTTATGGTCCGTTAGTGAATTTCTCTCTCTATTTATTAAAAACCACCTTTGAGAAATAAATTGTTTCAATATATTGTCAATAGATGGCGCCTTCTCCATTTCTATAAAAAGGTGTTTAAAACACAGTTTTTTTTAAACAAAACCTTAATTTTCAACAATTTGTTTATTTTTTGTCATTAGCGGGGAACTTAATCTTCAAAATGACGTCTCAATCATTGATTTTGATGAAGTATTAAGGGAGATATTGCGTACCGACACAAAAACACCTTTGAGAAATAATATATTAGGATTATTCTTTATTTATTCCATAAACTCTAAAATTATCCAATTGGTGGATATTGACTAACCTTCGTATACGGTTCAAAGTGAAATTACTGATACATTTTCTGCTTGTTTCTGACGACGTTTTCAATATCCGGCATTCTGCTAATCAATAGATCTAAGTAGATGTTCCTTTACTGAGGTATTTATCCACTCATGCTTTATTCAATGAAATACCATAAGCAGTATTTGAATTGTGATCTGTTTTCTCTGTCCAATCACATAATTGTGTTTTAATTTTCACGTTTTCTTATGGTGGTGACCTTTGCTGATTTTTACCAATGATGGCTGACATTGTTCCAGCCACTTTTTAAAAAAATGTATCTTTTAACTCTGTTTTTATTTATTCCCAAGTTTATTCTTTTAATTTAAAATCTATACACTCATTCTAATTTTTGTTTTTGTTTTTAGAATCTATTATCAGCTAAGATTTAAAGATTTGAGAACTATTTCTCTTCGAAACATTAAAAGGAATGAACTGTAAACAAATTGCACTTGTTTGTCCAGTTATTTTGTATTCTTCCGCCTTTATTAACTCCGACTGAGCTACTACAATTTGTCTGTCCTAATGTAGGTAAAATTATAATCGAAATTGTGTTACATATAGAAAAAGAAAAATAGGCTGACATTCGTAAAGTTCAACGAAATATATAACCTTTAATTATTTTCTTTTTTAGCTGCTTCTTTTTCTTCTCCTTTTTTTTTTTTGCTGCTTTACGAAAGCAAATAGTAATGAAATTTAAGTTATTTTGCCCTAGTTGCAATTAAATCTAAAAATATTTGTATATATTTAATTATTTTTTTTCACTTTACCTCCATAATATCTGCTCTCACGTCTTCTAGATCAACTGTGCTAGTAGAATTGCTGCTGTCCGGAACTGGAATGTTCGCGGAGAAACTGCTGCAACTGCACAATATTACTTTGTGCACAAAAGCACTGTGCATAAAAGCTCCTTTGGCCGCAGACGATGATTAAGTCAATGAGTGTGGAGTCTTTCCGGAGGTTATCGAGGGCAATACCCATCATATCACAGTGTGAAAGTGGTTGAATGGGTATAAATTTACTAGGGGTATACCCTGCCCCGTTGTCGTCGGCTAAAACAAAGAGGGAATTGGTTAGAATAAACAAATGAAAATACAATGGATCATTTCAAGCCAGATATTATTTACAAATAACTGATAAAGGAAACGTTGCTGAAGCAAGTTAGAAACATTTGATTTCAACACTTAACAAGCAAACGAGCATTTGGAAAAAAAAATCAATCGATTTTTCATTAATGACATTCAGAGAATCATTACTGCTGTCTCACTTTGCTTAAAACAAGGACTTTAAATTAATAAAAATGAAAAGCTTTTCACCAGTTTTGCTTTTCAATAAAGATACAGCAAAAGAGAATTCTTACGTAAGATTAATTAGGGCATCAAATTAAAAGGAAGATAAAATTGCAGATTTTAAAAATTTAGTTTTTCTTATTTTGTTTGGAATAATACTGTTGTAATACAGAGCTTACTTCAATTTGTTTCTCATCAACTGATATTCACTATAAATTAAAAACAATCAAAGTAATAGACTGAGAAGATATTAGTCGTTCGTGTGTAGAATAAATGATAAAGTGATAAAAGCCAATGGAACTATAGAACTTAGAACACTAAACTATTAAAGTTACATAATTCAACAAAAAAGTCAACAGAAACTTCTTAAAACGGTTTCCCTGTGCGAAAAGAGGGGGGGGGGAGGGAAACTGCAAAAATTTCGACTTTTCTCCGATTTTTCCTCAATAACTTTTTTCCCTTACGTCCTACAGCAAAAACATACCTATACTATTTTGTAGAGCGTTAAATTTCCTACAATTTTTACTATTCAAACATGTTTGTATGTTAATTTGTTATCGAGATATGGCGCTTCGAAAAAGATGTCATTTTTCAAAATTCGCAAAAAAAATGCCCAAAAATGCAGAATTTCACCTTATTTCTTCTGTTATACCCGAATTATGATGAAATCTTGTTGTAATTATGGTTTCTGGTTACAACCACTAACTTTGGACATCCCCCAACCCCACCCCCGCTCCCCCCTTTCCCCACCCAACCCCAATTCACAAAATCTAATTTTCTTCTCTGATGGAAGCCAACCATATTCACATCATGTTGTTATTGATATTAGTAACTTTTCGGATCGATACCCCCCCCTCCTTCAACTACAAAATTATCCCAGGGCTGCTGGGTCATAGGTACCTATGGTATGTAAGTAAGGCTTCCGACACCCCGGTTTCACACTACCACAATATTACATTGTCGACTTACTTACTACAATTTTCACAATTCCTATGAAAAGCTATGGAGGACTCACTTGTGGACGCGGTGTAAGTGATTCTGTGCTTGCTAGATGGACATTGGGCATGCTGTGCCTTCAAAGCATTTGTGAACAAATAGAATTGTTCGCTGATGTTCGCTCAGAGACATCTGAACAGCATGTGGACAGGAGACCAACCCGAGTAGTGAGAGACAACACGTACATTGGGAAACTGCGCGCATGGTTCACTGAACCCCCCCCCCCATTCCTTCACATCGAGGCGATAGTTTCTGTGAGCACAGGAATCATTGGTCATGGCGAAGTGAACTGTCACTTAGCACGAGAAATAGGCATATCATGCATGAAGAAAGTGGTGGGGGGAAATTTTGAAAAATTGAAACTGAAACGGAAGGATAAGGTCATGACTCTAGCTTCCGTTGCCTGCTCGTTGAAAATTGCTGGTAAAAAATTCACTGTCGATCCTCACTCTCTTCCAGCGTGTCTGCATAGCCAAGAAATCTGAAGAAGATCTGAAAGAACTCTTCAAGTTTGAACTCGCACCCTTCCCCATGTCACTCTTCAATGAGGAGGGAATGCGCAAGGGAACAAAGTCTGCAATGTACTCACTCTTCACTCCCATAGAGGAAGTCAACCTTGGCAACAGGAAATATAACGTGATTGATGGTGGATACCTGTTACATAAAGTGGTGTGGAACAAAACTCCCACAACCACATTCGAGATGCTGTGCTCTACGTACATGAACTACGTGTAGAGACACTTTGGTAGCAATGTGATGTTGTATTTGATGGATACCCCACTAACGCCGGCTATCAAAGCACCAAAGCTGCAGAACGAGCTCGCCGTTCTGCATTACAATTAGCAACCAAAGTCGTGTTCTCATCTACCAGGTGACCATAGCACAAGAAAAGTTCTTGGCAATCGATCACAATAAGAGCGCATTCATTTCGATGTTGATGACATGAATGGCGGATGCTAGCATCGAAGTGAAGCAGGCATATGAGGACGCCGACGTGATGATCGTCAACACCGCCATATCCAAGACCAGCGAATTCGACAGCGTCATCATTACTGCTGAAGATGTGGACATACTTATTCTGTTGTCAGCTTTAGGTATGTCCATAAGAACATCTATCTTCAGAAAAGTGGAAGAGGCAGTGGTCCCAGTGTCCTCTACTCGCCAAGTTCCTGCTCCTTTCCCCTCAAGGACATACTTTTCCTCCACGCAGTGAGTGGTTGTGATACCACGTCAGCACCGTATGGATTGGGGAAGAACAAAATTTGCAGCACCTACATGAAGAATACTTCCCTCTTTGCAGCAGTGGCTCCGTTTCTCACACCAAACGCTACTCCTCGACAGATCAGCGACGCTGGAGAATAGTTCCTGGTAGCAGTTTATGGAGGCGACATTAACAATGACAACTTCGACGACCTGCGGTACCGATTATTCACACGATCAGTGACGAAGGCTAAATTGCAACTAGCCCGCCTACCACCAACATGGGACGCTGCCGAGTACCACTCCCTTCGCACTTACCAGCAAGTACAGGCGTGGTTAGGCAATGAACTTCTCCCATCAGTTTGGGGCTGGAGTCTAACCACGCGAGGGGTACTACCAATCCCCACAACCAGAAATGCTACGCCGGATGACATCCTCCAGATTGTTTCCTGCAAGTGCAGCAAAGGCTGTAGCACCGGAGCTTGCAGCTGCAAGAAAGCGGGTCTCCGGTGCTCAGCAATGTGCAAGCACTGCATAGGCCACTCCTGCGAAATCGCCCCCGCAAATGATTTGAACGAGGAGGACTCACCAGACAGTACATGAATACGACGACGGCGAGGACGTCATTGACAGCTTGATCGCTCGGGAGGACGACGAGTTGTTAGAAGCAGAATCAATGGCTAAGAAATCCCGACATGAAATGTAATGAGTACAAATGAGTACCTACTATGATATGTACATGTATATATGAGTACCTTTCAATAATAATATCTCTGTTCCTCAATATAATGTGCCTTGTGAATACCTTAATATTGTTAATTTCATTAATTTTTTCCACGAAAGGACTACGTCTTTTTTTTAAACATGCCCTGGGATAATTTTGTAGTTGAAAGGGGGGGGGGTATCGATCCGAAAAGTTACTAATATCAATAACAACATGATGTGAATATGGTTGGCTTCCATCAGAGAAGAAAATTAGCTTTTGTGAATTGGGGTTGGGTGGGGAAAAGGGGGAGCGGGGGTGGGGTTGGGGGGATGTCCAAAGTTAGTGATTGTAACCAGGAACCATAATTACAACAACATTTCATCATAATTCGGATATAACAGAAGAAATAAGGTGAAATTCTGCATTTTTGGGCATTTTTTTGCGAATTTTGAAAAATGACATCTTTTTCGAAGCGCCGTATCTCGATAACAAATTAACATACAAACATGTTTGAATAGTAAAAATTGTAGGAAATTTAACGCTCTACAAAATAGTATAGGGATGTTTTTGCTGTAGGACGTAAGGGAAAAAAGTTATTGAGGAAAAATCGGAGAAAGGTCGAAATTTTTGCAGTTTCCCTCCCCCCCCTCTTTTCGCACAGGGACCTCGAGATCAAAAACTTGAGAAAATGTTAATTAACCGTCCCTGAACAACATCCCAAAGTTTCATTAACTTCCGACCTTTTTCCACCTAAAACTACCTGTCGACTGGACTATTATGTATTTTTGGTAATCCAATTAATTTTGGGAGGAAAGTATTATATATAATAATATTCTTTGAAATATCTTTTGAAAATAATCCATATTCATGCGCTTTCTCAATTTTCCTATTAATTTCTTTTATAACTTGAGTTTCAGATTGTCCCATTATGCAAAACCCTTCTGTGAGACGAATGAATTGCTCGCACATATCGATATATTCACTCTTATTGAAAATTACAATGGCCCCTCCCTTATCCGCTTCAGTAAACACTACCGTTTCGCTATTAGATTAGATTAGATTAACTGAAATCTAATCATGGTGGCATGACTGCCGAGCACGTCGACCTGAAAGATCTTTTGTACTATCTTTTGTTCTTTTGGAAATATGGACAGACGGAGAGAAAGACTGAGAAAGGATGGTGTGAGAAATGCAGGGGAAACGGGAGAACCCCGGGAAAACCTGCCCAGCGCGGATCGCCACCATCAACGAAACCAACATGAGAACCGAACCCGGTACTCAGAGGTGAGAGGCCAGTGTCCTAGCGACATCGCCAACCGCGCGGCCACCGTTTCGCTATTACGTTTCAATTTCATTAACTCTTCATACTGCAATCTATTGAGGGTGGTCTTTGTTCTTTTCTTAAATTTGAAGTCATTAATAACATGCCCTACTTTTTTTCTTAATGCAGTACCGTGTTTATTTGGGACGAATCTAATCTGAGACTCTAAATTCGTTAATATATCCATTAGGACAATATTCTCATTGTCAATGTTGTATTGGAGTCCTTTCTTTAGAATGTCTTCCTATATTTGTGTTAGGACTAATTGGCTATCATTGATAACCTTATTATATCTTCCTTACTAACAGTATCGATAGCACTCCCAATTTTCTACAATGTCGTTGGGCGATTGCAATTTTAACGCATTTTGCTTTCTTTGCACCTTTAATTAAAATATACAAATAATCGGTTGATTCCATCCTATTTTTTAGAAAATTTGAGATCCGTTTCAATTGTGCTATGAGCCAAGATTTTTTAATGTGAGCTTCTTTACTAGATACTCACTAGAAGTTTTTGTAGTTTATGCCCTAACCTCTTAATTTTTTTGTTCTCTCGTATTTAACTTTATCATACATCCAAGGGATGTTAGGTTGTCTTTTCTACAAATGTTATTAAAAATAACGGCTGCCTTTGTGCCCTCAATTCGTTTATGAAGATCCAAGAATTTAACAATGTCATTTCTAATAAAACGATACTTAGATAAAACACAGGCAATGGTGGCCTTTGCAGTAAACATTATAAAAACTTTTAACGTGCTATTCAACACACAATTTCTATCAACTGCCATTTTTACTAACGAATCCCACTAGGGAGGATCCTTATAGGTAAGAACTTTGCTTGAAAAGGAACCTTAATTACGGCCGAAGGTTCGAAACGTTGTAATGAATTTTTAATTAGTATTAAATGTTCATGTGCTTATTATGGTTGGCATTTTTTTAATTGTATTGAATAGCATGTTAAAAGTTTTATAACAAATTCATTTTTAAAAATTTTTAGATTCAAGAAAAAATAAAGATTAAGAAGAATTGAGTAATGTAATATTTTAATATATTGCTTTATTGAATCGAAACTAGTCGCTAGTCGAAAAAACAAAAAATCGACGCACCAAGAAGGAATTATCCAATTGAGACAAAATTTGGTAAGTTTAATTTACATGTATAGAAAACAAAATTTCAAAACATTGGATGGTTTATTGGACAGAAAGAGCTACACAGAGTGAGCAGGTCAGTATGGCGTTGGTCCATTTCTAGCCTTAATACAAGCTGGTACCCGACGTGGGGTTGATTCATACACTTGACGGATGGTATTCTGCGGTATTTCTTAGCAAACGATCTCCAGATGGTCGCAGGCAACGCCCCATCACATTCCAAATGTGCTCAATAGGAGAGAGATCTGGCGATCTGGCTGGCCAAGGAAGTGTTTTGCAACCGAAGACAATCAATCGAGAGGCATGCCGTGTCTGGCTGGGCGTTATCTTTCTGAAAAGCCTGGGATGCCGCGAAAGGAACGGCAGCACAATAGGTCGTAGAATTTCGGCAACATACCCCTTTGCTGTGAAAGTGTCATGGAGGACTACTAAGGGGTCAGGTTCAAAGGAACTGGTGTCCCATACCATACCTCCCTGTTGTCGGACCTTGGTGGTATGTGACAGTAAGAGCGGGATCTTTACCATGTCCGGGACATGTCCAGATTTGTCTGCGCTGGTCGTCGGGATTTTACGGGTTTCATTACTGAAGAGAATTCGTCCCTAACCAGCACAATTCCACGTTGATTAGGCACGGCATCACTGGAATCGCTCTTGACGGTGCAGTGGTAGGCGGCATAATGGGCGCCGCGAGCGTAGATTCTGCTCCCCTAGTCTTCTAATAATAATAGTCGGGTGGTCACTTCAGTATTGGTCACGCATTGGATGGTAGATAGCGACAAATTTGATATTGTAACAGTAGTCGCTCTATCTTCATATTCTGTTATGTCGTCGCCCTAGACCGTCCGCTGCCCTCTTGTTTGCCGTTCAGGACCATTCCTGCCAGCATCGTCTAATTGCCGCATCTCTTTGACCCAACTGCCGAGCGATTGGTCAGTTTGTTCATCCAGCCTCTTTCAAACTCCTTAGATGCCGCGAATTCGCCTGCAATGTATTGTTACAGTCAAGGTAGGAAATCGCGGACATTATTGCGGGTCCCAGTCCCGTACAATAGGACATTCCATGTTATCCACTCCGAATAGCGGACAGTTATTTCAACTGTAAAAAAAAAAAAAAAATTTTCGTCAACAATTTCGACAAACACATCATGGTTGTATTTACAACAGTGTCCTATACAATGATACATTGTATCGCCGCCCCCCCCCCCCCACATACACTGATAGATGGTATCTGTGTCCCATGATTCTATACAGGAATCTGAGGACCTTTTTTTCGCTTCAGTTGCTTTGTACATGTCAATACCTCATAAAGCTATCCTATAAACGTGTTGATTAAAGTTAGTGCGAATTAAAATGGCGTTAGAAAGGAAGAGATTGGCACTGAAAGAAAAAATTGATGTTCTTGAAGAAAAAGGAAAGGTGAGTGTGCGTTGTCTTGCTGAACGTTTTAAAGTTGGAAAAACTCAGATAAGTGAAATTTTGAAGGACAAAGATGAGATTGGAAAAATGTGGATGGTGAATTCAAATGAAAATTCGAAGAATTTGAAGTTTCGTAAAACTGAAACAAGCAAAATCGACGAAGTAGTCATAAAATGGTTCCGCTCTGCTCATGTAAAGAACATTCCTATAAGCGGTGTTTTGCTTCAAGAAAAAGCCAGAGAATTCGGTCGAACTTTAGGATTGAACACGTTTAAGGCATCAAATGGATGGCTAGAAATTAATTTTCTATATACTGTAATTAATTTTGTCATTATTTTAAGTAAGACAAACGGATTAGCACTCATTTAAAAAGGAATATAGTAAATAATTTGCAATTGTTCATATTCTCTCATATCGCAATGGTAATTGTAAAAATTTAATTAAGATTGTACGTAATTTTTCATTTAATGACATGTTATAAGCTAAAAAATGAAAAAAAGATAGTCCTCCCCAATAGCGGACACCTCCCAATAACGGATGAAACTTCCGGTCCCGTGACTATCCGTTATCGGAGGTAACACTGTATAATGTAAGAGGATCTATGTAAACTGGAGGATACTGGAGTATGGGTAGTTGCTGTAGTATGTGACGGTGCTGGAAACAACAGGTCAGTAATGGAGAAATTAAGTATTAAAATGGAGGTGATAAATCCTCAAAGTTGGTTCCCCCATCCCTCAGATAAAAACAAAAGGGTACAGTAGAGCCTCGGTTATCCGAGCCCCGACTAAATGAGTTCCGGGTTAACCGAGTTAGTCCCAAAAAAAAAAAATATATTTCCCGTTTGACGCGATAGAAGCGTTCGGATGAAGTGCCGCGCAAAGTAGTGTAAAAATAGAAACTGCGCACAAAGGAATTAAGGGTGGGAGGGGGCAGCCCGCAAAGATCGTTTGCTGTCAACTGTCACTGACCTCAGTTGCTTTTTCATTGTGCTAGTGAACAGTTCGTTTTTAGTTTGTTTTAATTTGTTTGTATTGGTTACGTGATGAGTGTTAAACACAAAAGGACTGTTGTGTTTTTGGAGACTAAGTTACAAGTCATCAACAGACTCGATAAAACAATTAAAAAAGTGGCTTTAGATTTAGGCGTGGGAGAAGTGACCGTAGGAGACTGGAGAAGAAAACGGGCCGAAATCGAAAAATGGTGTTCGCAAAAAGACAACGAGAGTGATAAACGAAAAACTATGAAAACCGGAGAGTTTGAAAAAATTTCAAGTGCCTTGTTTATGTGGTTTACACAGTTCCGGAGCAAAGGAAGTCCAGTGAGTGCGCCTATGCTACAGGAAAAGGCTATATAATGCCACAAAAAGTTTAAAGACGGAGAAGAAGAATTTACAGCAACCAGAGGGTGGCTTCATCTCTGGAAAACAAGGTATGGAATCAGAGAGCTAAACATTTCTGGTGAGAAGTTATCGTCCAATCATGCCGTCGTACTACAGTTCCAGGATGAATTTGAATCTCTGATTAAAGATGGAGATTTATCAATTCAAACAGAAAGTGAAAGTTACATTGAAGACATTGAAATGGTGAAATAACTTTTTTAACTGGAACATGTACTGATGTAGTGTATGTCTTTTTTCCATTTTGTTTTTTTATTTTATTTTATATATTTTACGTCATTTTTTCATCTGATAATACAGTAGATGCCTTTTTTCACATCTTTGACCACGTTTTCATTCATTTTACCAGTTTACCATACGTTTCCCTCTCGATTTTTGACAGAGTTCGTGTTATCCGAGTTTTCGATTATCCGAGGAACCCTCGGTCCGCATTACCTCGGATAATCGAGGCTCTACTACATTTTTTTTTTTTTTTTTTTGATGCAGCTCACATAATGAAACTGTTTTTGAACACACTATCATAAAAGAAAATATTGATAGCTGTTGATGGTCAGATGATTAAATGGGAATATTTTAATAGTCTAGTCACTGTGCAAGAGAAAGAAGCCTTACATGCTGCAAATAAAATGAGGAGATTGAATCTTTGCGATGTAGCACGACAAATGTTCTTCCACTGGACGAGCTCCAATGCTATTAGGCCTACATACGTTTGATTCGTGTATTGCGTTGTAGTCAAATGTCGCTAGTTGTCACTTGGTGTAGCACTATAAATATGTAGCGCGTTGTCGCTTCCAGTGAACGGCCGGCCTTTAAGATGCTTGTTTCACTTCGTCAGTACGCGTTTAAGTCGTTACAAATTTTGTATGATTTGTCTAAGGAAGTACAGGTTGATAGGTCGAGAGTTGGACGTTGTCATGCTAGATAAAAACATATTAGGTTAAACTTTAGATTACGGTGCCCCCATGGCCGCCCGATAGTCGGTGGATGTCGCACTATTTTGAAGACTACGAACAATGTGAAATGAAGAATTAACTAGTAAAAAAGTAGAATGTTATTTCAAAATGGTTTTGCACGATCTTTTACTAGAAAAACTAATCCTCATCTGGCTAACTGCGATCTTGAGTTAATATGCAGTAAGTCACCACGGCGGGTAGCCATTGGCGGTATCGCAATCTAAACTACATTTTGAGAAAAGTAGAACGGAATTCTATGAAAGATTGATTGAAGTATCTTTAAAAATAAATTCTAAGGAACAGGTATCGAATCAACAGCTTTTGTCATTCGACGAATTGTATTATGAAATTATGGGTGTAGCTTAAGAGCTTGATAGCGATGCTGATACGTCCCAGCCAATAAGTACAGAGGATAAGGTTGTAAAGCTCAGGCTCCATAAGCTGGACCTGCCTAATTTCGATGATAACATTCAAAACTGGCAAAGGTTTCCTACATGTCTCAGAATAGCAGGATATCGCATTTTGAAAAGTTCCATTATTTGATTTCATGCGTTTCAGACCCTGCCTAAACAATTGTTAAGGGGATTCCATTGACTACTGGTAACTATCTTATAATAATGATTTGACCGATCGCTATCAAAATTCCAGAATTCTCGCAACTTATTTGGATTGAATCGCAAAGCTTCAGCTGATAACAGTTGAAGGGTTAGGAAAGTTAGTCAACACAGTTTGGGAATGTGTAAATGCATCAAAGGCGTTTGATATTCGTAACCTAGGAAATTTTGCGTTGTTTTATCTTACGAATCATGTACTGTAGCTAATATAAGAGGGCTAACTTTACTATTCTGCAGTAAAGGATGTCATGTATCCTTCCGCCAAAGGAGCACAAGATGTCAGTATCAATATTTTGCCTAAGTTATCCGAATTCAAGACAATAACTACTGTTGAAAAAATATCTAAAATTAAGTCTTATTTTTTTTAAAAATATCTAAATAATTTTTTTAACAATTTTTTTGAAGCTTTTCTTTAAAATATCAAAATTATAAACACAAACATAGAAATACAATTACAATTTTTCATCAAGGCAAAATTTTTATTTGTGTGTTTGTGTCGTCCATTATTTGTACTGTTATATTTCTTTGTCTACATACATACGTATATACATATATATATAAACATTTGTAAGATCCATCTAATATTTTTTTTAAAGTCTAGGAATTTGGAGTTTTTCTATAAAATTTAATCTAAATCATTCATTCCTTCATTTTTATGATCAATGAAAAATGATATTTAATTTTGTATTCTACATTACACATAAAAAAATGTATCTTATTGATAATTGTATACATAAGGTCTATGACAATATATTCATGAGAAATGAAAATATCGTAATTTTTTTCTTGAAAAACAGATATTAACTTCTTTTTTTTAAACTTCACTCCTCGATTCTTTAATTCTGAAATGAACTATTGACATTCAGTGGCAATCATATTTTTTTTTCTTAAATTTTCATGAGTGGAGATATAAAATGAACTGTTGGTATTTAGTGAATGATAATTTTTTATTTTTTTGTAAGTTCACATTACTGGGTATAATTTATGAAATATGAACTATTGATGTAAGTTACAGTAGAAATGAAAGCTCTTTTTTTTTTTTTTTAAATTGACTCCTTCAGATTGTAGTTCTGAAACGAACTGTTGAAGTTCAGTGGACATTGAATTTTTATTGAAATGTGTGATTGTATTGTTGCCATTTCGTCATTATCAGTATGGCTGGCAATTTATATTATATAGCTTTGAATTTCATTCTCTTATATTATCAATTTTCCAAAAATCAAGCTTATAACTTCCAAAAACATAAGACGTTTCTTGAGTTTGTTCAGGATGCTCTAACTTTAAGTTTTCTTGTTGAAGCGAATAAATAATTGAGTAATTCTAATGGACTTCATTGGTTAACTGAAAGGTCAAACCATTAAACTGACTCCACCCAAAGCAATGAATGAAACCAGATTCAAAAGTTTCTCAAAATATAATTGTTTTCTACAAATTTCGAAAAGGAAAAAAAAAAAAAGGTTTCTAAGATTAACATAATCTTATTGCTATTAATGTAGATATTTTCTGATTAAAATTGTTGTATTTAAACTTTCACTACATTTGCAAACCTTAAAAGCAAATAGAAATTCTTTGATATTTGTTTCCATTTTGATAAAGTTGCATTTTTTTTTCCTTAATAAAATCAAAGTTGAAGTTTTGATGATAATTCATTGAATGTGATAAAAGGTTTGAAGAACAGTACTTGTAAATACTAAAATTGTTGTAATATCAGTTTATACTGCGAAAAATAACCATACAAATAATTTTATTTCCTAAGCACTTCTTGATATGAATCGTGTAGAAATGTCTTCATTTTGTTTGCATCTGTCAAGCGAATTATTAGTGTCAATGATTTTGTGAAGTCGTACGTAATTGGCATAATTATCACGCTTTTCAAAAGCATTAACATCCTTCCGTAGATGAACTTAATCAAAAGCCTTTCATAATCATTAAATCCAATCTCTCCACTTGATAAGATTGAAGTAATATCAGATGTTATGAAATCTTTGCAGGAAGCAACGGTGAAATCGGAGGAAAACTCAGTGAGCGGTTTCAGGAAAAGCTCTTCAAACAGATTTTAATGGAAATTTCTTAATGATGCTAAACTAGATTCAATAAGAAAAAAGAATATAAGATTTTCTTTTTAATTTTTTTAAATTTCCATAATACATGGATTAAAAAAAATAATTTAAATATGAAAATAAAAAAAGATTTTTGAATTATCTCCATTTCAGTTGAACTAATCCCAGTCAGTTTCTTGAATATTTTTTTTGTTTTCTTAAGTGAAACGAAACTTCAACTTAAGTAAGTTTTGAAAGTAAAACTTTAAATTAAATAGCAGAAATTAAATCGACTATTTTAATTTTAAGTCTTTATTCATTAAGGTTCTATTTATTTGACTGTTTAACCAGAGTTCATATGAATTTTTTGTTTTCAAATTTATTTCTTTAGAAAACAAAAAAAACAGACTGTTAATTGATTGAAGTCTTGAAAGATTCTCGTGATCCTCCTCTTGGATTTTTTTTTTCCAACTCGTTTAACAATTGTCCCCTTCGGTATCTTTGATTGTAAATTGTAAAAATTAGTATTAATGTGATTATTTTGCAAAAAAACTTGAATATTTATTTACTCTAATGTTACTTGCAAGTACGGATTTTATTTAAAAATTACGTAATTGTACAGGGAACGATTTTTGACAATTCCTTTGGTCAAATGTCTTTGAAAAAGGGAATTGGCAAAAGTCTTCGATTTATTTACTATTTTTCGCTTTAAGATTTTATGAAGTTTTTTTAAAAATGATAATACCTGTTGTTGTGATTTATTTGTTTCTTTAAGCTTGTAATATATGGTAAAGGTTTGGTAATTTGATTAGAATTTGAAGAAAATGCTTTGTAAAAAGCAAGTGATAAATTGTAATAAATAGACACTAAGATTCAGTTGATTCGATCTCAGATTCTTCATCACAGAAAGCAATTCCATATGAGCTACTTTCGAAACAACTGCATTTCAAACTATTAGAGGAAAACAACGTCAAATAAATCGGAATCCGTGGAAGATTGGCCACCAAACTCGTACATAAGTTGGAAGTATTTCATTTGTACTTTCATCTCCCAAAAGGGCATCAAATCCATGTTATTCAGGCAGTGCGTCTCTTTGCTAGTAATAGTGCTTGAAAAAATCGAAACGATGGAAAATAATGATTCTATTGCCTTTTTTCATTAGTTTGTTTGTTTTGTTTTTTATTATTTTGTATTTGAAACCTTAGTTTTAATATTGGAATGTAATTACTCTTTTCAAAAATTCTTAAGAAAAAATATTAGAAGAACATTTTTCTTATTTATTTAGTTTTCTTTTGATAATTTAATATTCTGCGTTAAATTACTTTCATAATCAACTGCGTTTTAAATATAACATGATATTATCTGAATTTGTATATTTTCTCTTAAACATAATGTGGGTCCAATGGTTTAGGCGTTGGACTGGAGGAGCCCGGGTTCAATTCCCCGCAGTGGTCGGGATTTTTCCACTGTTATTTCTCCATCCAACCCTCTTCTCCAGTGGGTACCGGGTTTCTTACTCGGACAGTAACGGCGGGCGAGCGTCGTACTGATCATCCGACCTCAATTAGTTCAGTTGGTTGAGAAGTTCAGGAGCGCAAACTTCTCGCGCCTCCGTTGCAGTTTAACTTCACTAAACATAATAAAAACGATGCAACTTCGAAAACATTGACTGGAAAGTAACTAAAGCATTCTCTTTTTAACAACTTCTTGTCCATTTCATGGAGTTCAAACTTATGTACAGAGAAGTAACATACGTTTACATACGATACACAAATACCACGAACTTACCTGCATCACAAAATTAACAAGTTTGTTTCTACGTAACTATATATGTATATCATTTCTAGCGCTTACATTCAAATACTAATCCTGTATTAATATATTGTAATAATAAGTTTTATGTTTTTAATAATTTTGGAGATGTGGAAACAATGAATTCATTTTTTTGTAATTATTACTAACTTAACACTTGCCTTCGATGATCTGAAGTCCTTGGAAATCCTGAATTTAAAGTGTTTTCGACTCAGATATAACTTTAATTCAGATCTTGATTTCTTATCTTTAGTTATATCACTTTGAAGAATATTTTAGTTATAAAACAACTACACTATTTATTTGAGTATTTAAAAAGATGTGACTCAGTTCTTCTTTCATTCATTCACTCCCTTGACAATCCCAATTCGTATTATTATTTCTGGTATCAGTCTTTAGAATACAATATTAGATGTTTTTAGTATGCAATGTTTTGATTTGACTTTCAAATGAAGTAACTTTGCCAGTTTTAATTGCAATTTCTGATTAAATTGAAATTTTTTAAAACAATAGAAGAGATATATTTTATGAAGCTGTATGGTATTGAAGAATGACTCGTCAAAAAATAGCTGGATCTGCTCTTGTTCTTTTGTTTCCATTATTTTTCAAAAAAGAAAATTTTATGGACAACTGATTGTTTTATATTCCTTTACCGGCTATGTTAAAGTTAATATGGATTTGATTGATTTTTTTTTGTTTGTATAACGAATAAATAAAAAAATGGTTTACAAATTTAGAGGAAGTTGGAAGGTTTCCTTGCCTTTGTGTTTAATTACCCTTTCTTATTGTTTTCTAAAGATGCCTTTAATGGAAACATAATTATTGTTGTCTTTTGTTTTTCTGAGTGGCTTTGACGTGGATTCTAATTAACTCCTTTGGGGAGTCTTTTGTGGGAGCTATCCCGTGGACATTGGCCTATCTCGTGCCTACATCGATAATTAAAATGCATGCCTGCCTGCCTATTATCACTCTCTTTAATTATCTAAGATTAATTAAAATCTCGCGCATCTGGTATTGAATTGACCAAGTTTTAATGGAAACCTATTTAAGCAACGAAACAGATCTTGAGATTGGAAATGAATGGAAGGAATTAGCTTCACTTCCTTTGAATCGCTCAAGATAACCTTGCTTCCATTAGCTATACAAAAGAGTTCCGAGGAATAAATCACTCGCCTTCGAGGAATTAGTGAAATGTTGGAATAAAATTTAGAAATTATTTTATCAATGTTTTCTTTCTTTTTACCAAAGAAACAAGAAAATTATAGTTGGCATGGTAACTTCCAAATATGTGCATGGAGAAGAGATACAAAGAATATTGTTTTCTTTGTATTCTAGGCTTTCATTGGGTGACTGTGAACTAAATGGTAAGTGCTTGACTGCGACCTGGAGGAGCATAGTTCGATCCCCTATCCCGGCCGAGGCAGTGGCGTAGCAAGGGTGGGGGGACCGCCCCGGGCCCCCGCCTGAGAGGGGCCCCCACCAGCCAGCCTAGGGGCCCCATCCACCCAAGTATCCCGACAAGCCCCTTTACAACGTTTTTTTTTTTTTTTTGGTTGCTGAATTGGAAATTCCGTTTTTTTTTGGTTGTGGAATAATGGAACTCCCGCCCCGGGTCCCCAAAGGCGTTGCTACGCCACTGGGCCGAGGTCGGTGATTTTTCATTGCCGAATTCTTCAGACAGGCCCAAGGTTTCACTCTGTTAAATGTGTACCGGGTTAAAGTCTGGCCGATCAGCCGACTTCAATTTAGTTGCGTTGGTCATGAAGTCTTCCGGGATCCTAAGGGTTTATTTAGTGGTAGATCTTCTCACCTTCTTTATTGGGCGACTAAATTTCATTTGAATGCAAAAGTTGTTGATTTCTTATAACATTGATTTATGAGCGACTCAGTGGCTATATATTAATAGAAATAGACGGAATAGTCACTCAGGTATTTTCTTTGTTTAAAAAGATTAAGTGAGGAGAGTATTTGAAGCCCAAGATAAGATGATGGATCCTTCAGTTTCAGAAGTTTGAATAGAAATGCAGTGAATATTAAAAAATATCCTTTTGTCTAATTCGCTATCCTCTACTTTCAATGCAGTGTTATTCATTCAATCTAATATTTCCCACGGCCACTAAATTGAGAATTATTTGTTGGAATGATAATTGACCAGATTTGCATTCGGCAAGTTCACCTGCAAAAAGAGTGGAAGATTCCTTTGTTCTTTTGCTAGAATGTTCTTCATCTTTAGTTATCAAGTAACATTAATCTACAGAATTTACAATAACGAACAGTAATTGCACTAGAGGGACTGAAATAGTGAAAATCTAACTATCTTTGAGTTTAAGACTAAACTATTCAAATACTGTTTACGAGGTTCGGAGTCATTTACTTTAGTTCTTTTAAATTTATAAAAAAAGATCTGAAATTTCTACTGTTTAATGATTCAATGATAAACCAGGAGTAATGGTTTATTATTTTTTTATTTTATTCTAAATATAAATAATTTTCAAAATGCTGCTTCCTTTAAATGAAGTTTGATAATGAAAGGTTAGCGAATTCATTGTTTTTCCATTTCCCAAACTAGAGACGAATATTCTCTGACAGAACTTCAATCCTTCTACTAAGTGGTTTTAATTTAGTTCCACAGGAAATTATTCCTGACTGTTAACATTAGAGGAAGCTTCAATTGAAATTCCATTACTGTCTGTTAGAGTATATTGATGTGTGATTTTATGTCAAACAAAATAATTCATAAAGCTATTGCTTTCAGAATTATTATCGCAAGACAAAATCGGAAAATTTCTTTGCAAAGGAATAGCGTCGTAATTTACGCTTTCTTCTAATGAAACTCAGTTCTTAATCTAATAGAGATTAAAGTGTTTGTTTTCATTTTGAGTTGGGAATTGCTATTGAAGAGATGTTAGTCTACTCAATAAAAAAGTAACTAAAATAAACTCCCTCGTATTTGTAAGTAAAAGATTGTGTGTTTACTATTTGACAGTGGATTTCTGTTGATGGAATAAGAGGCTTTTTCAGAAGTTGTTCCTTTTAATGACAGCTCCGTTCGTCTGTTTATGAAAATGGGTTTAATCTATTTAGAAAGTAAATATTTACTAGAATCTAAGCGTTAGTGTTGTCAATTGATTGAGTACTTGTATAATGCCTCTTTCTTGGCGATTAGCTTATTCTTACAAGGTTCCACCCGATTACCAGCTCCCACGGGTCAGTGGAGCCTCCATCTGGTGGCTCCCATAAATCATGACTGCGATCTATTTGCCTCTGACTGACTGCTTTCCTTTGATCAATGAGCTTGAGTTGAAGATCAAACCAACAATTAACAGGTTTTTATTTGACAGGCTTTTTTTTTTGGAAGAAAGATTGGACTTTTGAGCAATTTCAGAATAATGATGGATGATGGCGTTTCCGTAGTTGCTAAACAGAAGATATTATATTTATTTATTCACCTCTTTAAAAGTTGATTCAGTTGAAATTTCAAAACACTTTCTTTCGAAATTAACAATATTAAAGCTTTATCTTTTCCAAAATGAGATTATCATAGGATATCCATTAAGTTAATATTTTTAAGTAAAGTAATTTATTAATAGATACCTTCGACATTTGTTTTATAAAATTAAATAAAAGAGTTAATTGAGATAAAAAACAAAATGTGTAAAGAACACTGCTAATAACTACTTAGCAAGCTTTTAAGATAAATGTTAACTGTAAAAATTCCTGATTGATTCATTGATTAAGCTTTAATAAATCGAGATTAGTAATTAATTTCAGATTAAAAGCTAATTAATTAAAGATGGATTTTTATTTTGTTTGATTTGTTGTAGCCTTCGTGTGATCGTTTCTTTTCATTGTAATTAAAATGGACATTTTTTAACTTGACCGAATAAAATTTGAATAAAATTAGAATATTACATGAAAAAAATTAAATCAAATAAAAACTTATTAAATGTTAGATGGATTTCAAGAATTAGTCGGAGAGGAACTTTAAGGTGCTAATAACTTAGTTAATTGTTTTATTTCTTCTACTATTAGAAGATAAAATAATGTCATTACACCTTCAGTTTCCACTGAAATATATATTTTAAATTGAAAATGTTAATTAATTGACTTTAAAAAGTTGGTAACAAGTCTAAGATTTTTATTTTTAAGAAAATCAGTGATTTTTATTCCTTGGGGACCAATGATTGAAGGCACTTCATTTCAACTCAAGTGATTAACTAAAAACATTTTAAACCGATTAACACTAAATTGAAAATAAACAAAGGAAATACAATGTTATTTCTTCCTATTGTAAGTACTGTCATTAGCTAGTGAACTGCTTTTGATTAGGATTTCTTCGGGGGGAAATCCCGAACCTCGCATCTTCTGAGTCTGTCATCGGTGGAGTTTAGCTGGCTGATGAGTCCTAAAAAGGACGAAGCTGTCCGTCCCAGTCTCTTCCCGGTGACAGTTCAGGGTGAGAATTCCTTTCTTTTAGCGTTGTACCTTCGTATTTTTCCCCTTTCTTTTCCCATTACTTTATTAACCAATTAATATTAATGTCAACAGATTTCGATTAAATGAAAACACAAAAAACCAAACTGTGAATTAAAGAAATAATTCTCACTATTCACGGATCATCTTATTTACTTTTATTTACTCAAACATTTTTTTAAGTAGACTAATGGATTTAGGATTTAACAATTCTATTAGCTCTCGTCTCTCAATTTGATTCATTGTCAGAATAAATGAATGTCCTTCTCTTTTGAACTGTTGTTTTTTCATTTTTCCTTTTTCTTTTACATTTGTGACTTTGTGATGCTGATGTCTGAAGCATGGTTTTTTGGAAAATTATTTTTTTCAGCATCTTTTGATGTTTGTTCTTTTTTAAAATGGGATTGTATGTTAAGATATTCGTTGGCTGCTCTTGTTCTTGGCTGATTGATTTTGTGCCCAGAGGAGAACACTCCAATTACGCGCGGTCAGCAGAATTTCGCCAAAGGCCTTTGAAAAAAATTCAATTTCAGCGAACTTGAGGTGGGTGGGGGACAGAGACATTGTTTTTTGGGTTTAATCACTAGAACTAAGACAAAGAATAAAAACCCTGATATCTTGTTAACATAGAAAAACAATTTTACTTCAGTTGAATCTTATAAGAAATAAAAGTAATTTTGAGGAAGAATTTTTAAAGAAGTTTCTAGGTTATGTAAAGCATTTTTTAAACTTACATTACATAATAAAATTTTAGTCTTATTTTCCCGTCCAATATATCGAAATTATAGAACTTGTTATCAACATATTACTAGTTGATTTATACTTTTAATTTTTACTTTAAAAGATAAAACAATTAGTTTTCCTTTTAAAACATTCATTTTAATTTTTAACAAATGGAATCATAATTATTGAATAGATAAATTCGTTGAAGACAATATGATAAGAAAATAAGGCATAAAGCACATAAATTAAAGGTTCACTGAGCTATTTTTGGATATTTTGTACCGGGAACCCAAGACGGACCGTTTCGAGATTCCTATCTCTCCTCGGTTGGGTTCGCCCAGTACTCAATAGCTCAGTGGAATCAAAAGAAACATATACAAAGAACAAATGAACAAAACAATGACCCTTAAGTTAAAAAAACATTAAAATATAAATTAAATAAAAAAAGGGTAATAAATTAATCCCCGCTAGCTTCACGCTTAGCATATGAGGGATTAATTGTAAAGAAAACGTACACACAATAGACAAATTTAACGTGTATTTACGACAATATGATAAGAAAATAAGGCATAAAAACGCACACAAATGAAAGGTTCACTTAACTATTTTTGGGTATTTTGTATCGGAAACCTAACTTTTAATTTTCAAGGAATTCTTAATAGAATTGATTGCAAGAAACGACATTTTTGTAGAAGTTGATATTAAAAATTTTGCTTTTGTTAAAACAAGTTCTGGAATATTCCATGATTCCGAGTCCAGCACAGATTTTTCGATAATTCTTAGGTGGCTACAAATGACAATGGTTTCTTTCTGTTAGATGATCTTAAGATGAATTGTTACGATCATGTCAAGGTCAATGTTACTGACTGATGTAAGGAAATTATCTGTGTTTGTACATCAAACACGCAAGAAATTTCTAAATTTATTCTGTTTTTAAAACAATAAAGTGTTGTTTGGTTTAATATAGTAGTGATTCATTTTTAGTTTCAAATTTCATTTTTTTTTTCACAAAATTATTCATTATTGATGGAATTGGAAGAGAATAAATCTGCTTTTTCTTCTGATCTTCGGTTAAATTGGAAACAGATTAGCTTTAATTCAATTTATTTATTTTTCTTTAAAATAAGTTTACTTTATTTTAATGAATTATAAGCAGGCTGTAGTAAAAAGAACTTTCCTTTCTTGAGAATGTTGAATTTAAAAAAAAGTTAAGTCTTAGCAATTTTTATTAATTTCAAAATCTTTTCTAGAAGGTCTTACAATAGAAATAAATCTCCCTCAATTAATAAAAAATGTTTGATGTCGTTTCACTCTTTTTAGATAAATCTGGTGAATATAATATAGAAAATATATACAATACATTTTGAAAAAAAAATATTACGAAAGAGGATTTCTAATGCAGCTAATTCACGTAAAACTGGCAAAATTCGCCTGTTTTGTTCCATATTTCTTTACCAGTTATTCAAATTGACCAGTCCATATTTCTTTACCAGTTATTCAAATTGACCAGTCCATATTTCTTTACCAGTTATTCAAATTGACCAGTCCATATTTCTTTACCAGTTATTCAAATTGACCAGTCCACATTTCTTTACCAGTTATTCAAATTGACCAGTCCACATTTCTTTACCAGTTATTCAAATTGACCAGTCCACATTTCTTTACCAGTTATTCAAATTGACCAGTCCA
>JAFIDM010006943.1:3403805-3451236 GCA_023159025.1 Thereuonema tuberculata
TATATATATATATATATATATATATATATATATCCGGACAGTGATATGAAATTTGAAACCAATGTAAAGAACAAATCACTGCCTGAAAATGCCAATTCAAATTTCAGATTACCGTTTCTATGGTGATAAAACAGAAGTTTACCACCACGTCTTCAGCGGCATAATTTAGAACTAATTTAGCAAAAACGCAATATATTAAGACTTTGCTCTCCTTAAATTTAAATTTTTTAACTATAATTATCTAAAATTTAAAAAATTACCTAAATATTTATATTAAAGTTAAACCTAAAAAAAAAAAATAATATTTATCTGAAACTATCTAAAAGTTAAAAATTACCTAAATATTTATATTAAAGTTAAGAATTATTTAATATTTAAAATGAAGCAAAAAAAGAGTGGTGTCGATCCTCTTTTTTTACTTATTGAATAATTTAACAAATTAACTAAAGTAACTAAATTATTCAAATTTATATTTAAAATTAAAACTAAACTACCAAAAACAAACCAAATTAAATAAATTATCTAAACCTAAAAACAAAATTTTTTAACTGAATTATATTTTTTTTAAATAAAAATAAAAATTAAAATAAAAAGAGCAAAATCCTAAATATTGAGTTAAAGTACAAAAGAAGTAAATAAATTAAATAATTACCTTAAATAAGAAGTAATAATTATATACACTTCAAAATTAGGCATTTCACCGTTTGAATCTTTTATTTTCAAGTCGTCGTATTTTCGTACTAGATTTACCAATCTTCACGAAATATTGCGAAGTAAGTAGAAGATTTTTTAAAACAAAATTTGTTTCATCGATATAGTCTTAATAGGTTTTCAGTAATTATGATGTATTGGTAGTTGGAGGTCATACGTTGCTACGTTCTATATCGTAGCAAACAATCCATTATCATGTTCATGAGAGAGCGGGGTGGTGTTAGTCGAGGGGAAGGGGGGGGGGGCGGCTTAAGCGGTAATGACAGGATGGTCGCGCCAAGCATTTTTGCGGTAACGGACACCTACGACGGACCTTTTTTGAAGTTGTATGTTTTTGGGGACGTTTCTTGGAATATTTTACTATTCTAGTTGATTATTTTTTTTGCTTTTTACAATTTTATGCATTCTAAATAATCTTTAATGGATTTATATAGGTCAAAAGGTGCCCGCGAAATTTGTAAACTAATTCTTTTTGGAAAGTGTTTAAAAAAGCAAAAGTTCAAAATGCAACACTTATTATAAATAGAACCAGGTCTTTTATTTATTTATATTTATTATTTATTTATTTTATTTATTTAAGTAGCGACTTAAGCGAAACATGAACAATTGTTTGCTTTCCAAGATGCACCCGGTCGTGTAATTCACTTAGTTCATTGCATTCTTGAACAACTATTTTCTTCCTTTTTTTTTAATCTAATTTTCTTTTTCTAAATTTTGTTTTCGTTTTCTAAATTTTGTTTTCGTTTTCTAAATCTGTATTTTCCTTAACTTACTGTAGCCTATTAATCATTATTTTTTGTTGATAATTTCAATGTTTTCTCTTTCTTATTTATTGATGTTTATCATTTTAAAAGTATGCTTTAAAATTTGTCCTAGCCTGCTTCATTTACGATTCTTATCCATCTCTATTTGCTTCTATTATTATTTTATACTACCAAAAATACCCGTGCTTCGCTCGGGTTACAAAAAAAGAGTCGTCGTGATGTGGATGACGAAGAAATTATAATTGTGTGATCACATTGAACTTTTCCAGATGGTTAAAACGTCACGTAGTAATTACAAATTAATGTTATATTCTTATTTTGTAATTCGAGAAGTCCTAGATCTCAAATTAATATTGAGATCGGAAAATATAAGACTTCTCACCCCTTTCTGCCCTTCACAACCCTTTCCCATTTGGTAAAAAAATTCACGTGATAATTATAAAGTATTTATATTCTGATTTTGTAACCTGAAAACCCCGTGAAATACCCTTCAATAACGTTTGTTCCCTCCCGTATCCCCGCCCCGTTTACACCCCTTAGGATGTTAATTTCGAAAATTGTTCGATACATTTATGTTTTAGATTGACAAAGAACTCTTAAGCGAAAGTTCGTGTTTCGAACTGAAGCGGTTTTGCAGAATCACATACCTTTAAGAAACTTTGCCTCACACCCCGTTTACACCCTTTAGGACCCGCAAATCGAAAATTCGTCGAATATGCACGTTTACGATATTGACAAAGAATATTCATGTGAAATTTCGTGTTTCCAACTGAAGCGCTATCCTTCAACAACGTTTGCCCCCCCCCCCTTTTAAATCCTTACGTTGGATCGGGTTTAATCTATTTCAAAATAATTGTCATTATCTATCTATATAAAAAGAAAAGTTGTGACTCATTCACTGACTGACTCATCAACGCCCAGCCCAAACTCTTGGATCTAGAAAACTGAAATACTGCACACTTCATTTTTGCATGTATCTTCTAAACGCAGAAACGTTTGTTAATGACTGATATACCGTTCGATAGAACTTTCAAATACCAAAATTTTCTCAATATAATGTTCTGTTCCAACTTTTATACTTTTCGTTTAAATTGAGAAAAAGTCAAAATTTGACCCTTTAAAAGGCGCCATCTTGGAAACCAAAGATTTTTTGAAAGATTTTTGTAGCATTTTGTTTGTCTTAAAAACTCTACATTTTATCCTTTTGCATGACCAATCTATCTCTTAGTTTGGTCACAAAATTGGAAAAACGTAAAGTCTTATGACAATGACAGGCATAATAACGCTTTTCTAATATTCGTTGATAAAAAAAAAAAAAAAAAAAAAAAAAAATCCAGATGCCAATTCGAATGTATCGGGTAATCCAAATTAAACAGGAGGTGTTTAGACCTTTCTATAGGAAAAACTACTGGGCGAATCGCAAGGAAATTTCGTACATCTGCTGTCCTGAGTATGCGGTTTCGATTTCTGAAGGAGAAGAAAAAATTAAATTTCGGCCGCTAAGTGTGAATTGTGGCGCTGCCGACTCCGTAATTTGCATATTGCGACGTAATCGAACAGTCTCCGCCTATAAAAGGAGTCACAAAGTATTTTTCACAAATCCACGACTAGCGCAGAGGCATGAAGCTCACCTTACCGGATCGCGCGTTCTTGTTAAACTATTCTATCAACGAAACAACAATGCTTCTGCTGCACTTAAGGCATTTCAGCAGTTAAAAAGTTTACGTAGAGTCCACTGACGATTGCTTATCTTAGGGAAAATGATTTTTCGTTTTGAAGAGACTTTTGCTGTAAAACCCGGAGGTCCCAAGTCAAGTGGATTGCAGTGAACAGACGAAGTTATGACTATAGTAGTGGAGCAGGCAAATGCATATGGTAGCAGTGTGTGTGGTCGGTTCGCACCGAAGTGCGAGCTTCGTTGCCGAAGCATCCGTGCTCCAGGGAGCGCTAGTGTTCCCAAGATGGCGAACCCCTAGCAGACTCCCTAGAATTACAAGGGAAAGATACTGGGGTGGTTTCCCGTGGCCTTCCCCAGGACACCATTAAGGAATGACGTCAGACCGAAGAGAAAGTGAAGAAGAGGCTAGAACACAGGAAAGGAAATTTTTGAAACATCCATGCTCGCTACCGGGATTTGAACCCGGGCGCTGGCACATTGATCTCACGACAGACCGACGCCTGAGACCGCTCGACCACACCAGCGCGGCATGGTAGCAGTAGTGAACATGAAATAACACGGGAATTGGACATGCCACATACAACAGTGTGGAGAGTTCTGTGAAATGTCTTGAGGTTTTTACCCCTTTAAAATATCCCATCAATTATGATACGTGGAAAGCTTTTGCCTTAACATTCGTTGCTCAGATGATGGTAGATGATGAATGGCCTTGGAGAATACTGTGGAGACTTATTTCCATTTGAATGATGCTGTAAACACTCATAACTGCCGTCTGACAGTAATCCATACATTCATCAAATGGCATTCACCAAAAGTAGTGGTTTGGTGTGGCTTCACGGCATCCTTCTTCATTGGCCCTCACTACTTGTAAGAAGTCAATGGCCCCTATGCTGTTTATTTTCTGTGAATAGCTCCATAAATGCCAATGTGCTCCGGAACTTTTTAATTTCATCACTTCAACTGAGGAATTGTGCTGACACCACAATCTTCATGCAAGATGATGCACCTGAACACACAACTTTACCCTTTGAAAGCCTTACTACGATGGTCATTTTTGGATGACGGTTATTAGTAGTTCATTGTCGCTCCGACCACCAGTTCTGAACCCCTGTAATTTTTGGCTGTGAGACTACTTAAACAGCCTCGTTTACCAAGGCAATGTTCCGAACTTAGCTGTGTTAAAAACAGAATTTCACGGTGACAACTCAATGCTTGTCAGCTGCGTTCTGCTGTCGAGTGTGTTGTGCAGCAATTTGTAGATCAAGGCGATGGAGGGCACTTGGAGAAGTATCTGTTATGTTAGTATGATTCCACATTTGATTATATATATATATAGATATGTATAAAACTCTCTTTTTTTTTTTTTGCCGATATTTGTTAGATACGTTAGACAATATGCAAATTACGGTGACAGCAGCGGTCGAAATTTGAACTTTTTCTTTCCATATTCAGGACAGTATAGGTACCAAATTTAGGTTTGATTCACCGAGTAATATTTCCTACAGAGAGGTCTAAACATCACCTCTTTAATTTGGATCATCCGATACATTTGTATAAAAAAGGAAAGCATTACAATTTCAGAGCAGTTGGGCCATTTATTGGATAAAACAATATACGAATGGCCCGTATACAAGCAGTTACCCCGCCTGGCATAGATGCATGTAGTGTCCTGAGGTATAAAATGCCCGATTATGTCCAGTTGGCGGGACAATTTAGTGACATTCCGGAATGGACATAGGCTGCATCCCATCGTGTCCAAAATATGTTCGATTAGAATTGTGGAAATGTTATGGAGCTCACTAATGAATAATTCCTCTGAACTGGAAAACAAGGAAGGTCTCATAACCGCCATATTAATGACATTAATTTTAAAAGAAAAACTTGGTTGCTGCTGATGTTTTGATTTGGACAAGGTCTCCTGTCGGAGCCAGCTGCTTCCACCGTTAGGGTCATTGGTGATGGTCTTGGATTCCAGATGGCGCTCAATAGCTTGCTGATGTCATCCGTTCCTGCTTTATTCTTATTGGTGCTTTATACACTGTAACTTATTTAAACTGTTCGAATTCCCTGAGCATGTGTCACTTGTAAATGTTCGGCTACGATATGTGCTTTCAAAATGTTTTGTTTTATTGTGTGATGGTTGTTTATTTCATTCCTAATGATAACCTTGCACGTTAATGTTAAATGTAAAACAAAAAACATATAGCACTGAAACCAGCGAATCAATGAAGTAATTTTCAAATATAAAACTATAATGTTCGAATGCTATTTATTTGTATGAAGATTTTCTTCGTATGTACATAATGCTAATATTCAGTTTAAAAAGTTTTGTCCCTAAGCAGCCAACAAAAAGCAAAACCTCCATAATTTAACTTGAAAATACTAAATTTGCTCTATATCGTTTCTTTGTTGAGCTATATAAGAGCAAATATTTTGTCCTTTTCATAAAGTGGCCCTTGATACAGTTACAGAAAAAATACTTAGATATCGATATCGATGTATTTGAGTGAACTCTTAAGTAAGAACACTGAAGAATTAATCTGTTATCGGTGAGAAGAAACTTCGAAAACGATCTATACACTTCTATTTTGAACATTTGTAGTCCATAAAATGAGGATTATAAATGGATTTGTTTATTGGAAGGCTTAATGCGATCATTAATGGAAACTGACGGCTCTTCAACTTGAATGACTCGGTTGAAAATCGCTCCAGGGAATAGTGACGATATCACCTCTGTTGGTTTCCGAAAGAACTTCTACCGTGATTAAATTGCGATGACACTCCTTATCGATCAATCGTGTGCCATTACAAAGTCCTTTCTTTAGATTGAGATTGCGAAGGAGCATCACGATTGATCCTTTCTTGAGGCTCAGCTGATGAGGTGGCATGCCAGAAAATGTGAGTGTGTGTGTGAAGAAACTCAGTAGATAGTTTCGTTTGTCACTTGGATAATCCGACACTGTTACATCTGCACTGCAGTAAATGTCAGTCTTACGGGGAAGCTTTCTGATCTGTTGCGTTATGACCGCTTTAAATGCTCTTGAAAATTTACCTCAAACGCGCCCAAAATCTTTGCAATTCCTAGCTGCCGCTGGTCATTTTGTGTTTCGCTTCACAGGGAAAAGAACTTCATTTGGCAGGTTTCGTTTTGTTCTCGTTGATAACGCGATTCTTTTTTTTTTTTCTTTCCTATATTATTCTACAGTCAACATCTAACTTTGCTTTGTAAACGACGAGTACACTTATAGGTTATACAAAATTAATAAATTATTGTATGTTTTTATTTTATTTTCAGCGTTTCTTCTTTACAAAACTATTTTTAGGCTGTAATTTCGTCGTTGCAGAAATTATAATTTGCAAGTTTTCGTACCTCATCCAGTACAGAATTAAGACATAAGTCTTACTTCTGAGATAAAAAATTTTACATATTCAACTAAATAATAAAGTTTCAATTACTTATTCGTCTGTTCCTTCTCCATTTTCTTCGTTTTTCGTAATTTTTGCCTTCTCACTTCCATACATGATTCTCAATGATTGGCTGTTGTTGATGGGCGAATTTTCTTAAGTTCCTCTACAATTTCATTCAAAGCTTTATTTCTAAGATTTCTATTTCGATGTATAACATTATAAAGGCATGATTTAGATTTGTACCGATAAATAAGTAAAGTACGCTCTTCGGGATTCCACCTGTTTACCGCCATTTTTCAAATTTATATTTCTCGCCGCCATGTGCGCTTCTAATATTTGCCTTAATTTAGAACTCGCAGTATTTAGAGCAACTGGTAGATTTTTCGACCAAGGGATAGATTTTCGAGCCAGTTGCCGATTTCAGGCAAGTTTTCGAGAGCGTGGAAAGCAGCCATTACACACAGGGGGTTACACACACAATTGGAAAATTATATATGTGTGAGAGAGAAAGACCCTACTATAAGCTATGAGATATATTTACAAGTATTTCTATCTTATAAACTGTATATTGTTACCTATGTCTGTTAAATACGAAACTTGATTATTTAAATTATTAAAGATAATATTTTTGGGTCATGTTATAAAGAGGCAATAAAATGAATTATCAAAAGCCAAATCTAATCTGTTATAATAGATTTAGATGATAATTAAAAGTTAAAGTTAAAGCAATCCCATAAACAGGCCGTGCAGGGAAAGGACCAGCGTTCCCAGCGTTCCCTGACATTGAGGTCGGGAGGTCAGCCCGACGCCAGCCCGCCTTTAACTCCCGGGAAAGAAACCCGGTACCCATTCTACAGAGGGCTGGGGAGACCCTAGGACCCGTTTAGAGGAGAATGGAGCGTGGAAAACTTCCTGCCCTCCGCCGAAGCCGGGAATCGAACCCATCACCTCCAACCCGCAGCCAAGCACCCTTACCCACTCGGCTAACGGGCCCACAGATGATAATTAGTGTACGATTATTTGTTTTAAGTTTATATTTTTGTATAATTGTAATCCTTTGTAAATTGCTGCATAAATTACATCTACCAACTATCAAAACTTCCATAAAATAAGAGAGAAGAATTTTGTACGTGATATTTACTGTAATAGTTTAGTAGTTCAGAAATTAAAATCATTACAAATTATAAAATAAAGTATTTTATATTTATGTTACCTGTAGATTACAATCTTCGTCTGGAAAAGAATTAATTCGAAAAAGCAGAAAAATGAAAATTAATTCAGTGAAAAAAATTTTAGTGTTTCTAAAGTTTTATTTTATTTATTTATTTTTTTTTTAATAAAATTACGCGATGCTTCGCAAATTTATCCGAGTAATCTTAACTGAAAAAGAAATAAAATGACTCTAATGAAATCGTTTAATTAAAAAATGTGAATTTGGAAAATAAATGAAACATCAGAGTTAAGAAGAAATAAATTTACTCATATATTCTTCACTAGGAACTATAAATATACTATTAAATTAAAAATAATAATTGAAATAAATTAAAGATTATATTGGAAACACAAGAATCCTAAAAGTACGCCTTTAAGAATATTTCAATTCTTTTCAGACGCAAGGGGATTTACTGTATAGTTTAGAAAAATCAATTTAACATTTAATAATAACATGTAGTGTTGTTACAGCCTAGCGTTCATTTGTCTATTTTTCACCAACTTCCCCCTGCTGTAATTTTGTTCTCCATGGAATATCAAACTCAAAATTTTTTTCAAAATTTACCGCAACTGTCTGCAAAGGCCAAAAATGCCGGAAACCCTAAAACAAAAATGGACGCCATTTTTAAACGAAGTTTAATAAAAAAAATAATGCCTGTTTTGAAATACTCGTGCGTAGGGGTAACAACAGTTAAAAAAATCAATTTTTTAAAAAATTGTCGAGCAACCAGTGCTGGGCCGTTGGGTATGGATTGACCCTAATGGATTATTCTACAAATATTTGATTTCTTTACTTCCTCATTATTCAAACTCAATGTTAATTTCAGTGTTTTTGTGTCATTAGTTTAATCAGGTTCTGAGAGAAAAGAAATGGTTCTGGTCGGTCAGAAATAGGAAACTAAAATTAAAAATGAATGTTTTCCATCCATCACTCGGATAGAATCAATGAAATTCATAAAAACTCCAATTTAGAGACACTTAGGTCTTGAATGTGGACCATTTCGCACCTTTATTTCTGCCAAATCAGAATTGTAAATCCATTGTAAATTATTTGATTAAAATATTGATGGCACTTAAATGATTCCACTCGGATTGAAATGAATTTTCGTGTACTTCGGTTTCTGTCATTTTTCTAACTTCAGGGGAAGCTTCGTAGCAGTTGAAAAAGAATCACTTGATTCTATTGCCGTAATTGGTTTTTCCTCTATATATTCTGTTACTGTTAAAAAAAAAAAAATGAAGTTTGCAAACAAATAAGGAAAGTACTGTTCGGTTTTTCTTTACGAAAGCCTTCAACGCTTTTGCGCATGCGCCAGGTCTCCGATTTCATGAAAATAGGGGTGAGGAGAAATAAAGAGTGGATGTTTTTACTGTTAGTTTACTAGTAGCTGCGTTCTATTCGCGCTTTTCGGGAAAGAATTATGGAAAGAATAAATACTATTGCAAAAATAACAGGTACTAAAAGAAAAACGGGTCTTAGGAAAGTGCCCATCTCAGCGTATCACCCCTTTGCGGAATAGAATCGTCTGAGAGTTGTGGTTCTCGCTTTTCAAAACGAACAATACCAAAAAAGTACTTCGTCAAAACAAAAACAAAAAAGTTTAGTAAAAAAACATTTGTTATAAACGAGTTATGATTATCTTTTCCGAAAGATTATAGGATAATCTCTCATAGCTCACATCTCATTAAAAATAAAATATATGTACAATTAAAATATGCAATCTTAATATCTCCCCCCAGTTATTATCCACCACACAAACCATAAACAAAGACAAAGTAAAGCAGCTGATGCCAAACAATCTCAGGCAATGAAGTGTAGATGTATTGGTGAGACCCTTCAGGCATTGAAGAAACGTGTAGCACAGCACACTAATGCGGTACGATGCAGAGATATTAATTACTTAACAGTGTTTATCATACTAAGCACTCTAAATTATCATAAACCTCAAATATATGTCTGGAATTAAACGACTTCAAAAGAAAATGTAAGGAGTCCTTTTTCATTCTCACTGATAGATTGTCATTATAACACCTTTTATCTGTTTTTACTATTTCAAAGTATGGGTTTCATAAGTGTTTTTAATTTATTTTGTTTTTAAGCAAAAATTTTATTAATTTTATTAAAAAAAAAAAAAGGGGGAAAAAAATAAAAAATATTTTTGTTTTTTTGCCCTCTCCCCTTGTCATGTTCAAATGAAGCTTTGTATTGTCCCCTGACTTTCAAATGGAACCGTCTGATATCACATGTTCCAATGGTTTCTAGGCTTTATATGCAGAAACTTATTGTATTCAACTGCTTGACAAAAAAATGTTGGACATTTCGAAGGTAATCATATTTTAATTGTACATATATTTATTTTTAATTGAGATGTGTGGGTGGCCTTAAATTCCTGAATAATTTCAGCTTATTACCTAAAAGCTATATGATTTATTAATAACAACTCTGCCTTGAAAGAACGATAAAGCCTCGGATTTTTTGTTCTGTAGAACATCGCTTGTTAAATCTGTACGTTTTGAAGTTGTCCGGGAAAGAAAACTCATTTTAATAATTCCAAATATATTCTTTTAATCATTAGCAAATTTAGTAGAATTATTGAAAATCTTTCTCCCAATACGAAAAATTGTTGACGGAAATAAGAAAAGAAACATAGTCTATTATTTGAGGAGTTTAAATGATCAGAGAAATACCTTTGATTTCTGAGATTAAAGTGAGAAATATCGCAACAGTTTCTTGATTGTGTTTTCTTTGATTCATTTTCCTTTTAGTTCAAGTGTTTGAATGTAAATCGTTAAGAATTTAAAACAGAAAAAAAAAGTTAGAATGATTGGAGGATCTGTCATTGATTGAATAGTCTTCGAAAATGGAAAGCTACTTCATTTCCTTACTTCATTTGTATAATAATTAATCAAATAAACGCCCACTGCTTTTCAGAATGTCAAGTGCCATTACCAACTTTCTTTCTTTCTTTATTTTTTTTATTTTTCCTGTTCAGTCTTTTTTTTTTTCTTTTCTCTCAATAGATCTGCCTGATTGATGCCTCCTGTCAGAGAAGCCGCCATTGTGTTGGCAATCGTTATTGCTATGGCAACACAGATCGCGTGGCTCAGTTGGGAGCGCCGCCTGCAGTTAACACGGAGCAGCGCCGTCGCCACGTGCGAAGCGGCCAGTGTGTGATCGGCTCCCGAGCCAAACAGGACTTCCTCCTTGAGACTCCCACGACGCACAAGGAGAATCTTCCGGTGGAAAGTCTAAGAAGGAAATTAAAACAGACGCAGCACGAAATTACTTAATCCCATTAATCCTGTTCCGTAATTGAATCCGATCATCTCTAATTAAACCTCGGACTGAGGGAAATCACTTGACTGAAGGAATTCGCTTTCGCCGCGTATTTTATTCATGAACTTTAGAACCGATCAGTTTCTTCGATCTTTTATTGATCGTTAAGAACTTAATAAATTATTGGAGAAATAGATATTTGGACTTATATCCGCATGCGGGGTTCACGTGTCAACGATAAACACTGAAACCAAGTTAGTTTTGCTTTGGGAACGATCTTTGAGCACTTGTCCAAAGTTATTGAAAACAGTGTGGGCCATCCCTTCAGCTGGAAATAGCTCCAGATAGGAAGCGTCAAATGAAACATTGATTTTGGCTTCATGTCGTCGAATAGAGGAGCGTCCATCTGTCGTAAGGTAAGGTTATTCTGTTATTCTGCGTTTATTTAATTTAATTACATTGGAAGAGACGAGCATTGTAAATACAAATAGGCTATGGATAGTTTTCAAGCGAATTTTCCAATCGAATAGGATCAGTTTGCCATAAATCAGTCGAACAATGGTTTCCAAATAAGAAGAAAAATATGTATAAGAATCATCGTCGTGCAGGAAAGATAATTGAAATGTTGGAAATAACTTAGTTGTTGATATTTTCAATAGTCTTTTAAAAGCTAATTTTTAAAGTATGTCTGAACCTTTTTCTTTTTTTTTTTTTTGGGGGGGGGGGTACTGATTTTGAACTCGTTTAAAATCTTTGAATTGAAAATTGAGACATTGTCTTTATTTATTTATTTAATTATTTTATTTGCATTAAATAAGATAATTATCCACCCTATTCTCGGCATTGTCTTACTTAAATCCTACTGTAATTATAACTTTTGGTTTGTTGTTATCCATTCAAATTTTTTTTTTTTTGGTTTATAACTTAATTTAGGCAAATTTTCTTTTCTTTTTATTTTGCTAATATTCTTTCGCAATTAAATACAAATTTAGTCTCTATTTGTACACAGCAAATAATAATAATAATAATGATATAAGATGAATATTTCATTTCAATGATTGTAATTGTATTTTCAAAAACCCTATTGGAAGATTTTCAGGATTTCTTCTTCATTTTACCTACAATATTTTGACAACAAACAAGTGTCATCAAAACAGTTAAGGAAGATTCCCAATGAACCGAATTAATGGATTTCCTTAAGCAAAGTAATCCGCTTATTAAATGTATTATAAGTTTAATATATTAAAATTAATTAATTAAGTAAATATTTGAGTATTTCATTATTATTTTTTTCAGAAAAACAAAAAAATTCTTATAGTTTCTATTGAGTAGATAGTTATAAAAACCGCGCACACTTTTGGTTTGCATTGTATTAATTCAAACAGAAAAGAAAAATGCAGGGAATTTTTAAGAAAATTAGGCTTAAAGTATTTTCAGGAACTTTATTTTCTTTGAATTCAATTGACTCCAACCATTATTAATGGATACGAATTCCCACAACATCAATGATTGGTTTCAAATTACACTGGTGTAGAATTCTGATTTTCTACTTAAAAATTTCTAATCGGTTTTTGTAATATTGAAGATCGTTTATTTTTTAATTCACGCTATTGGTTTTAGTTCTTAATTTCAATTCGCTGACTATTTTTTTTTGAAAACTATAGAAATCAATAATTTGAGAAAAGGTTATTCTTGAAGTCAATTTTATTCATATTAAATTTTATTACTGCATTATATTATTTCCGAAAAAATAGATATTTTATAATTATTGAACTAATATTTGTTAGTGAGTGAATCCAGTTTATAATCAAATTTTTAATATTTAATCTTATTGATTGAATTTCTCATTTTTATTTTGTTTTTGAAGGAAGGATTTACTGTTTCTTGTTGATGGCATTTAATTTTTTTCTTTTATTTATTTAACTAAAATTTTCGAATAACCGTTTTAAATGTTTATTTTTTTATTGTAATAAAATAATTAAGTTAAATATATATATATATAAAAGAAACCTGCTTTTAACGTTCTTAATTTTAATCAATGCTTGAATTGATTTATTATTACTCAATAACCCGGACTTGAAATAGGTTTGTTTTAAAAAAGTGACAATTCTTAAATTGTCTTTTAAGAGAATACATTACGATTCCCTTTTTTATAAATACCAAAAATACATTTCATCCAATTGCTGTAAATGATTATAACCAATTGCATTCGTTGTTGACATTTGAAAAAGAGAAACGTCGTTTTTATTATTTATATTTTTGTTTTAGTATCTAATTGTTTTCATTGCATTTGTCATGAAACTTCTCAGAGCAACTTGAATTTTGTTGACATGTGTTCTTAATTATTGTTTTGAAAGCGTTTTGATTTCCCTCGAGGTTTTGGTTTGGTTTAAGTTGAAACAAAGACGAAATGATTGCTTTAATGTTGACAGACACAAGTTGAACACAAATAAATCCATCGGAAAATTGTAGATTACGTTAATAATAAAACTTATTACAAAAATATTATTAAAACATATTGTAAAGAATAAAAAAACTAAGTTTTACTGATTATGTTAATATTTTATAATTTTAAATTATTAGATACAGAAATTTAAAAGTTTTTAATTTTTAATAATCATATTTTTTGTGGATTCTCATTTGATTCTCGGAAAAAAAAGTAGAAAATGTAGAATATGAAAAAACATTTTCATTAAATACAGCATAAATTATAAACAATATATGAAAGTAATGCGATTAAACCTCATCTGTTTTTCTAAATTCTTTTTCTAATTAGAAGCTAATTAGTAAGTTTATATGTTTCTAAAAATTACGGCTTCTGTTAAATCTTTTATTTTCAGACCTTGAACTTTTGTCCATCGAGTATCAATGTCTGAATTCTTTTTCTTTTTTGTTTGTTTGTTTGTTTGATTTTTTTTTAATTATTTTTTATTTGTGAGTTTACTAATTTTATAAAAAGATTGTGACAGTTAAAACGAAGGATTTACTTAGGGTAATCTGATTGACTTTTGTCGATCAATTTCAGATTAGCAATGCCGTCTTTTGATGACTTCATTTGAATTTAATTATTCATGTTTAAGCCACAGGGTTTGTCCTAATTCATTTCCTGTAGCTTCTGTGACTGAATTCTTTATAATGTTCAATAATTAATTAATTTGAATTTCCTTCTTGGTATAATTTTGAGAAAAAGCTGTCGACCACTTTAGATTTTGTTTCTATTGTAATCAATTGTTAACGGAATTTCAATTTCATTAATGAAAAAGTGTATTTATAAAAAAAGCTTCAAAATAAATGAAATGATGATTTATTTTAAAACAAACAACATCGTTAGTAAATCAAAGAATTTTGTAGTTCATAAAAAAAATATATATATATAAAAACAATGAGAAATTTTCTGACTTGTGAGTTTGTCTTTTTCTGCATCAAACTGGAAATTATTGTTCTTGCTTTATTTTAAAGCTTTTTAAGATAAAAATTCATTTTATAATTTTGATTTTTAGCTGTAAAGTGGACAAAAAAAAATGATAGTAGTTTTTATTTCTAGGTTCTGTTGTACAGAAATAAAGGAAGTGGAAAAGAATTTAATTTGACAGTTGTAAAAAAAAAAAATAATAATTTTCAGCTACAATTTAGAGCCAGGAAATTAAATAGTAAAACAAATTTAATTTGGGGAAAATGAGATTTAGAATTTGACAATAAAAGTCGGTGCTATTTCCTCTTTAAGTCTTGGTTGAATTTTCTATATATAATATCTATTTGACAGAGTGCGTCTTGTGGAAATGGTGAGTTTGTTGCTATGGATGTTGACGCAATAACGACGAGGACAGTGTAAATAATTTTAATAGATTTTAAAATTGAAATCGACTGAATTTAAAACAGAATATTTCATTTTAAAATAATCTTTTTCTACTTTCCTTGGGGGGGAAAAAAAAAAGTTTTCCTTGTAATTACTTGACACTAACCCCCGCTGTAAATGGATTCGCTTAATATGGTTAAATATTTATAAAAAATGAAAACTTCCTGCGTTGCTTCAGTCCAAAGTATTTCATACTTGCTGTAATTTCATTCTTTGCTGTTTTTCTTTAATTATCTCTAAAAATCCGTCGTGTTTATCATTTACTTTATATTTCCCACAAATCCAACAATTTCTTTCATTTCTGAATAATTTGGAAAAAATTTCATTGTGTTCGTTCAAAATAAATTTGATTCTTTGCCAATTTTTCATTTTTTTTTTTTTGGTCTGTAAATTCTAGATTTCGTTAATTAATGTTTTTCATTGTTTATATTTCTGTTAAAATGGGTTTTATGTAACTAATGCAATATAAAAAAGACACTTATTTATTTTACTTATTGACATTATTGAAATAATTGGATTTAAAACTAATTTAACAAAAAATATAGGCCTACTTTGGCTTTGTGTCGTTAGAATAGCTTTGAGTTTGAAATGACTTAACGTTCTTAAGCTGCTGCTCTTCAAATTACGAGGTTTCCTTTTCAATTACATTTGCATCTCGTATCAACTTATTATTAAAGAGTAGATTGACTGGAATTGGGTTTAATGTTACCAACAGTTTCTTTTAGTGAAATAACGATTGTAATGTCAATGAATAAAAGTTACTTGACAAAAAGAATAGCCATTATCTTAAAATTTAAGAAATATAAGTAAAATGACATTGATTTACTGTTTGATCTACCAACGAAACATCGCATTTCTTCCAATACAAAAGCTGAATCTTGCAACAGAGGAGTTAAGAAGCAAGGAAGTGCTTTACACTGTAGAACCGAGAAATATCGCATTTGAAATTCAAAAACAGAATTTGCACTTTCTACATTTACTTAATGCTTCAATGGACAAAATCTGTAAAAGACTTACTCAAATATGATTGGGTATTTTGGTAACCATTTTGGTATTTTGGTTTCTTTGAAAGTTTATATTAACTTCGGAACCTATGTGGTGCCCGCAGAAGTTAAAAGCCCGTGTACCGAGACCTGGTGGTGTACTGATGACTGCTCCTGGCTGATGATCGCCATATTAGCGTGAAACAGCTGTACCAGGATGTCATTTTGTATACAATTTTGGTCATTTGGTCTCACCCATAATGTCATTTTGGTCTCACCCATTGTTATTATTTATATTAACTTATTTTATCTAAATAAATAGTATTTATAATATTTTGAAAGCTTTTTAAAGGTTATTTAATTCATATACTGTTATTCCAGTGGCAATTAAAGTTACGAAAGTTAAATCTTCGCTTTTTAATATTTTTTATCCGTTACGTTCTCTACTTTTTGGCAACCACTGGATGAAATGACATGTTTCGAACTTAGTAATGACATTCATTAGCAATATAATAATCTTTCCATGCAACACTCAATTAAAAGTAATATATTTCGTTTGTTTTTACCTGGTTTACTGTTATTGCATCCATAAATTTCCCATATAAGTTCAAATTATCCAGACGTTATATAACGGGAACAGTAAATGTAGTCCTTACAGAAGCCATCACACATTCAGTCAAATACTTTAGACCTTATCCAGAGAAAAAAAAAATAAGAAGCTTTTGATAAGAAATTAAAATTAAAATTTTTATAATAGCGCGTGCTAAAAGAAATCCATCTATCATAGCATCGCACATATCATAGATAAAGGAGTTAATCTCTTAATTTCTTTCAGTAAATTGAAATTAGTTCATTTTCGAAATTGGTTATTTGGATTGAATGACTTTGGATGAAATTGTAAAGGAAATTTGAATCCATCAACTGAATAAGGATTTAGAAGAAAACAAAAATCCCAATGTCTCAGTTATCCGTTGCTAAATTTGTCTTTCAAATAAATAAAACCGAAAAATATCAGGACATGTAAACTTGGAAATATTCTTTCTGAAACGGAACGCCTATCATTAATCTTTCTTTTTCTCTTGTTGACATCCAGAGTTTCTGGGTTATTTTGTTTGCAATATTTCTGTGACCTTTTCAATTAGTCCATTCGTTCGTTTCTGATGAGACAGAATTAATCCCTTAGTAACGAGAAAGCAATTGGATCTTTTGTTAACTGAATGAAAAATGGAAGCCACGAATATCCGCTTCGATATCCAACTGGTCTCTTTTGAATATCTTCTTAAAATCCCATTTAATTAACTAGACCTAAAAGATGATATTTCTAATGACCTCCGGTGACAACCTGTTGCTGCTCGGTAATTCCAACCCCAATTTTGCATAACTCATTAGAATTTAATTAGGCTTGGGTCCATCCAACGTTCTTCGGTTTCTGTACCGATCAAATAGAGCCTGTTATTTATTAGAACTGGTAAAACGTCGAATTACATTTGGTATTTTTCAATGTTAAGAAAACGACACAAAGAATATCAATCAAATGAAATGGGTTTACTTAGTCTGAATAGATAGAAATTTGTCAGTTTTGTTTTTTTTTTTGAACGGATTTTTAGTTCGATATTTTAGATCTAGGTTTCAGCAGACATTTCAGATTGCTGAATTACTTTGGTCGAGTTATTTTTTCACGATAAACAATTAAATCATTTTTTGCTGATTTTGAATTTGAAAATGAATTAATTGATCCGATGAATTTATTGAACTTGGATTCAAAATGGTTTCACGTGAATCATTTCGGAATTCCTCTTCTTCTTCTTGACTTTCAGTCAAATAAAATATTTTAATCTCACGAGGTTTATCCTAATTGTTTTAAATTCCTTCTGCGTTTACCATCCAGTTAATTGAATCAATATTTTATATTAGGATTAACAATTATTTTATTTTTACTAATGCAATCGACAAAACTTTTAAACTCGTATCTCCTTTAAGCTTTTTTTTTATATATATAATTATTATTGAACCTTTTTTAATCGACCACTAAATTCCTTTTCTCATATTTCTGTAACCTTTTTCCCTTTTAAGTATGCTTTTATTTTTTTTTTAACAAAAACAATTAGGTTTTTTTCACTTCTATCTAAATTCACATACGATAATAGCATTTATTTTAGTGAAAGAAACTATTGCTGGAACAGTCTTCAAAAGATTGACTTTCTTGGAAATTGAGATACAATTAGACGATAGATTTTTTTTTGATTTTTTTTTTTTTTTTTTTATAGAATGGGTTTGAATTAGTTATACAAATACCAACAGTTGTCGCTGAATAAAACGTCCTAATAATCAATTTTGAATAATTGGGCATCACCTTGAAAGTTGACTTGATAAATGTTGTAGCATTGGAAGAATTTTACTCGATCACGTTAAACTTAAAGGAAAGGACCAAAATAGCTTTTATTTAACTTATCTGTTTAATTTTACGCGTGATCACGTGGACAGCATGACATTACAGGTATGAAGTTGATTCTCTACACCATGAATTGATCATTGTATTAAAGAAATGATGTCTCAGAGGGTCTCCATGTTGAAAAATTGCAGCCATTTGCGGAAAAGTAATGGAAATCGTTTTCTGACTGAACCCATAAAAAAGGGACTGTGTTCGAAGTAGGACAATCTCATATATATTAAACGCGAGTATTTGTTTGTCTTAAACAATGTCGCCATTTCTCAATAGATCTTTGGCACGGATGTTCACAAGCTAAAAGTTGGAAATACGAAATTTGATATGAGTGTTTTGTTAAAATCTAGAGTAAACACATTGAACGAATTTTCGATATTCGGATCCTAAAAGGTGTAAACGGGAGGGCAAACATTCTTCTAGGGTGTGCGTTTCTCCGAAACCGCTTGAGTTGCAAACATGAACTTTTACTTGAGTGTTCTTTGTCAAAATCTAAAGTATACGTATTCGACGAATTTCTAATATTCGGATCCTAAGAGGTGGAAACGGGCGGGAAATGAGGGTGGAAACTTTCCTGCAGGGTATGCGTACCTCCGAAAACGCTTGAGTTGCAAACATGAAATTTGACATGAAAGTTTCAGTTTTTAGTTTACTTGATGTACTTTGCTCTTTTTTGAAGAAATAATGCAAGAAATGTTTCCAGGCGTATTAGGGGATCAAGTGTGTCCCAGGAGAACATTTCCCAGATCTTTATTCAACTGCTTGTAGAATTGTCACTTGGGTCCATGGATTCGTGCTGCCTGCGCCATATTCTCATCCTGCCATCAACATAGTGGTGAAGAAACAGACTCATCGGACGAACCGACCTTTTTTCACTCATGAAGTATTCAATTGCGATGCTCCTAAGTCCACAGCTGACGCGCTTTCCTGTTTTTCTGTGATTGCAAAGGTACCCTTGCTGGTCTCCTTCTGTTAAAACCATTCGGGGACAAGGTCCACGTGTTGTGCGTTCGGATATGCTTTTTGCTCACTCAGCTGCTATCTGTCATGTCGTTGTCCTTCCGCAGACTAATCCTGCCAGTCGCCTCTTTCATCCGTAAGCCTTTTCCGTAGACAGTTCCGCTTATTGCTTGACGTTTTTGGCCCAACTGCCATTCTCTGAACACCCGCGATACTGTTGCACGAAGATCTTCAGTTTCCGAAATAATGGAACCGAAATAATCATGCCTCGTTCGAAGTCGTTTAAATCTTTTGTCTTAACCATGTTCCGGCCAACTGTTAATGATACACATTTCTCTATGAATACCGAGCATGCCTTTTATACGCTACTCGTTGCTGTTAGCCACCGTGCGTCACTATCAGACCCGTCCAAGTTAGAGGGAGGGGTGTCGTTGTTAAAGTGGCCACCTTAAAACATTTGCAGATAAAATTACTCAGGATCATTAGATTCGATACATTTTTCTTTTACTTTACAGCTTAGAGAAATACTTTTCAGATCAATGAAATAAATTTCATATATTTCATTGACCTGCAATGTATTTCTGTAAGTTGTAAAGTAAAAGAAAAATATATCGAATGTAATGATTCTGAGTAATTTTATCTGTAAATGTTGCATTTAAATATTTTGTTCATTAATGAAATAAAACCAATTTTTTTTTCTTAATTGGCTGAAAATAAATTTAATGATAAAATCAAAGGACAATTTGTAACCTAATTATTATAGATTATAATAATATCCATGATTAAATTAAATAGGGTACGTTTATAATAGGAGAAATTTCAGAATTCTAAATCAACTTTGCAATCGTCACGAAACGTTGGGGGCCGTTCAAGTATTATGTAAGGGCATTTTTAGTCAGATTAACCCCCCCCCCCTTTTGCTTTCGTAAGATTTGCCAAATCATTAATAGTAAATACCACTGAACGACAAGTTTAAAAAAGTCAAATTGTAACAAAGTGCATGTTTGTCTTACGTAAGCATTGCTCTGATCCCCCCTTCCCCCGGTCAGCAAAAATAAGCAAAGCTTGAACACCCCCCTCCCCCTTTGAATGCTTCCGTAACACTCGAACAGCCCCTTGTATTTGATGGATTCTATTGTGTTCTTAGTTGAACGGACTGATATGACTCACAAATCTAAAATCGGAGTAGAAGGAAGTATCCTGTTTTAGACGTATTAAAGGTAAAATAGACCATTTTTATTTATATTGCTTTACTTGCGAAAGCTAATCTAGATAAGATTAGATAAATTAGTGTCTTGAAATTTTCTTTCGTTGTGTTTTAGAAATCAATTGAGAACCCCTGGGTAACATTTGAACAGTCTAGGAATTGACGTTTGTATATTCACATAACTTACAAGAAGCAATATCGTTTGATGGGAAGTGAAAGCAAATTGTTCATAAGATGAGGGTAGTATTCAAGAACATGATTCTATTTTTATTTATTGTATTTAATTATTCTTTGAATATCTATTCCAAACATAGCAGTCATCTCAAAATGTTAATACAAACTTACAAATCGTCTAGCAATTACTGAATTTCAGTTTAATTGTAATATAAATAAAAAAACATCAGAAATTTAAACAAACAAGCAAACAAAAAAAAAATAACACAGTATATTTCAATAAAGAGTTTAGGAAAAAAAAAATGAACAACAACAACAACCAAAAACGCTCCTTCGAAATTATTAGCAGAAAACGTCTTCCTGTTTAAAGATTACATCCTTCGACACCAGGGGGAAGCATTGTTTATTAGTGACCTCAATGTGTATTTTCATTTGCTGACGAACCCTGCTCTAAGGAGGATTGTTTTTTAAGGTAGGGAGGGGGGAATAACTTGAAAAAGAAATCTGAAAGATCGAGATTTCGAAACGTACGTAGTTTTATTCATGGGTTCTTAATATTTTAATTTTTAATTGTAAATAAGTGTCTTAATGGTTGGCCGTTTCTATTAATTATACACGACACGTTAAATTGAATTAATATAGTTTAGGATATATTTTTTTTCCTAGATATTTAAATAAATGAGATTTCATTAAAAATTTGCTAAGTTGAAAACACTTGAATTTGCTTCTAGTGCTGAAAAGATAACGGATGAATTTGAAAGTGCTTTTAAAGAAGTAATGATAAGAAGAGAGCTTCGATCTAGAGTTATTTTACAGTTAAGTGCTTGTGTCTGTTCCATCGGCTAACAACGCATTTTTTTTTTTGTAGATGACTCTCAAAGTGTTCGCTTTCGTTCAGAAATTCAGTTTTATTATTTTTTTTTTTTACTGAATTTTTCTTTTATTACCTATATAAACCAATTCTGATAACAATCTTAATAATCCTTCTTCGGCAGCTGTGAGTTTTCAGCGTCTACAAATAAAGTTGTCATGGAAATCTGCTTTCGTCAAAGGCGGCTTCTCCATAAACTTGTTTGATTATTTCTAAATCAAATAACGTGATTTACGATTTCAATTTCCTTATTTGGAGTCTTTTGTGAAATTTTTTTTATGATATTTGATTTTTGATATCTTTTTTTTTCTTTTTATATTCATTTATGTCATGATAGCTTAAGCGGTTGAATTGCTTGCGAAAGGCCGAAAGCTGCCGTGAGTTGCGATATAAAGAATACTTTCGAAATGTGGTTTCTTCAGCAGAGATCCATTCAGCCTTATATCAAATGTGATAAGCACGTTTTGTATTGAACGTTACTTTCTTTCTGTACATCTTTATTTGGTTGGTTTACCAATTGAATCTTTGTTGTTAATGTCATGACCGTTACTTTTTTTCTTATCATTATTACTAGATGGCTACCCATTGCTTCACTCATGGCCGAGTGCACCAAACTTCAATTAACTTTGATGTCTGCATTGTGGACGTAGCTAAAATTAGTGGGGGGTGCTGCTGCAGAAAAATTTTAGCCTTTGTTTTAAAATTGTGTGAAAGGAAACAAACACGAATAAAAAGAAATTTATCAAGTTTGGAATAAATTTTCTTTTTATACATGTTTGTTTCCTTTCACACAATTTTAAAACAAAGGCTAAACTTTTTCTCGGGCATCACCCCTCACTAATTTTAGCTACGTCCACAATGCAGCCATCAAAGATAATTGAAGTTTGGTGCACTCGGCCATTAGTCTCACATGTGCAACATAAAACATTTTATTTTTATTCAAAAACAAAAAGAAATTACATCAAGTAAATTTAGAAAAAGGGGTTATACGTGCCCGATGAATCAATGAAAATAGTAAAAAAGAAGGCACAATGCAAATAACAAGAGAGGAAAGGATTCGCACCCTGAGTTCGCCACCGGGAAGAGACTGGGACGGGCCGTTTCGTCCTTTTTAGGACTCATCAGCCAGCCAAACTTCCTCGGTGACGGACTCAGAATGGTGCGTTGGGGCCGTAATCCCAGTTCTCGCTCTCGAGTGTGGGATCTTGTTAGGAAATTGTTAGGATTCCTAAGGGGGGAGAACTCAGGGTGCGAATCCTTTCCTCTCTTGTTATTTGCATTGTGCCTTCTTTTTTACTATTTTCATCAAGTAAATTTAAAACTAAAAACAAATTTAAAGTTAAATTCTAAAGAATACATCAATTCAGCATTGAAATCCATTTGTAACAGTTGAGTAGATCATGCCACAATACATTGTCTGTCAATGCGCATGCGACATTGCATTGTTGCGGAGGGAGTTGAAACAATACCCACCTGTTGCTTGGCAATGAGCGTGCCGAAATGGATTGTTGTAGACAGTTGCCCATGCAACAATACTGCCTAGCAACGCGCGTGAGAATTTAATTGTTGCAGATGCAAGCAGACGCTATTTTTATAACGTAGATTTCATTGCAAATAACAAAAATTCTTACTTAGCTGATTCTGACTAGTAATAAGGCTTTTGAGTAATTGAAATGAGGCTTTTTTTTTTTTTTTTATTTATTCATAGATTTAGGATTTATTATTCTTGAATTCTTTTCATTTATTTTCCATATACATTTTTTTTAGCTGCCTAAATCATTAAAAAAAATAGCTCTATAAGAAAACTGTTTTTAAAATCTAAATATTAGGTAAATAGCAAGAAAAGTTTCAAAGCAAATCAAAATTTCAAATCACTAACTGAAACGGTAATATTTATTTATTTATATATTATTATTATTATTATATATTAATAGGCTATAATAGGGTGTCCATTATAAAAAAATAACTAAAGAAAATATTCCAGTATCGCCAGTGTTATCTGCAGATCTTCTATCTCAAAGCCACTGAGATGGTTTCACGAAGCCATTAAAAGAAGGCTTCAGACCCGAAGACAAAGTAAAGAGGAGGCTGACAAACACAGGAAAGGAAATGGAAACATCCATGCAGCTGCCGGGATTCGAACCCAAGTTCCGACACATCTGCCTGGAGGGAGGCCGTCGCCTAGATCACTATTCCAATGTACGGATATTATATTAATGTTAATCAGACTAATCTCGTGAGCCTAACAGTGTTGATTAGAAAATATTGATTCATGAATTCGCGCTGGGAATTTTACTTTAAAATTTATTTATTTCTGCTACGAATATACTAACTAACTAACTCCATGGCACTACAGCCCATGTAGGGCCTTGGTCTCCTCAGGTCTCATAGCAAGAAGGTTGGTGTAGAATAGCTAGTCCTACGTCCAACCCCCAATCTGGAGGACTATTTAAAACCTCAGGGGTCAGGGTGTTACTACGGTATTCTGCTGCAGGTCCTTCGGTGGTCTTCTATCACGAAGCCACTGAGATGGTTTCGCGTTGCCATCCTCAGGAAGCCATTATAAAAACGAATATACGAAAACATTAAATAAAAAATATAGATTATTTATATATATATTTTATTTTGATATCAAAAGCCACGTAGTTGGGAGGGTTTTTTTTTTTGTTCATATTAAAAATACAGGAGTTTTTCTTACTACTGTTTTTAAATTGGGGCTTTCTCTAAATTGTAAATTTTTAATTTTTTTTTTCAATTTTCCTCATAATTTAATAGGAATTAGAAGTTTTCTCCAAACTGTTGAATTTAAACGACATTTTTCGTTAAATTTGAAATCCGTTAAATCGAGGGTCTACTGTAATCGGTATTTTCTTCAGTTTTGTATTTTGTTAGAAATGATTGACAATTGCAGGAATCGGAAGTCAATGAAAATGCTATTCTTCAATTACATGAACTGTGATATTTGAAATTGTACATTATTCAAAAGACATCAGTAAATTAATATAAGAATGGTAAATAGAATTGTTTATTTTGAAAGACTCGTGGTTGCATGAGTTGATTTCAATCTGATGTGTTTATTCAGTTATTAAATAAATAGGCAGAAAAGATTGCATTAACACTTCATTTATGTTTAAACGGAAATAGAACATTCGGTTGTTAATCATTTCAATTCACTTATTGATGATAATTCAATCAGATCAACTCATTCGATTGTTTAGATAATGGGTTCAGAGTCAAAAGAATAAACACAAGCCTTAGTTTCAAACTAACTTTAACTTTTTTAATTTTAAATCCTTTTTAAGACGTACAAAATTAAAAAAAAAATCACAAAATGATCTTTCAGAAATTTGAAAATATTTTCATTTGAAATATGTTTGTTTAGTATTCGCATGAAAGAAATTCCTGGAAATATTTTTGCCCTAAATCCTTTTTGTATTCAATTTTTTTTCCTAAAAATTGTCTGGATATTAATTAAAACAAGATCTTCAAGTTTCCCATTGGTTGAAACTTAAGAAATAGTTAATTTATATACTTAATATTAAATTCATTGTTTATTATTCAGTCACCAAAGGAGTATCCTTCGTATTTCAGCTTCTTCCTCCACCTTTCAAATTCCATCTCCATAGAAAGATTGACTTTTAATTGCGATGAAGTCATCATTTTATTATATCATCGGCGTTCTTAAGCGCTTATATCAGACGAGGCGTGCTAATCGACTGGAACAACTGAAGGGACTTTATCAGGACATACTCCGGGTGGGGTAAAAGATCCTAGCAACAATACATCCTAGGTTTCACTGACTTCATATGGAACCCACTTGTCCTCTGTTGCATTTTGCCATTTCGTGTAATCGATTGGAACTTGTTGTTGGGAACTGCGATTCAAATTCCTTTTGGCTCTACGCCGAGTTTTCGTCTACCAATTCTTGAATATTAGCCTTTTCACACTTCTAGGACAATCTATATACTAAAATTCCTCCCCCTCCTCCTTGTAAAATATTTAATATTGTAAATTTAATACATATCTAAGGCGAATTTTCGAGAGTGTTACTTATTCTCTTTTTCAAGCCTAAAAGTAATAACAATTTGTAATTGGACAATCAATCTCGCGGTTTACATTTTCGATTATGAGACATTGTTGTAATTAACATCATATAACATTGTTAATAATTGTCTCATAATCAAAAATGTAAACCGCGAGATTTTCCATTTACAAATCTGGGGGCACGGCAGTGCCCCCGCCAAGACGAACCGAAGGCAGGAAGCAGGGCACTACGTACCTTTTCTCGAAGCGTTTCGTCATATTTTCGAACCCTCATAGCTTCGGCCTGGATAATACTAGAGAGCTCAATTTTTCAGGATAAGATCAGTTAGTAGACTAATGAAATACGCTAAGTTTCATTTATCTAGCTTTTATACTTTGGATTTTATTAATACCTAAAATACGTCGATTTCGAAACTTCTAGGAACTTCCTGAAGTCCTAGAAAGCTGAAATTTGGTATGCAAGCTAAGATTAGCACACAAACAACAAAAAAATTCTGTAACTTTTACCCTCCAACTCCTCATAAAGTGGGGTGGGGGGGATCTGGTTCTGTATACAGTTTGTCTGGTACCGACGACAAATATGCAACATGACGCGATGTTGCAGGCTATTCAACATCCGGAAAGAAAACTCGAAGCGACAGACAGTGTTGACTGCCCTAAATACCTAGCAAAACGAGCTCGCGAGTGCATCAAGAAGAACGAAGATGATGCTTCTATGACAGCAGGGCTAGAAAAAACAATAGTTATTAAAAGAGTGAAAGTTATGTTTAAACGTGATATAGACGTCACTTTAGGTATTGTTAATGGTGCTATAGGAACTGTTGATATTATAGAATGGGATCCGAACGGTAAAAATAAGGCAAGAAGAGTTGTAAATATTTTTAATAACGGTCTTAAACATGAACTAGCGCCTTGAAATAATTAATAGAGCATTCGTCCACCGTGAGCAGCAGTTTCCGATCAGTATCGCGTATACCATCACTATCCATAAAAGCCAAGGGCTAAGTTTGAATAGTGCTGCCATTGATATCGTGTCGTCGACATTCTCTTGTGGGCAGGCTTATGTAGCACTTTCGAGGGTGACTAGGGTTTTTTTTTTTTTTATTTCCTTAAAGTGATTACAATTTCAGTCCTGTTAGGAACCATTAGTTCCTATCAACAGGTGCTGTTTTATTATAGTGGTAATATTGCATAATTTGTTTTTATATAAACATTATTGTATTTCTTTACAAAACATTTCTTTGTATACACTTTTTGTATTTTGTTTTTGCCAATTGGTGTTGACTTTGTTTTAGAATTTTTCTTTCTTTTTTTTTTCTGACATATTAACTTTTGTTGATAGATGTTGTGGACTTTTACATGTTTTTGAGTTCTATTTTACAAATGATTGTAAATCTAAAAAAAGCACTAAACTATAAACTATTATAACTAATCAGATGAGATAAGCATAAAAATGAAATCCCACTCAAAACATTTCATGTAAAACAAGTTGCCAAGACTCATACGCATGCTCATAAGCTTTCACTGTTAAAAAGTTATCAGATCTCATGTAGATCCAAGCCCCTAACTCTACAAGGCCTAACTATACAAGCCCTAACTCTAAAAACCCTATATCTTGGTCAAAAAGTATGCCTTGGCATACTCCAATTACTCCATATCCTTTACATAACTCCATGGCTGTCTGTGCGACAGCCACGAAACGGCCAAGCCATACTTTTTGACCAAGATATAGGGTTTTTAAAGTTGGGCCTTGTAGAATTAGGGGCTTGGCTCTACAGAGATCGATAACTTTTCAATAGTGAAAGCGTTATGAGCATGTGAGTCTTGGCAACTTATTTTACATGAAATGTTTTGGGTGGATAGTTAATGCTTTTAGGCTTGAAAAAGAGAGTACGTATCACTCTCGAAAATTCGCCTTAGATACGTATATTTATAATATTAAATATTTTACAAGAAGGAGGATGATGAATTTTATTATAGTTTGAGCACAGAAGAATATGGAGAAAAGAGATTTAAAATCTATGTACTGTCCGTCAGTAAGATCAAAGTCACTCTATAGGTAAAACTAAACATTTTTGTGTCTTATTATACAAGAGATATTTTCTCCTTGCTGAAATTCATACAAAATACAGAAACATATTTGATTACGTTCTTGTAGCCATTTTGGTCATCACTTTTTCAGATTCTGTTAATTTTCCCTCCATGTTCTATGCCATTTTTAATAGTTATATCAGCACAAACCAAAATGCCAGAAAATACTTTGAATTTAAATTACTTTTCATTACTTTTGTATTAACCTTATTTTATATAAAACAATAGCAATCTATAATATTTAAGTGTTTCTTTCTGAGTAAGATCCAATTTTGTGGGAGTCATTTTATCTTAAGGTGACAAGTGATTAGCAAAATTGTGATTTGATTCAATTGCTTTTCTCTAATAATATTAATCGGAAATTATTTGGGAACAACAAAATAAATTTCAGTGTTTCTGGAAGTCATTCCATTATTTTTTATTTATTAATCTAGTGGTTTCCAAACACTGTTATTTGTATTTGAATAAATCTTTCCCTTTATTTTTTTTTTTTTCCATCGATCTTTGTTCATTCCACTACTGAAGAGAATTAATGAAAAAATAATAAGCCCTGGTGGGGGAGCTTTTCACGTATAAATGTTTAAACTATTGAAACAACTTGGGAAATAATAGACCTCTGAAAGTTAAATAAGGTTTGAATAAAATACTAGTAGCGATCGATTCCACAGCAGCTACCTTTGAATTCATTTCAATTTCTTCTGGAATTTGTTTTTATTAAACATCTTTTATCCATTTTGAATTAGCTAAATAAAATGAATTGTCGCTAATTAAAACAATCAGTAATTAGTGAATAATCTCATTGAAAAATGAGAACAGAAAAAAAGTTACATAACAGCTTAACGCATTTCAAAACGATAATAATCCTAATTTTGGGGGTTTTCTTTAACTTGATCCACATTGTGGTTTGCAGAAAGTTTCACTTACTTTTATTTTCAAAGACTCTTCCTTATTTTTGATTGGTTTATTTTTTTTTTTTATAGGTTGACTTATTTCTCTTCAGTTCCAATTCCTTCAAAAAACGTGATTTCCATAAATTTACGACTTTAAATAGTCAGATTTGCCAAATAAAATGTAAATTTCTCTTTATTCTGTATTCAGAGGAAATCCAAATTTAAAACTATCGGATACAAAAATCAGGTGGTTTCATTTTTAAATCCAAAGAAACTGTAATGACGTTATTTATGAATTCTTTGGAATGACTTTCAATTGCAGTTCTTCGAAATGAGAATCACAATTAATGTTTAAATGTCTCGATTGAAACAAACCATTTAAATTTTAGATTAAACTGGAAAATGCAATAAAAAAACCGCTAGGTTTGAAATCTTTGTAATCATTTAAATTAATTAATATACTAATTTCATAAAAAAAAAGCTGCTTCCAGTTATGCGTAGGACTCAGGTGAAGGATCTGTGAGTCAGCAATAAATTTCTCAGTAATTTCTCATAAAATGTTGCTGTATTTTATTTATATAAAATATATAGACAGTACAAAGATCTTGTGAGGCATGTATTGCTGATGGTGAAAGGAACTTTGAGCATCTACTGTGAATCTTTAAGTGTACACCTTACTGTCATATTAAACATAGGACTAATAAACATGTCTTTTATTTCTGAACCTTAGTGTACCTTCTAGCATATTCGGTTGGCGTTTGCGGACATACCGAATGAATATCGTTTGTTTTTGTATTCCTGAGCTACCTTTAAAGTTTGTAGAGGGAATTTTGAGTCAGCCTGTAGATGTAGGGTGAGTCCATGCAATGTAGAACAGTATGTAATATGGAACACCGCGAGATCTCGATAAGTAAGTAGATAAATTTTTCTGCAACCATGTAAATTACTTGAGCTGTAGGCAGAAGGGAACCATATTGATTTTTGAGCATCAGTCGAGAATTTGCCTTTGAAAAGAAAGCTGTTTGTTTTTCGAGGTCCTCAAAACCTTCTGGAAGGCGAGTCAAATTGGTGATTTTATGAGTGAAGATAAGTTCAATAATATTGTTGTTGTTTGATTTTATCATTAAGCAGGTTTGCTTTCGATTGTTTAAAGTTAGTTTAGTGTTTAATTTTTTCTCTTGCAATAAGTAATACTTGCAATATCCCAGCATTTGGGCACGCAATATGGAACAGCACTCGTACAAGAAACATTGAACTCGTAGAAAACAAGCACGTGACAACTGTGTTCAGGTAGGTTATCGGCTACCTGATTCCTTCCACAATTACAGCCACTTGATGTTTCCTTTTATGAAGCCTTTCAAAACTTTAGTACTACAATTTTTAAGAGATGTTTCTGAAGAAGATAAGAGACCGGAATAAAGATTTAGTAATGTCGTTTAGAATTGCCACATTATTTAATGCTGCTTATTACAAGGTTGATAAATTTCAGTAAACTGGTTTAAGAAAATAGATCTGTATCCGCTAAAGCATGAAATTTTCCGAGAATAGAACTTTCCTATTATGGGCAGCAACGAAAATGAAGTAGCAAAAAATGGCCTAGCTGCAGTGTCAGCATCACGAAATCTGTGTATTGAGCCATATTTCCTATACGTAGTGGAACCATCTCATCAGCACCTTCATTTCAGCATTACCAATCTATATAGGGAGCCAAAAATGTTGGTGTAACACCTTACCGGTGCTACAGCTAAAATTTGAAGACAAAATTGGAGACATGATGGCTGGAACTTTTTTTAATTTTAGACCAGTTGGCATGGAATGACCCAAATATAACTTTAACAAACAGATAGAATTAATTGTTTTCTTTCGATATAAATTCTTCTGATGACAAATGGCTTTAATATTACGTAGGGTGTTCCAAAAGTAGACTGACAAACTTCGGATGGTTATCAAGGACATCAATTAAAGTAATTTTTATCAGTAAACCAGTGTCTGCAAATAAGAAGTTTCGTCACGAGATAGAATCAAAGACTAATAGCTTGCTGTCCAACTAGTGAATACAAAGGCTACATCATTTTTCTCGGACGGCGCTGTTGTTTCTGATCCGGGTTTTTTATTGCTATCTCTTATCATAAAGAAGTATTAAAACATTACTTTATCAAATCGTAAAATGTTGGGGATTCTAAGCAAGCACTTTTAATGTTCGCGAGTTCAGTATCCAGCGTATCTTTGTTATGTAGTAAATAAATATATTTTACATATTACTCTTGAACTCGTGCCGAAAACGTTTATTTGCAGACTTGGATTTACTGATGAAAATTACTTGGGTGGTTATCAAGGACATCAAAACAAGTTTGGCAGTCTCATTTTAGGTCGCCCTGTATATAGGGAAAAACAGTTCTGAATTAGAAATAACTTACGATTGAAGTTGATACGAAGTAATCCGCTATTAATCCCATCTATTGAAAGCTAATATGGTTCTGAAAGTAGAATTTAACTTTTGTAATAAAGAAGATGCGACCTCTTGCACAAAACATTAGAAAACTGATTTAGTAAGAAAATAAATCAATAAAACATGTTACAAGTTTCAAAGACCTGCCAGCAGTTTTCGGAACTTGTAACGTTTTATTTTCTTATTCTGATGTTTTGTAAAAGCGGTCGCGTTCTCTTTACTGATTTGGTTCTTTTGTCTGAAGGGAATTTATTTACAAAATATCTCATTATTTTACTTCAGGCCAATTTGAAGCATCTGAAGTTTTATTGTTTTCTCTCCAATTCGTTGTCTTTGATTCGTGTTCTTTGTTCCGGTGGATTAACATTACTTAGGGCGAGTAAAGAAGCTTTGGCATCTGGCAACGAAAAGGGGAATTCGAGAATCTGAGGAAAGAATTGGATATTCCTGGGTCTGCATCAAAGTTAAGACATAAGATATTGTTCTGCAAAGTAAATTAGAAAATATAACATCGATTTATTTTCATAAGAAAAACAGTTTTATCAGTGAAGTGCTTCATTTCCACTTTTGTCAATTTTTCAAAAGAGATGTGGTTACTCTTTAATTCTACTAAATAGTTTATTACGAATAGAGAATATTTCGTCTATTTGTTTCTTCATGATACAAATTCTTCCCTGGATTAGGTTTTGAGAGGATTCTGGCTGTTGTTCATGGAAAGTATTTGACTGAGTTTTCATTTGGTTTGAGCTGTTTCACAACTAAAGGACTTTAAGAATAAAGAAAGTTTCGTATCAGACCAAGTGAAAAAGATCATCTTTCAGTTGCATGAATTTTCAACAGCCGTTGAGCCACAGCAAACATCCTAAAATCACTTGAGCTCTAGGTTTGAATCAGAGGCCTACATAACATTTTATTTTGCCTTGAACCAACTTTGAAAAACTACCTCCAACAGCCGAAAATGTATTAAAAAAATCGTCTTCAAAATTTCAGGGATGGGGGGAGCGGACCAAGGTCCACTGAACCGCCCATGCAACCAAAAGAAAAAGGAAATGTGGAGAATGTTTTTGTACCTAGTTTTATATTTGGGATTCCATAAATACCCTTTAACGGAAATTCTAAAATCGTTTATTTTTTATGAAGTATGGCAATTAGGGACTGTACAAACAAATAATATAATTGTTTGAATATTATTAATATTATTATTATGTTTTAATTTAAGTTTATAATACTTTTTTAAACGTTAATATTTTACAATAAGAACATGTAGAAACCCATCTTTTTTAGAGAGGTGCATTTCTAAAGCGGATGACATAAAATCACAATCACAAAAAAATTCATTGAGGCCTGCGCACTGCTGGCACTTGAATTTTCTCACTAATTTTTCATTGGTGAGTTTTTCATTGTGTATTTTTTTCTTTGAGGCACCACTGCGCTTCCGATGTAAAATCACAATATAAGAGAAAACAAAGAAAGTAAGTATTTGATTGCCCAATTATTTACAAATTGCCTGTAAAGTGAAGATTAGAATATTGTTAATTCAAAGTTAATGAATTTGGAAAAGGTCCTACCCGAAGAAGATCATCAATAGGTACGACGGAAATATTGTAGAATAGAAGAAGAAAGAAACACAGATTGAAAATTACAAATATGAAGTGGTTTTTTTAGTTAAATAAAATAATCATTTTTTAGCTAAAGTTCTTCAAAAATAACATTTGTTGAATCAGATTTATTAATATTTTTAATGAGAAAAGAAATTCACTAATGAGTTAAGATAGTTACTACATTGTTTGATGTTCAGTTACTATATATTAAAATTCCGTTTTGGTATGTTTATTATTTATAATAATCAATTTAATGCAAATAATAATTTGCCTTATTGCCAAATTTCTAATATCAAAACTGAAACGGTTTTAATGTCTGTTAATTCTGGAAATTGACCTTTTTGCTCAGTTTATTCTTGCGCGACAATAAATAGTTTAATTTGCCCAATGATTTTTTTTTTAAAAAGATAATTATCATTTAATTGTAAGTAGAGTAAAACGTCAGTTATCCATGAGAATTGGAAGAGGAGTGTCTCGGTAATTAAGAAACACAGTTAATTCAAATTACATTTTATTGAGTTAGGTACTTTTTTTTAAGTATTTATCTGATACTTTTATTGAGTTTGTTTACGTGATGCAATATTGTATAATTACGATTCCTGTTATTTAAAATGTGCAGTAATGAGATTATTACATAAGACCAGCTTTAATCGACTTCACAGATAATTAAACCACGGACGTTTTACTCTATATTACTGTATTTAGACATTTATCTTATTTTAATGTTTTTATTTACGCTTTAAAATTTCTTGTTGCAATTCTGAATATTTTTCGTTACCAGATCAAAAGATACTGGTCCATCTTTGCATCAAAAACTTCGCTCAAATTTTGTATTTTGTTATTTTTTTCAAATATAGATAGCACCAAAAAAGTTAAGATTCTTTTGTAATGAACAGGTTATTTTGAAACAAATGAATGAACTATTACAATTTACTCTTCGAAAACTATTAAGAAGTCTTAGTTAGAAAAGTCTAGCAGAAAATGACAAGTCAAATTTCTGTTCTGAAGATCCCTTATTTCTACACTGGGATAGCGAATTACTTACAGATATTGCGGGAAGTATTGAAAAGGTTGACAGAGTGGCAATACTTGTCACTGGAGATGGGAACGAGAAATTGCTAGGAGCTCCTAAGATTCTCTGTGGGACTGGCCAGGAACAAGCTACTCTTGCCTAAACGCTCTGGATGATTGAAACCTGAGGACAAATCTGCGTGCTCTAGTATTTGACACAACAGCTGCCATTACAGGCTTGAAGATTGGAGCATGTACTATTCTTGAAGAGAGTTTAAAGACTAGTCTTGTGTGGATTCCATGTAGACACCATGTACTTGAAATTGTGCTCTCATCTGTTTTCAGCATAGCTTTTGGTGTAAGTGGGGTTCCAGCTATTCTTATATTTAAGCGTTTTAAGAAACAATGGCCTCATATTGACAAGGAAATATATTCTCAAGGCAGAAATGATCTGTTTAACATCAATGACCAAACAAAAAAAAGCTTAGGGAAGAAAAAAAGCTTAGGCTATTCTACTGCCCTTTTAGAGGATTCACATCAGTCAAAGCAGCCTCGAAACGACTATTTAGAGCTGTTGCAGGTATGTAATGCCTTTCTTGGAGGTACAAACCCATGATCAAAAGTAAAGTTCCGAGCCCCAGGTGGTTTGCACAATGCACGTTCGATGACAAAGGCTATATATTCTCTTAAAATCTATTTATTCAAAGATCAGTTTACACTTACATCTGCAGAAGTAAAGGGAATCACTGAAGTAAGCTTGTTTGTAGCCCATATCTATCGTCGACATTGGAATGAGGCAACCAAGGCTGAGAAAGCTGTTATGAATGATGTCATTCTGTTAAAGCAAATCGAAGCATATCCCAATTGCAATATTAAGAAGGCTGCTTTTGTAACATTTCAACGCCACCTGAACATTTTGTTGGACTGGCCCTCTTTGATTCCCGTGTCAGTGACGCCACAAAAATTGAGATGGTTAAAAACTTACAGCGCTCCGAAGGTTAAGGCCCTAAAGAGAGTAGAAAGTAAATCTTTTAAGCATGACAGTCCTCTGGAGACATACTTCACACAGCGAACAACAGAAATCTTCGACATTCTCCACACCAACGGAAAAGAAAAAGCTGTTTCTTTCCTTTGCAAGGATCCTAAGTTGTGGCCTTTGGATCCCAACTTCATCGATCTCAAAAATGAAGTGCGCAAAATGAAAGTAGTAAATGACTGTGCTGAAAGAGGTATTCCTTTATCCAAACATTTAATACCAGTATCACAGAAAATGAGGAACAGTTTCAGTAGCTTCTTCGATTAGTTCAACTACACAGAAAAAAGTTGCCAACGTCCAAGAAGGTGACGCTGATGGCCAATGATGTTATTAAATCTCAGTAAACAACAACAAACTATTATATGTAACATTAACATTTCAGAAACCTTCAGAAAATTATGACCACTGTAAATGTAAAATAACTATTCCACAATATTTCTGTATATATTTATATCATTAGTAAAGATGTTTTACCAAAATTTCGGTGTTTTATTAAAAACTCCACTTTGACCTATAAAGTGTTAAATCATAGGGACCCCTAAATATTGACCAATTCACGTGAATTTTTTTTTTCTCAATTCTATAATAACATATGGAATAAGGGCAGGCTTGTGGAGACTACGATTTCCAAAATTTTTGTTTTTGCACCACTCTAATATATTTATAATATATATAATATATATACACACACACACACATATAAAACACATAAAGTTAATGCATCGGAAGCGCAGTGGTGCCTCAAAGGAAAAACACACAATGAAAAACTCACCAATGAAAAATTAGTGAGAAAATTCATATGCCAGCAGTGCGCAGGCCTCGATGATTTTTTATTTTAAAGCATAAAAATCCAAACTGCGCATTTGAATTATTAATAATAACAATTGTTATTTACTATGACTTCTCCTGGCTGATGATCGCCAACGAGCGTGAAACAGCTGTTCCAGGATGTCACTTGGAAATAATTTGGTCTCACCCATTGTTATTATTTTTATTATCACAAAAATATTAGTTCGCTTAAAACTTAAAAACTATTAAACCAGTTTGAATGTGGTTTTACCAAGAGGAGTATTTGATCTCAAAGTATTACTTTACTACCTTAGGCACTCAAGCAGTGAAGGAAACACTTCAAAAACCAGACGCAGATTGCACGAATTAGACAAATGTTCTTTTGAAAACAGACATAATTTCGCTGCATCTTTTAATTATTACGTTCTACAATTAACATAAATTGTTTATAATTTTTGAATCATTCAATTAATTTTAATGCAATTGTCTGAGTTTTGAAGAAGGTTAAATTGTGGCTTATAAATCATCGCTACATCCACTGTGGAACACGGATAATAAGACATTTTTTTTTTATGAAGATGAATTTCATTGTTTTAATCTATTTTAATTATTTCTGGATTTATCGGTTTTTATGAAATTTTCAGATGTTTACAGAAGGATGCTAACAAAGTCATCGACTTAGACTTATAGGGTTTCAGTCATTACGATTTAATGATAGCGGGGTAGAGCGTACGCGGCGCCTCCGCTGTCTTGAGAAAGGGACTGGAGTTCTCCATTCTCGCTTGGTGGGAAAGGCAAGGAAGGTCGTGAGATCTCTTACGATGAACGCTTTTGAAGTAATATAGTTTGATTGACATTTCTTGAAATATTCTACTATTCAGAGTTTATTATTTTTTGCTTTATGTAATTTAATACATTCTAAGTAAATAATCTTTAGTTAATAATTCATATTTAGTTATGTATGAAATTGTCAACTCATTCTTTTTGGAAATTGTTTAAAAACGGTAAAGTTCCCAATGTTTGTAGATATAAAACGGTCTACAAATACGGAGGAAACATTAACAATGCTTTGCTTTCCAACATGCATTCAGGTAAATCAAGTAATAGTTTAATACAACATGTCTTGTGCACCTTCTCAAAATAAAATTGTACCCATAATTTGAATCATCTAAAGTAACAGTTTAGGATCTACTGCACCCGAGAAAATTCCGAAGTGGATAAAAGCAATTTAAAAAAATATTCAAAATTAAGTAAACATGAAATTTATGAGATTCTAATAAATTTTAATTTAATTTAAAAGAAATAATGCTATGTATGTAATTGTTAGCAAAGTATTTTGTTTTTGAGTACTGTGAGGGTTGTGTAATTCGTGATTAGAAACATGGTTTGTAATGTTTGGACCTTCCGAATGTACGAGACAGAATTACAATCATTCTAATATTTGATTTTGAACGGAAGAAGATAACCATACAAAGATAATTACTTTCAAATGTTCTTAAATGTTAATTTTATAGGAGTTACGACTCTTTCCATCATTTCATGAATACTCGGAAAGTTTCATAACACAACTGTTTTGGAATTGAAAGATTTACTCCTCACATAACAATTTCTGCTTTTTTTTTTTTTTTTTTTTTTTTCATTACGTCGTGATTTTGAATGAAGGTCATTTGTATTCTGCACATGATTTCACCTGACCTGAATAATAAACTTTCACCAGTCTAGAACTTTCTTTAATGTTCAACCTGAAGCGTTGTTGATCGAAACATGGCTGTTGTGGATAATTTATTTGATAAATGCTTTTCAAAAATCCGGTTTATAGATGTTCACGGAAGACCTTCAAAAATGGACAACAAGTTCACGGTTCAATTCTTTTACAAAAGGTTGTGATGGTTGCTAGGCAACGGCACTTTCTTCTCTTCCCATAAAACTCTATTGTACGTGACTCAACGGCAGCTTTCCAACGATGGTCACTTTATGGAAATGGTTATTTTTTTTCGACGATAATGTTTTACGGCTCTATTTCGACAACCGATATCCAATAGCATTCGATGGCTGTAAAAGTGCCTTTTCAATAGCCGATGGAGACCTTGGAATAAAGTTCTACAGATACTTTAAGATTGGTTATAACAAGGAAACATTTCATCACACAAAGGAAATTACTTCTTCAATTGATGTCTTTAGATTTTAATAAAGCTATTTATAACAATAAAATTTCAGTAACATTTTTTTTCTTCCATAAAATCAAGATGGTGAAGATTTTCATAGAATTCTTTTTCTTTACCCTCCCGTATTTAGTCTTCCGACACAACGTGAAAATTTTGTGATTGTTATAAATTAACATCCGAAATACACTGTTTGACCGCCATTTTGACTTATATCTTTCGTTGATGCTCCTGTGATCTGGCTTGAGCTTCTTATAAATTCAAGACAGTTACATCGACTGAAATCCCGTTCTTCTCTCGATTTCCCAAGAGTAGCCTAAATGCTCTTGGAAATGTAGCTACAAAACAGTTACCAACAAAACATTTATTTATACAATTGGAAATTTGTAATACATTATTTAGAATCAGAATGAATAAAAAATAAAAATAAAAATAAATAAAACGAACCAAATAATTTTAAAGCCATCTATATTCTCAGTTCTCTCTATAACTAAGTTTTGTAAATTACTTAAAACTAAAAGAACAAAAAAATAAAAAATGAATAATTTTAAAGTTTGTATGTTAAAGGAAAAAATAAAGTTTGTATGTTAAAGGAAAAAATATTTATTGAAACAGCTGTAATTTAACCAGTTCTACGTAAGCTAAACAGATAGTAAGAAATAACAAAAGAAAGAAGGAACATATTTGTATTTGATGTCCATATCATTGGCTCTCTACGGATTTAAAGTAGACTGAAACATTAGGAAAAAAATTATTGATTAAAGAACAACAAAAAATCCAATGATTGATTTTCTGCCAGATTTTTTCTTGTAGGGTGTTATCCTTGAACTAAGAAATTACAAGAAAATACAGAAAAAAGACTGAACTAAACCCTTCTGAAACCCCATTACAGCAATCGACCAAACCAACCCGACTTAAAGACAACGTCGTCAAAGACATAACAAAAATACTCAACACATGATTGGACCATATACTTTTGAATAAATTAAAAATCTTATATATTCCTCATATTAACCTGTTCAAAACCATCTTCTGATGCTGGAGAACTTGTTTCTCTGAAACTGTCCAGGGACTTTTTATATGTATTGTATATATTTTTTAAACTTTTGATACAAAATTCTTTTTATGAAACCCAAGGTGTGCTCTTAGTATTTATTACTTTTAATCAAATAATATTTAAACCACACGTTACAATGTTTATAAATTTCTTAGTTGATAATTAGGTAGAATGAAATGGATACGATGTTAGTCTTATTCAGTAGCTCCGAGACGATTTCTTTCTTATAATTATTCATATTGTGAAAAGAAACATAAAATTGCCTTTTTTCTCGTCTTAGTAATCAGAACTTGGATAAATTTAAAATGTCGTATGTTCGTCCATCTTACTGTATCTTAAAATCAATTGGAAAGTCTACGCTCCAACTTTCCAATTTTCATAATTTAACATTGAATTGCCTCTTTGATAAGTTCAGTATAATTTTAACATTTTATAATAATTTTATAAAAAAGTTTAAATGACTTGTGTTTAGCCAAATAATTTATTTTCTCTTTTGTCGCTTCCTTGAAAAGAAATAATACATTCCTTAGTCTTACACAGATCTGAGAATAGCAACGAAAAATCCTTTGTAACATTACCTGAAAATAGATAGAAGTTGAATAAAACAGATACAAGCTAAAATAGCAAACAGCTAAAGGTGATCCTTATTTTTCAACTGTTAATGAATCACTCTGCCTAACATTTATTGGATGGAAATTAATCCTTGTACTTTAATACACATAAATATAATTAAAATAGAAAATTTAAATCAAAATGAAATAAAAGTTAATGTTAAGAAAAGTTTGTTCGTCTGTGAAATGTTTTGAAAGTAGTTTAATTTACTATAAAATAAAACAAAGAACGCACATAACTAAACAAAACACAAATTCACTGAGCTATTTTTGATATTTGTGCTGGTAATCGGGGACAGCGCTGTTTCAAGGCTTATTGGCCTATCATCAGCCCGACCCAACCAGCATACCTTAGCTCAGTGACATGGGACGAATAGACAAAACAGACAAACACACAAATCAATGACCCCCTGAATTACAAAAACATCAAAATAAAATCAAGAATAAAAATCAAGAATACAGCGCTGTCCCCGATTACCAGCACAAATATCAAAAATAGCTCAGTGAATATGTGTTTTGTTTAGTTATGTGCGTTCTTTGTTTTATTTTACTGTAAAAATGTACTAACGCACGTTAAACTTTTGTCTAATTTCATTTACTATTACCTGCATTTAATCAAAATGATTCTGAAGATAATTATTTTTTTTTACAAATAAAAATGAGTATTTGTTTATTGGGAATTAAAAAATTAAAAAAAAACCTTTTGGATCCTAAATGATTTATGTTGTAATGATATTATTTTTTTGTTTTAAATTGAGACTGGGATAAATTCTTTTGATCATCTCCTATGAAGTTCATTCATTCACTAAGCCTTCCAGTGCTGATTAGATTCCATTGACTTTTGTTCTATTCTGATGGACAGAGAAAATATTATTTAATATCCATTAAATACAGTTACACTAAAAACTCGTTTATCCCAAAATCTGGTTTATTCGAAACGATTTTAGAATATTTTAAAAATACACAAAAACACTTTTCAGTCGCGTTAATCAATATTTAATAGCGTACACAAGCGATTATGTAACTAATTCTATTAATAACATTAATGCACAGTAATTAATATTAATATGTACCGGTACAGGATATGTTTAAAACAATATATTCCGGATTATCCGAAATTTCGTTTATCCGAAACGGGCGCGGTCCCAACAAATTCGGATAAACAAGTTGAGTGTAATTGTAATAAATAAATAAATTCTGAAATCCTACTGTGCGTCGTCTTGTAATTTTCAACATCTCTCTCGGAATTGAGACCTAAAATCCATTATTTTCCTTCAATTTTGATTCTAAAAAGAGTTTATAAACTAAATCTGCATCAAAAATCCTTCCTTCTTGACTTTTTGTTTATAATTGCTTCTAAATAATGCTTTAATGTGATCCACTTATAGTTTTACTTATACGAGCTGTTCTAAAAAAAATTATAGTTCATCAATTATATTAAAAGTAAAAAATAAACAAAAAAAAAAATAAACCTCTCACTGCCTAAATTGAATTTTTCATGAAAAAGAATAGAAGACGTTTTTTATTCTGTTTCTTCACCAGCTGTAGTTTTCATTTTAAATTAGAAGATCAGTAAATTTATTGTTACCTAAGGAGAAAGATCTTAATTTAAATAAATTATGAGTTCATTATGTTCAAATATAATAGTTATCATCCCAAATGACCTTAACATAAAAATCAGTAACCTTTGTTTAATAAGTAGGAGGCGAGAAACGGGTTGATACAAAATAAGGTTTAAGAATGAATTAGAGGTTTCGGAAATTTTCTGTTGGATCGGATGCAATGTACTGCATTTAAAACAATTGTAGCGATAGGATTAGTAAACCAATCACAATGCTTCGCAACGACTTCTGATATGTGAATGAAGAAAATTATTCAAAAGTTGTTAATACACTGAATTCCTAATAATGATTTAAAAAGAAGGATGAGTAGAGTACAGATTGAGTCACCTTTACGTTAGAATAGACTGTGCTAGGGTGGTTCTAGAAAATGCTCGCGCGAGTCTGTTTGCGACCCCATGCTATCTTACCCATCTCTATTTATATGGAATAATCGTCATTCTTAACTCACACCTTGTTAATACACTGAATTCCTAAAAATGATTTTAGAAAAATCACTATTTATATGGAATAATCGTCATTCTTAGCTCAAACCTTGTTAAGAGACTGAATTCAATAACTTTCAATAACAATGGGATAATAATTTTACTTTAGAGAAAATAAAGTAGTTATCAAAATCCTAATTCTAAAGAATTACATAACCAATATCTCATAATGTCATAAGTTGAGAAACTGTGAAAAGATTTAAAATGGGGAGAAAAAATGAAGAATAAGAATGGCCCATGAGGGGATCGAACCCACGACCTTCGCGTTATTAGCATGACGCTCTAACCAACTAAACTAACAGAAGCCGTTGTGAAGCATTGTGGGATACTTGTCCACAGACAGACAGACAGACAAACCGGACCATAAGGCTTCAATCAGAAATCTAAAAACCATGGATGTGAGTGATTAATATATTAACGTATTTGAAAAAATACAGGGAGATATTTCGCTCGTAATCCCACATAAATCTTAGAATCTTTTGATATCGAAGGTTTTCCGGAGATAAGCTTATTTTTCAGCGAATTGAAAGATGGAGAGCAGATGAGAAAGGCTTATCATCATTCTACGACATTTAGTCCAATACTTTATTTCTATTTCGTTATTTTGTTTTAAGAATCTTATTATCCAGGATCCATCTGTCAATCAAAATACTATTCTTGATAGAACTACACTTTTTTTTTATTGCATGGAAACAATTTAGTGGCAACATGATTTGCCTGAAGTGCAAATGAATTGGATTGTCCTCTTAAGGTTAGTCAAGGATTTTCTTTGTCTTATGATTCCTTGTACATTTTAGGAATTGTAATAACTTTATAGTAATATTGAACTGCGAAATAGATGGAACCCAAATTCAAAAATTACTGTTAATAGTAACTTATTGATTTACCATTAAAGTTCCTCTTAAAAACATAACAAAAGGATTTGATTGAGAAGATATTTGAATTAAGCAAATGTTAATTTATTTGAAAATTGGAATTAAAAATTTTTCAATCTCTTAAAATTCACAACTTATTGACTCCGAGAATTTTTGATTTAGTTTAACTTTGTAGAATAATTCTTTAACTTTCTGTGATTAAAGCACGTAATTCCATCTTGAGGCTTTTAATCCAGTGATGTTAATAGATTTTGTTGGTTTTTGATCTTGTAATTGCTTGCTTCAATAACGATTCAGTTCCTTAGGCAAAAGACTCCTCGTTATTTCTGTAGAGGGAAGGGTAGGGGTCCACCATTTCTACTCAAAATCTAATTGAGACATCCGTTATCCACTTAGGTTTTCAGTAGATTGCTTCCTCTCTAAATTTCTCAGAAACTAATTGAAAAAGAAAAAGTTTAGTTAACTTCGTTTCTATTTGTCAATGCAAATATTTGTCAGAACGAAAACAAATTCCCAGAGGTTTTTAATCAAATGAAATTACAATTTAAATCGTTCCTAATCAGTGATCGACATTACTTTTTAAATAACATTACTCTTTGATAAGAAGTTATTTTAGTAAAATATTTTTTTCCCCAAGTTCATAGGTTTTTTTTTGTCTAAATCTTAAAAGATTTTTTTTTAAATACCCTGATTCTTTATTTTTTGCCGTTACTAGAAACTTTCAATTAATTAATTTTGAAAGAATTGTTAATTTTTTTTCATGATTTTCTTGCTTTATTAAATTCCACATCTTTTTTTTCTTTATTGTGAGATGTTTGGAAAAATTCTAAGACTTTCCGATCATTCTTTGAAATATGTTTGCTTTAATCATAATTATTAATTTTATTATTAGAAATTGATATTCAATAGCAAATCCCGAATCAATTGAATTTTTGATTCTATCTTCTGTAGCCTGTTCTTTACCTGTTTCCTCGGGTGTTGGTATCCATCTCTCTTCGAATCTTCTGGACTCTCTTCCATTGTTCCTCTTACCAATCCTGCCAACGGTTTTCGGCCTTGTAACATCTTCTATTTATTTTCTTATTCTAATGTTTTTTGCAAGCGGTTTCTTCCTCTTTACTGATTTGTTTGAAGGGAATTTATTTACAAAATATCAAATTATTTTATTTTAAATTTTTCAATTTAAGAAATTCTTAGTGGTAGATTTATTCGTTTGTTTCATAACTCGGAACAACAGTTGCTCCCAGTCTAAATGCAAAACTTTCACATTTAAAGTGTAATCATTTTTACCTGTCTGCTTCTATCTTTATCTCTAAAATTAATTTGAATCCACTCAGAAACCATTGGCAAAAATCGACATTCACAGTTTTCCTAATTGAAGAGTTTTTTTTTTCCTTTTCTTTTGTCTTTTAAATCAGGTTTAATTGTAGTCTAACTAATAATGAAACACTAATAGCTCTTCGTTTCCCTTCCGCCTTCGAAACTGTGGCATTTTTCTTTTGGTTTCTCTGCTTTGTTGGCAATTTAATTTGGTAACACAACAGTTGTCCAGAGAATAGTTGGAGAACAAGTTCTCTCTGGTGCCTGCAATCATTAAGTCCTTTTATGAATTAAGTGGATAATTAAGTCACTAAATTGAAAGTACAACATTATTTTAAGTGACAGTTACTATGGCAACCTAGTATAAATTGCCACTGAACATCAGCATTGCACTAATCAGTGAACATATTTCATTTTGGAACAAGGTTTCATGAACTTCTTCTATTAACTAATTGTTTCTATTTCTAAGCAAGTTAATTGTCTCTATTGTTCTTAAGATCAAACAAGGCTTCTTGAAGCTAATTACGGCGCTCACTAATCGATAAACGTTGTTGATGAAGGATGTTTTAATCAAGAATGCCATCGCTCTGATTTCTTCTTACATCTAGATGGACTTCAATTCTGTGCTACTGAAATGTCGCTTAGTTTGTTGACGTTTCTTTTTACTTGAAATGCAGCTTTTGTTTTTATCTTTTAACTAAGAATTTCGTTTCAGATTTGCATCAAAGAAAAGGAAGAAGAATGAAAAACAAAACGAAATAAACATATTTTTCAAATTCGTATTCTCACGTCTTACAAACTAAATTAATTGATCGAAAAGCAGATTTAATATCAATAAACTTGAGGTAGCTTTCTTATATACGAACTTTCCTACATGGGTAGAAATTAAATATTTTTTTTTTTTATTCTTAGACAAAATTAATATTCTTGTAGTCGGTGATATCAACATAGTCGGAAATTTCTTCCTTAATTTATCTATGTAACCTTAAATTAAAAATTACTTGAAACTATGCTCTACTTACGGCTTAAAACATTATACGGAATATAATAGAAACCACCAGAGAATCAACAACAAAATCCCAACATTTTGAAACCTACATAGTACACTGATTCTGACAAATAAAAGGATAATATATCTGATTACAGGGGGTGGACACCGTAACTTGTGGCCATTTTCATATGGATGTTAATTTCATTTGTGTAGCAGAGCCACGCCACCTACAATACACGTCTGCTACCTAGAGGCCATGGAAGTTGATCAAGCAGCAGCAGTCGTACGGGTTGCAAGTGAAACTTTTGTTAGCAGTGAAACACCGTTATGTCCAACTTCTCAGACTCCGAAAAAGACATGATAATTGGAGCGCGCCTCGCTGGAACTTAAGTGACGAAAACAGCCAACTTTGTGGGTGTTGCAAGAAATACTCTGTAGGTAAGACAGCCTACAGAAAACATGGTAAGAAGTCATCTGCGAAACAGAACAGTCAAAGCTCACTGAATGGGTGTTAAAGCGGAAAGTGACCCGACAGCACAAGACAGTGTCCGAGAGAATCTTCGAGATGAAAACCCATCTCCAGGATCCCGTATCAACCAAAACTATTCAACAGGAACTCCATTCTGCGGACATTCATGTCAGCGGCTATTCCAAAACCATTGGTAACGCCATGGAATTCGTTGAAGCAATGGCAATGGTGCCACGAGCACAGACATTGGACACAACAGCAGTGAGGACACGTCATTTGGTCTGACGAATCTGCATTTATATTTTTCAAGCTCCACAACTAAAAATAAATAAATAACAAGATATATCAAAGGCTTAATCTGCCTTCTTTTTACAAAAAATAAAAAAAATAACAATCATGAATTTCTAACAATTCAAAACGTGATATGTTCCACACGACGCATGAAGCATTATTACAAAAATAAAAATAAAATGTCCAATTGTCCTTTTTTTAAAAATAAATTTTCTTATCTTTGAAGAAATAAATTTCTTATCTTTGTGTATCCTTTGCGTATTCTTTCGAGATTAATGTCCAAATTTTCGAAAATATATGTCCTTTTCGAAATAAATGTCCAAATTTCGTTATTTTTGAAGTATCCTATTGAAAAAACAAGATGAAGTATCTTTTCGAACCAAATATCCAAAAACTTGCGAAGAAATCCTGATTGTCATAAATTTCAAATCTTCTTTAAAATCTTCTTTTGAATGCATTTATATTATTTCAGACCACTGGACCCTCAGAAGCCTTCTCATGTTGACTGCCTCCTTCCTACTGTTGAGAATGGAAGGGGTGCTGTGATGGTGTTGGGTGCGATATCTTGGAATGGTCTGGGACCACTTGTATTCCTCATGAAAAGATCACAGCACAACATTATCTCAGCATTCAGTACGATCATCTCCATCTTACGCTGCATACTGTGTTCCATGGCGAATGATCTCTGTTCCAAGACGACAACGTCCCCATTCACACTGCTCGGTGTATCAAAGCATGATTCGTTGAGCACGATTACGAAGTGGAACTTCTCGTCTGGCCTCCTTAGTTTCCTGATCTTAACATAATCGAACTTTTGTTGGGTATTTTGGAGGCCAAAGTGAGTGCAAGGTTTCCACCTCCCTCCACACTTTCTGATCTAGAGACTGCTCTGTACGAGAAATGGCTGTATATAGTCTTGAACATTGTGCATGACCTGTAATTGTCCTCCCACGTCGTATACAAGCTGTAATTCAGGCAAAGGATGGGCTAATACCCTACTAATAAAGATTTTGTGTCGTTCTACAGATGTTTATATTATTTTGTCCATTCCCTGTATGTAAAAGATAATATATCAGACCATAAAAAGATAATGACCAATATTTCAACCAATACATTTATCTTTACCATGAACAATAAAACAAAACTAAACGGAAATTACTTGTATCTGATATTATTTACTTCAATTCTCAGACAGATAAGTAAATAGCAAAACAACAAACCTTACAGTATCACGATGTGAACAAAGCAATAAAACGTCTCTTCAAAAAACGCAAGATAGTATAAAAGATGATGAAACGTTAAATTTCAGAAAAAAAAGCAGAACCAAAAATGTAAACTAAAGTGTTGAAAGATGAACTGATTACGGCTCACCCCGTACCATGTGTGTAATGTTTTATTTTTATTTCTTATTACACATTAAATCTATGATTTAACAAATTTTTATATATAAACTTACTGTGCTTCTTACATCATTTTAATATGAAAACAAATAAATCCGTAGGACTGGATAAAATAATAAAGAAATAAAGGAACACAATGGGTCGTATATAAAAAAAATTCGAAATTTCCAAACAAATCAAACCTATCCAAAATCTCTGAATCACATGACTGTGTACAAATTCATAGAAACAAATAAATAAAACGGTAACCAGTAAAACACAGAAACCAATAGCACAGTCAAAGAAATTGCAGCACCATAAGTTTATTAGAGGATACAAACATTAATTTCAAATAAAGCAAAATAATTTACAGATTAAAAAAAAATTGATTGTTTAAATCACCGGTACTGGGAAAAGAATTGAAGAAAGATATGTCATTCGAAGAAAGGCACAAAAAATGATTAGTAACTATTTAAAAAATAGAATTCGGTTAAAACAACTTATGGAAATTCTGTAAACTAAAAACAGGAATTAAACAAAACATTTTAACGTGCTGTGAAAATTTTTAAAAACGAAGAAAAGAGCAGCACAAGCATGAAGAAAACAAAAGGAAATCGCCTTTCTGATTCATTTTATGGGGAGGGAATTGGGAACAGCTGTTTCGTGCTTTTGCGCACTCATCAGCCCAAACCTCGCCCTCCCCGATAAAGGAATCAG
>JAFIDM010006943.1:3451636-3469347 GCA_023159025.1 Thereuonema tuberculata
TAAAATGAATCAGAAAGGCGATTTCCTTTTGTTTTCTTTATGCTTGTGCTGCTCTTTTCTTCGTTTTTAAAACAGGAATTCTTGAAGGATCTAAGGGGCTGTCCATAAACTATTTTACGCATGTCAGGGGGTTGTGCGTAGCGTGACGAGGGAAAGGGGGAAGGGGTCAGACAAAGATGTGATTTCACTTTCACTTAAAAATGCATTTTTTTTAAATCAAAAATATCTACAACTCCCACAATTAACTAAAATTTTAAAGTTCAATCGTAAATATGCTTGAATAGGAGGAAGTTGCATCAAAATGCAAAATTTCTAATAAGAAAAAAAATTAATTCATATTTTCATTCAGATCTAACTTTCGATTATTTGTATTTACCTATATCAAAAAGAAATCGTTTTAATTTCAGATTATGATTCTGTCCAAATATCTATCCAAAGATATAAAAAAGATTTAAATTTTGTTTTTTATATAGAACTATCGATATTTAAAATGTAAATTTTCTAGAAAAGTTTCAAAATGTATGATATATTTACTATTGAGAATTAAAATGTATTGAGATTTTTATGTTTGGCTGTTAACTAACTGTCTAGAGAACAAAAGACACAATTTATTTTCTATTGTTCCGCGGTCTTATGGTTTGCCAATTAAAGAATAAGGTTCTCGATGAATTCTACGTCTGATTAAACGAACTGATTAAGTATTTGTATTCAGAATACCTGTTAAAGTTAAAAATACTTTATTTTATAAGGGGAGAGGTGATTTCTGATATTGTGACGTAATATTAGGGAGGGAGGGTAGAAAATAACAAATTATCGTGACGTAGTTGATGGACACTGGGTCCATTATTGGTTTTAATATATGCGGATATCTTATTCTGCACACTACAATGTGTTAATGGGATAATGTAACGTGTGAAACAATGTGTTTGCTTATGACCAGACTTCGTAATGACAAATACTTCCGACAATATTCAGACTGCTCATCATTTCAAACTGACTACAAAATAGAAATAAATAAGACACAAATAAAATTCATGGCAATCAAAATTAAAAACGAAAACATAATCACCAACCGAACTTAAAATACACACATTTTAGGGGGGGGGGGGGAAAACAAGTAACAAGGAACAAACTGTAAATTCTAGCTGTAAACCAATAAAAACAGATAGAATTGCCAATATCTTGGTACTCATATAGATAACAAATTCACAAGGCATGTTCATATAATCTTAATTCTCCAATAAATCACTTAAATCTTTAACAACATTAAAAATTATTTTCTCTTATAAGCTAAAATCTTAATTTTTAAAAAATTAAAAACTAACTTTTTTATGGAAAAATTAAGAATACTTCAAAATCATTTCAAGGTCCAAAAGTGCGGCAAACATTCGAACGTGGATAATGAAGTCTTATAGAAGTTACGGAACTACGAAATAACCCATGAAATGCTATCGACGAAGGCCTGAGAATTGGCGAAATTGTATTTCATCTGAAGATATTAAAGGTAGCCTTGTGTTGGACTGTCCAATTGATGCGAAGGAATGATCTAAGTTTGCGAAGGAGGATAACTGGTTGAGGGAGGACTACGACAATAGGATTTCGTCCCCTCAAATCGCTAACGCTGATCAAAGTTCTTCGAAACACAACCTTTAAAGCCAAAAGAGAAGCCATTGTTCTGATTAAAACAATGGGGGCAGAAGCATTACTTCCCACAGTAATGTTAGCGATTACGGCAGTCGGTGAAATGAAAGCATTGAATACCGTTCCTGTGGTTATTCAAGGAGGTTTGACCTCTTGTCGAGCCTTTAGGCGTTTCTGTAAATAAACCTTTTAAAGACCATCTCCGACGGTTTTACTGTAGCCCCTACAACTTCACACCTAGCGAGAATATTCAGAACCATCCATTGATATTCTGTGCTTGTGGATTGATCGAAGATTAACAATTTAAAAAGGTTTTAAAAAAACTGGAATAAGCAACTCCATGGATGAATCAGAGAATCACGTGATATAAGAGGATGACGTAAACAATAGCAACAATGCTGTTGTCATGAGGATGAAAGTCTGGAGGAAAATGACTTGAAATAGGAAAGGTAAAGAGCAAACATTTTTTACGAAAATTTTTTTATAGTATTAAGAATATTTGATATAAAAATTTTAATACCGATATTGTACTCTTTTATTTAAGTTATTTATTCCCGATCCTGATTTGATGACATCTGGGGGCACGGCAGTGCCCAGCGCCAAGACGAGCCGAAGGCAGGAAGGGCACTTCGTACCTTTTCTGGAAGCGTAACGTCGTATTTTCGAACCCTCATAGCTTCGGCCTGGATACTAATAGAGAGCTCAAATTTTCAGGATAAGATGCAGTTAGCAGACTAATGAAATACTCTAAGTTTCATTTATTTAGCTTTATACTTTGGATTTTATTAATACCTAAAATACGTCGATTCCGTCACTGACTGACTGACTGATTGACTCATGATCATCAAAACCTCTAGGGTACTTCCGGTAGTCCTAGAAAGCTGAAATTTGGTATGCAGGCTAGGATTAGCACACAAACAACAACAAAATTAAGAAATCCGTAACTTTTACCCTCCAACCCCTCATAAAGGGGGGGGGGGTCTGGTTATGTATTATCGAACCCTCATAGCTTCGGCCTGGATAATACTAGAGAGCTCAAATTTTCAGGATAAGATGCAGTTACCATACTAATGAAATACGCTAAGTTTCATTTATCTAGCTTTTATACTTTGGATTTTATTAATATCTAATACGTCGATTTCGTCCATGATTCACTGACTGACTCACTGACTCATGATCATCAAAACCTCTAGGGTACTTCCTGAAGTCCTAGAAAGTTGAAATTTGGTATGCAGGCTAGGTTAACACACAAACAACAAACAAATTAAGAAATCTGTAACTTTCACCCTCCAACCCCTCATAAAGGGGGTTCCGGTTCTTTATTATAAAACAATTTCTGAAAGGTATATCCCACCCAAAACATTTCATGTAAAAGAAGTTGCGAAGACTCCCATGCTCATAACACTTTCACTGTTAAAAAGTTATCAGATCTCATCTTACAAAAAGAAATGAAATCCCACCCAAAACATTTCATGTAAAATAAGTTGCCAAGACTCACATGCTCATAACGCTCTCAGTGTTAAAAAGATATGAGATCTAATATTGTGGTGATTTATTCGTTGCCCTGGTTCGTGGAAATAAGATAAGAGGTTCGTGGATAGATCTGAACAGGTTCTCTTTATTTACAAGTGTGCAAGGGTTTATATAAGTTTATTTACATGAGTGTTGATTGGCTGGTGGGCTTTAAAATGATTGGTGCTTTTAAATGATAAGAGAAATTAACGGAAAGATTTAAATTTAAGGTGCATGATGGGAGCCCCTCCAACCGTTGGGATTTAAAAGTAAACAAAACAGGAATAACCGTTAACGGTTGGGATTTGAAATAATACAAGTGATTCTTGTAAAAGAAGTAAAAGATAAAATACATAGAAATACATAAATAGAAATAAATATATAAATACAAATATAAAACTCATCACAATATAGAGCCAAGCCCCTAACTCGACAAGGCCAAACTCTACAAGCCCTAACTCTAAAAACCCTATATCTTGGTCAAAAAGTATGGCTTGGCCGTTTCATGGAACTATTTCATCCCACCCAAAACATTCCATGTAAAATACGTTGACAAGATGCTCATAACGCTTTCACTGTTAAAAAGTTATCAGATCTCATGTAGAGCCAAGCCCCTCACTCTACAAGTTCTAACTCTAAAAACCCTACTATCTTGGTCAAAAAGTGTGCCTTGGCATACTCCATATCCTTTACATAACTCCATGGGATTGTCTGTGCGACAGCCACGAAACGGCCAAGGCATACTTTTTGACCAAGATATAGGGTTTTTAGAGTTAGGGCTTGTAGAGTTAGGGGCTTGGCTCTACATTAGATCCCATATCTTTTTAACACTGAAAGCGTTATGAGCATGTGAGTCTTGGCAACTTATTTTACATGAAATGTTTTGGGTGGGATATTATTATTCCAAATGTTATTAAATATAAATAATGCTTTTAAAGATTTTTTTTTCATTTACTTCAAGAATCAAAAGTTTCAAAATATATTGCAAAATGATATTTGTGACATGTTTATATATAAAATTATTAAATTACGCAAGTTATTTATGAATAATGTACTATGGAAACAAAATCGCTATTTACAACTATTTTCAACCCTAATTTTTTATCTTTGATTTTTCTTTGTATTCATTCCCTTCCTTTTTGTTCTTGGAAATTTCAGAAAAAAAGGAGGAAATTACGCGATTAAATACTTATAAAATTGAACTACAAGTTAAACAGAACAGTTTATAAATTAAACAAAAAAAATGATGTAAATATTAAAAATTTAAACGTTATAAGAACGTATACTGCAACAAAAGAAGTATCTAATTATCTAGATCAGAAAATACACAACATTAACAACATTGAATTTAATACCAACGGATACATTTTCGCCTAATGATAGAATCTTGCCTTAAATTACTTGGAAACCTTCAACAAAAGAACGAACCTTAAAGGTCAACAAAATTGCTTTTAGTTACTTTGTATATTATATGGAAAATAGAGAAAAAAGGTTATTTTATAAATCCCTTGTTATTTTTTGGACTATTCAGAATGTAAGTCGCTTGAAATGTTAAAAAGAACAGATACATGTTGTCACTAGAGATACTCGTCAACAATGAAGAAATTTAGGACCCTAAAGCCATTAAGGGTCATCTGCATGGCCTTTATGAAACACATGCAAACGATCATTTCTCACTATGTGAGGATGGATACAAATTGAAAGAAACAAGATAGTAACAGAATTCATTTATTGCATTACAATGCTCGTTAATGATGTCAATTACAACTTTAGATGGACTCTGTATTCTCATATACCCCTGATTTTGCTCCAATAGATTTTCACTTATTTGATTTATTGAAGACTGTCCTTCAAAGGGAATAACTATTCAGATAACGATGCAGTTACCGAACAGTTGCAATAAGATTGTCTAAGGTTAGCGGACTTCTTTTTTGACAGAGAGATGCAGGCCCTTTTATGTTAGAGGAAAAACGTATTAATTTGAACTTTGTACAGGCGTCAATGTTTGAGAGGAGACCAACCCACTGACTTAATTGTGTCTATTACGAAGTCAAGAGAAGTTAATAAGAAGAAATTTCTCTATAAATAGAGATTTCTCTATAAATGTTGGAAAAAGAAATGACGCACATCGAAGAAAGGGTTTCATTGCTATGAAATTTCGCAAACGCAATAAAGATGTAAGGAAATGATTACATTTTAATTTTAAAAGGACTTTATATTACAGAGTATTGACAACGCAACGATGCGTAGTAAATCCTGCTCTGTCAGAGATAAAGCCCAAATACGGTGCAGCATGGAGTCAAAAAATAGTCTAATGTTGTCCTGTGATGCTCTGCAACTGTTGGGCGAGTTCCGTCACAGTCCGTGATGGCTGCCACTTCCTGTCTAAATATCCCACACATGCTCAATTAGCGGGAGGGTAAGTAGCTGGCTGGCCATGGGAAGATATGAACCCCATAGAGACAATATTGAGAGCGTCTCGCCGTTTGAAGTCTTGCATTATCTTGCTGGTAAACAGAGCGGGAGGGTGTGACAGCATAGACAATACAATTGGCTGCAGAATATTGTCACTGTACAGACTTGCTGCCCTAGGAGAGATCGATTGTCAGAATAAAACTCCAGATGCCACTCGAACACTGCAGTCGGATAAGAGCGATGATCACGCCTTCAAATTGGTGATCATCTGTATCGATAGAAAAGCAGGATTCCTCATTTCGCACACCCCTATTTTGAGAACTCAGTTAGACCTTACATATTTTTATTAAGTTAGGAGATAAGTTTACTTTGATTAATGATGAAACACGATTGCAATTGTACACCAGGATTTCCGAGCTTGATCTCACTCCGGACGGTGCTGCCTATGGTGAGCGGCCAATGATTAAAGAATTTATGTCCACCCCTACCAGTGGTCAGCGAATGGTGTGCCTTTATAATATTTGATGAACATATGTGAATAGAGGATAGGGAGGATTGTCATGATCACCTATTACACCTGGATGTCTTGATCCTTCTGTTATGCTTGCCTCTTTTTGTAACTGCTGCCAACGTAGACTGACTGCCATCTCTCCGACCAAGTTGGCGGCCGTCACTTGTGCGTATCCTATTGAACCACTCTTAAATTCGCTCAGTTGCCTGTACTGGTAGGAGTATTTCATAGACACTTAACAAAACGGCAAAGACACTTAGATATTCCGTCCTTGGAATGCTCGTTGCGATCATTATTACTTGTCTAAATGCATTTTCTCACACTTAGCTCTTACTCTATTTTTGAAGGCTAATATCTTTTTATTTTTGGTATTTTTTTTTTTTTTTTGACCACAGAGTGTAATAATCACAATACGTGTCTTTTATTATATATTTTTATATAAAAGGTATTTTTTTATGGATTTATCGAGAGCCCTGTAATGATGCCCAGCCTTTAATAAAAATTATTGAGAACTTAAAACGCTGAGTCGATGCCTATCAACTATAGGCATTTAAAAACAAAGTGGCGTGAGTATTTACCTTGGAGAAATTTACTTTTAGTGGAGAAATCAGCTTTTATATTCTGACAAAACATTCCAATACTCTTTTAAACTTAGTCTTTGTAAGTTTTGAGTTTGAATGTATTTTCACTAATGGTTGCTTTGTCTGTTAATTAATTGTCTGTGATTGATTTTAATTAATAACTTGAATTAAAATTATTTTAAATTGAATTCATTCATCATGTTTGTAATTATTGGATCGAATTACTTTATTTTTAATTAGATTATCTAATATACAATTTATTTACATTTGATGCTATTTTGTAATTATTTATATACTATTTAGATGTTTTCTATATACTTTAGCGAAACAACCTTCATTATAAAATTAAGCTATAAAATGGCTTTAAAGATTATAGCTCATCTGATAAAAGAACTGGAGGGCGAATATCTAGGACTTTTTTTTGTGTGAATTTGATCGCTGACCCTTCTATCATTTGTCTTCTGCAGTTGTTGGAAAGACAGTGTTTCTCTGACGCTAAAAACGGTATCTCACTGTCGTGACGTGATAGAATTCCGCCTCTCAGTGGCTGCTTGTTCTGTGATCCCTTGAACGCCTACTTGCCTGTCATAGTAGGAAATATTCAATGATTTCTTTAAAACTCAGATGTAATATTCGATTTACTTAAATTTACTGAAAACTTAGCGATTAATCTTGAATAGATGAATTCAATAAGATGTAAATTTTTCGTTTCCAAATAAAATAGCATTATACATCTTAAAAAAATAATACGACATATTTACTATATGTATATGTATATAAACAATACTACATTTGTATGTACTATAAATATAGTATATATTTACTATATATTTACTGCCGTTCCGACATAGCCTAGTGGACTGGACGGCGGCCTTCATGAGACTGATGCGTCGGAACGTGGGTTCGAATCGCTGTGGCGGCATGACAGTTTTTCATTTCCTTACCTATGTTTGTCAGCCCTTTCCGGTTTACATACCGGAAACACTAATGGTTTCCTAAGGAAGGCCAGGCAAATCTGTTCCAAAACACCTGGCAGTAGGGATATAATGTATCCGAATTTACCTGGTCAGTGTGGGATTGGTCCAATATCCGTCGGAGGGGAGGCCTATAGCCAGAAATGGTTACCAAAAAGGGCTGCAAAAGAAGATATTTTTTGTTGTCATCAGTTCAGTCCAAATTTCAATAGTCCAATTTATCATGAAATGAGTCCAAATTTCAATAGTCCAATTTATCATGAAATGTTGAATTATTGGAACGGAAAAGAATTATGATTTTTCATGTTTACCCCCCAGTAAGTCCCTTTCTTTATTACTTCCCTAACTTTTCTGTTGAAAAAAAAAAGCCCCTTGAATATAAATGTTTTTTTTTTTTTTTTTTTTTTTTCCTAAAGTACTTTTGAGTCAGTTTCACTTCGCTTATTTATTTCTATGAATGTTCCTCTTCAATTTAATAAATGGGATGAATCAACTGACAGCAACGGAATTAAACAAACATAATTGCTGTTTAGGAAACCATGGTGATTTTATTATTGTATTAATTTATATTTTAGAACTGTTGTCAGTCTTCATTGCATTTGTAAACAGCAAGGTTACTGATTACGAAAATTTAAACTCGTTTTTGTTCAGTCATTTGTTCCATATCTTATTATATCGTTATTATATTATTGTTATGATATATATCTTACATCATATGTTAGTTTAGGTTGGATAAAGGTTTGAACAAATTTGAGATCTTTGAAAGTAAACATTTTAACTGAATTTTAATAACCTATTTATTATTCTTAGATTTCTTCGATATCTTTCTCGGAAGACAATTTAAAAAAATATATCCTATGACTAGCACAATATCTGTGGTTTAAAAGAACTGACATTGAAATGAAATGACCATAAAATTTATTCTTAATGATGAAGTAGCAAATTATAAATAAAAAGCAACGTCTTCCAAAAATGGAAGGCGAGAAAGAAAGTGAATAACAAGTTTAATAGAAATAAAAGACAGCATCACTTGACAAATAGAGCGAACAGAGATGATATTTGAAAATATCATATATAAAATATCATATATATACATCAAATATAAATTTTTAAAAAGCTTCTAAAAGGTTTCATTGTTTTCTTTGTTAGTTTTACATAAAATTGTATTAAAATCCAGTTTTGACTCTGGTGTTAGTTTGATTTCTGGAAAGGGGTCACGTGATCTGTCATTTGTTAATGTCTTTGAGATAAGAACAGTAGCCGCTTGTAATTCATTATGTGGTCAACGAATAGATTAACGTTGCTAAGTATCGAAAGTCTTAACACCTTCCGTTCAATCCTAATGATCCAACTTAAGCAAGTCATTAATTTTAATGAAGGTTTTGGATAAAGTGAAAAATCTTCATCAATTCCTGGCAGTTCTCTTCATTCATCTTTTCTAACTTAGAATTTTCAAATTAATGTTTTTTGAGAATTTGTTCCTTGATATTTTTAAGAATACTACGAAATCAAATACTATCAAAAGAGATGAGATGAATTAGATAGAATATTCTGGATTCAATAGGGAGCCAGAATACCTTAATATTCTTAATGAAGATTACTCTTCTAAAGGCATTAATGATAATCAGTTATTTGTTAGAATTTGCAGTGTATAAAAATGGTAAAGGAGATCTTTATTACTTAAAATAATAACCTTCCTTGGTTATTGTTTTATATGTATTATTAGGCACATTAAAAATCCTTTTTCTTTATTATTTGTTTGTATGCAGCTGTTTCCTCATGATCTGTAACAATATTTGTATGTTGTTGTTTTTTTTTTTTAAATGTCAACTTTAGAATATCAAAATATAATGAATAACGTAACAATAATAATGAATTTCTTTACTTTATTTTTAATGTGTATTTCTTGTTTTTTAGTTTAGATGCGTGGATATACTATATTTTTTTCTTATTGATATAATTGAATGACTTCAATTTACAAAAGAAAATTGCTTTACATCAAAAAAAGACCAAACCCTCATTCATTTTGAAGCAAAAAAAAAAAAAGATTATTTTTAATTTAATTGATAAGATTATATTTGTTGCGGCTTTTCTATTGATTCAGTGGAATCTACTTGTTTCTTGTATCAAGTTGTACGAAAGCATCTGTTTAATTAGGCAAACAACTTCATTAGGATTAGGCCTAATTACTGCTATTGAATAGTTTCTCATTTGAGTAGAAGGAAAGCTTTCATCTCTTTTCTCAATTTCCCTTCAACACGAATTGAATCTAGTAATTATTTCTTGAATGACGAAATTGGAGAGAAACAAGATTAGAGATTGTCAAATCTCAACCCATTTCAGTATTTCTTGCTTATACAAGTTCTTATTCCTTAGAAAAGGAAGAATTGTTCATAGATTTTAATATTCGTATTTACAAATAACTAAACAAATCAGATTTTTAACTTCAGACAATTTGGAAATTTTATTCAATGAGAAAGTTTTGACTCAACAATTAACCCTTCACTTCGAAGTATTGACATGAAAATCTCTTTACATTGAAATGAATGTAATTCAATGCCTTATTGGTTGAAAGACTACGATTTCAATAAAAGCAAAACAAAAAAGAAATGTTCTTCTGTAACTCAGCATTGGTTGACTTCAGATTTAGTTGAAATAATCTTAATGCTCGGCTTCCTTTAATTCCTGTCAATTCCCCAATGTAATAGAAATGGAATGAACTCCATTTAGACAAAATGAATTGGAATGACAAAAATCTCCGACTGAGGTTGAAAGAGGGACTCTTGCTATCATCTTAATTGGACTTGTTCTGACCTCTTAATTTATCACCGATGCATCAGCATCATTCCTTATTATTGCAATAGAATTACAAGAAGTTTTCTTCAACAAATTGATGAACTTTGCTTTATTTAAACAGTGGATAATCTCTGCTTAATCCTGTTTTGTTTTAATCAAACGCAATCTCTTTCTATTCCTTGGACTAATGTGATGATGTTAGAAATACCATGAGACCTGCGATTACATTAATGTTTATCTACCAATAAAACATTGTATGACTATTCCCCTATAAAGGACTGTAGACCCGCTGTCCGAGTGCTATCTTGGGATTAGCTCGGTTCAACGCCTGGTGGAGATCGGGGAGTTGCGTTCTCCTGCAAACGAGTCTTAAGGGTGCCACTAGTTAAAGGTGGGCGAGCATCAGACAAACTACTCGATCTCAACTTAGTTTTGTTGATCAGAAAACACCTGGATCCTTAACTTCCAGCGATCCAAGGTTCATATTGGCCTGTAATGGATAATTGTAACCAATGTCATATTTTCAAATTTAAAAATAACTATGGCGATCTGTCATCAAATTTGAATTAGAGTATCCTGTATGTTCATTTATTGACAAGTAAATATCGAATTTTTTTGTTGATTCTCTGATTTGAGATTAGAATAAAAGACTGATTCGCAAGGAGTTCTTTCTGTAGTGGATTCTTGGCATTGGGTGAAATGAGAAAACGGATGGATGAAGCAGCGCTACTGCCTCAACTGATGAACCCATTAACCATCCAAATAAATTACACTTTGAAGAAGAAAGTACATTAAGGAGGTAAATTTGGTTAGGAATAAATAGTAGAAGTGGTTAATTATTGAACTGCGCTGCTCTGTTCAATAATTTATGTGGTGCTTCAAGGTATTGATGAAATGAGATTCTTGTAGATTTACAACAACAGACAGATAAACGAGAAGAAAGGTAAAGTTTTACAGATATTAGATGGATTATAATTGTTGATAATTCCCTACTATAAATTAAAGAATATTTATAGACTAACCTAATACAATATATTCATTTCATCTTAAGCAGATATTTTGGTTTGCATTGAGAGACAAAATACTAAAATAAGAAGTTTTAGAATGCAGTTAAGTGAGTCTGTCTGTTAGTTACAATAACTGAAAACTCTGTAAGCTTAGGCAGATAAGTTTCAGGTTTCTAAAAAACTGATTGTTGGATTGTCATTAGGTCAAGATGATCACTATTTACCATAGGATCAAGAACCTGGAATTGATTATTGGAACGGTGAGAAAGTATTACAAAATCCATTTTCTTTTTAATAAAGTATTAGAAATAAATTAATTACTAGAAATGGTCATTCCTAATTTAATATTTAATTTTTTAGTTTTTAATTGGACATAAAGGGTCGTAATCGAAGTTATTAGCAAATAAAAACAAACGAACGATGAATACAACCCAATTTATTGCTTCTAAATACGATAGTAAGAATATAATAATTGAACAAATGCAAATATATATAAAACTTACAACTATTATCCTGTAAATTAAAAAAAAATTAAAAAAAGTTTCACAACAAGTCATAAAAATGAATAGTTAATTGATTGAAAGTTTTCTGCAACATTTATAAAAGCTTTTCAAAATGAAAATATTTAAAAAAAAAAAAAATACACAAAAACTCCTCGAATGTGCTGTTACAGTCACTTAAAAGACTAAAACATTATTTACATGCTCTTAACTTAAAAATAGTTTTTTTTTTTTATTGTATTAATACAGTGGTTCTGAGATATATTTACCTCTTTTATTCACTTTTAAATGCAATTGAGTGAATACTTTTAAATGCAATTGAGTGAATTCTACTCCTAATTCGTAAGTTTTCATATTTTCTGGGTAATAACAGAGCACAGTACATTTGAATTTTCCATTTTTTCAACATAGTATTTTTTTTTTTCATTACACGGTTCTGACTGTAATTCAGAATTTTCTGTTTTCCTGATGGTTTTTGGTTGCCAACCTCTGCTCTCTTTTAGTAATTCGACTTACAAGTAAGTATTTGTTTAATTAAAACGTATACAATGTTACTTCGCTCTAAAATATTCCCCCTTTTTTTAAATGCCAATAAAGTGTTTCTAAATGATATTTAAAAGAAGTTCTTAATTTTAATCTCAGTGCACGTAATTTAAACTCATAAATGTTGTCATTTCCAAAGCTTGTTTTAAATGTTGTGAATTATTTTTTCTTTTTAAAATTTGTTTTTGATTTAAAGATTGACGTAAAATTTAAGAAGAATTTAAGAAAAATTTTAACATGTCGGAATAAAATGTATTTATCGTCCGCTTTTTCGACGCCTATTCGAGGGTGAACAAGCAAAAACATAAAAATACTAAAAAATCAAAACGTTAAAAATTCCCCTATTAAATACGTTTCGAAACCTCACAGGGGCAGGTTTCTTCTTCATATAAAATTTACAACATTTAAAAGTCTTAAGTTACCCCATACCTTCGGGATGGACAGCTATGGACAGCTGAAGGTAGGGGGTAACTTAAGACTTTTAAATGTTGTTAATTTTATATGAAGAAGAAACCTGCCCCTGCGAGGTTTCAAAACGTCTTTAATAGAGGAATTTTTAACGTTTTTATTTTTTAGTATTTTTATGTTTTAACTTGTTCACCCTCGAATAGGTGTCGAAAAAGCGGACGATAAATATAAGAAGACTGTTTTATTTAAGCTAAAATATTCGACTGTAATTAATTATACCTCTACCTGTTAAGCAACTTAAGAACTAATATTATTTCAAGGAAAAGTAATTAAGATATCGGTGAATTTGATTGGAAAAATTTTACAAGTTTTTGTTTTCTAAGAACTCACAAATGGCTTGGATTTGACTGAATCCCATCACGTTTACAGTTTTTGTTTATTTCCGGGAAATTGTGTGCGTTGTTTCTATTTGACTACTGAACTCTGATCTTGGCTCGCTAACCTTTCAACGCCATCTAATGAAGGCATATGTTCTAATTACAACAGGAAATTGATTTAAAAGCCCACAATGTTATTGGCTGACCTTCGTGGCTGTTCATGTCCAATTAATAAATTTCACTTTTAAATAAAATTGGCGAAGGAATTTTAAAGAGATAACCTTTGAATTTTGAGGGGTTTTTTTAGGACGTATTCCTGTGGAGAAAGTTTTGCAAAAAAATCAAGCAATTTTAGAAAAACTTTAAAAGTGAAACTTGAATTAAACCCCAAGAGTAATTTAAAGAAATACCCTTTAAAGTTTTTGATTAATTTGTTATTTCTCTTGTATTTTTGGATTTCTTTTTGTGAATCTTTAATCATATAGGTTGGTTTCTGTTTTTTTGTTAAACAAGACGATGTAATTAAATAAGAGGGAGGGGGAAGGTTATCATTAATCACGATTAAGATCGATAAGAAATTCACTGCATCTGATCCAAAATTAAAAACATAAAAGGTTTTAAAATATAACTAAGTTTGAGAAATCAGTCGGAGCTGGCTTTAATAGTTTCGAGACACCCATTAGATCTACTTGTTTGCGCATGTGCTGTTGGTGTTGTTAGAAAGGAAATGATGTATTGTTCTTCCTTTGTGTTCTTTCAACGTGTTCTTTTGTCTCTCAGTTGGGGTTTTCATAAAGACAACTTAATGAAGGTGAAAATTGCGGTTGCCACAAGTTCTTGAACCCAATTATTATGAAGAAATGTTTGTTGGAAAAATTTAAATGTCCCTTTTATTTTTAGAGCAGTAAAGAAAAAATGAATAAAAAAAAAATGCCCAACAATGAGACTTTATATCTCATCCTCCATAATCATCTTTGAGGCACCACTGCGCTTCCGATGAATTATTATTAAGAAGCCTTTATTTTAAAACCTCAATTTAAATTTATGAAAGAAATTATTTAAAGAAAAAAATTCTTGGTCATTAAAGAATATAATATTTATTAAAAAGTTGCATTTTGATTGTAAATTCGTCTTTTCATTAAACAGAAATATATTTAAGAATTAAAAATTAAAAAAAAAAAAAAATTTCAAACAACTGATTCTTAATAATTGTCGATATTCACAGCGTAATTCAATATAAGATGCATTTTATTTTGCTTTGATCAAAATATGTTGAGTAGTTGTTTAGTGATGTCGTACACGAAGGGAGAAGAGCTCTTAAGAAGATTTTATCACCTCTACAGTCAAGTTTTTTCTTCACAGGAGCGATATTTTTTTTGGATAGTTTATGATTTGTAATTAAAGTATCCTACTATAGGCCTAAGTAGACCCTCGGGGTCTCGGGGTGTAAAGTTCTCTCCATTTCTAGACCAACGCATTTACCTCTTGGAAAGATGTCCTGCAGCCATTTTTCAGAGAACTGATTGAACCCTGTGTGCCCAGAATTCAGCTTAGAGAAATTCGTTCTTTTAAATAATTAATAATAAAAATATTAACTTCAAAAATACAGTCGGACCTCTATTTAACGAAGTCGCTAAATCCCGAAAAAAAGTTCCTTAAATGGAAAATTCGTTAAATAGAGATTCACCTTTTAAAATACATAATGTCACGAACACTATTCGTGCCCCGAGCCTCGCTCATCTCCCTAACATACTTTTAATATTTTTAATATTTCTAACACATTTTTCTTTTCCATTTCTAACCTCACACATCTCTCTCTCGCCTTCTCAGTCCTTGGCGTCTGTAAGTCTGAAAAAGTCTGAAAGTCCCCGTCAACTCGGCACCAAGAAACTTTAAAACAATGGTTTAACGACTTCGGGAAGGGCCCGAGAAAGCTCCTCCAAACGGTCCACAAAGGCTATCAGGCCATGAAGCCTATTGTTCACCGTTCTCCCAACTTTCTCCCTTTTGTTATGTGCATCGGGAGCCCGGGAAAACAAAGGGCCTGATGTAACAACAACGAGTGGTGTTGCCACAAGCGGTGATGGGGACAGAAATGTCTCACCCACCCCTCCCAGGAATATAACGGCGACCCCCGGGAGTAAACAAGGCAGTATCACAGCAGTGTCGGAGCAGTATCCGAGGAGAATCCGACGAGCAGCGGCCAAGAGCAGGAAGCGAGGTTTGGGGAAGGCGACACGGTCTGCGGCCAGCGGCTCCAGTCGCCAAGAACCCCACCCGCATATTTCCCTGCTCGGAGTGGATCCACGTCGGAGGCAAGCAGCGTTTGAGAAGGCCAGGCGCAGGCAAGACGACCCGGGCTCACGAGTCAAGCGTGTACGGTCATCGCAGAAAACCTGCCCGCTTTCATTTTCACTTGGAGCTCACCCCCTAAAGAAGGTCGACGGCAGTGCATATGCGAAAAGGCGGACACCAGAGAAGACATCGCGGACTCGTTCAGAAACACGATTCCGCCAGTCTCCAACCCAGCCGCCTGTCCGCTCTTAGCTGTCGACATCTCCGGAGATACGGAGATCGAATTCAGTGCTCGCAAGTGTGCCTCCGCTGTGCCCAAAGGATGCCTCCGAGACCGTCCCAGCCATTCATCCCCGTCAGCGAAGGATCTCCCCCCAGTGCCGCCCAGGACAGATCCGAACGGACAATTTGAGAGAGAACATGTAAATTATCTCTTTACTTCATATAATATACTTGATATCTTGTATTTATTCTATCAGTTTATTTCTGTAATAAAATCTTTCTTTTAACCCTTTACCTGAGTTTTGCCCTTTCTCTTTCGTCTGAAAGGCGCGGGCCACTTGTCTCTAGGCTGGCTTTCCACGGCACCTCCCCCTTTCCCCGTCCAAACACCTCACTCCCACCTTACACACCTCCCCCCCCTTGTCCCGTAGTCGTGGTTTGCTTAGGGATGCGTTAGATGGCGAGCGCCCCTTAAAACAACACGTGACAATAAACAATAAATATTATTAAAAAAGTAATAACTTTAATGACATAAAGCAAACATTACCACATGAGTACTTAAATTTTACTAATAAAAGTCTGTTAATTTTGTCTGAGTTTTTTTTTTTTTTTTTTTTTTGAAAAAGTGTTTTCGCTCATAGTATGTCTCGCATCTTTGCAATGCACCAAAAACCCCTTCAGACATATTTTCTTCAAATTGTAATCCGCGTCGGATTGTTTCAAATGATTTTAGCATTTCATCATACCAAGGTTTTAGATTTCTGCATCATGATCATTTCCATTTTCATCATCTTCATCTTCACCGCAATTCATAGTTATATTGTTATTATTTGTCACACTCTCCAAAATATCCGATTCAGTTAGTGTTTCCGAGGTCTCAACTTCAAAACAGGTGAAAGACAATCATCAATCAGCACATCATCGTTAATTTCTTCTTTTTCCCTCAGCTGTATCCACATTTCTTTCCTTTCCTCTAAGGGAATATTAATAATAAAAACATTTCAAGGAGGAAAAAAAAATAGATATCACCAAAAAGTTCGTTAAATAGACAATGCACTTCGCTATTTGGAGGTTATTTTAAGATGAAATTAGCAAAATGTTCTTGGTTCCAAAGAAAAGTTCGCAAAATAGAGAAATTTGCAAAGTAGAGGTCCGACTGTAAAGCCATACACCTGACTAAGTGCACTTGAAGAGGCCGTTTCTCGACTGCGAAACGTCGTGTTTATTGTATTCTATTTTTGTATAAATTAATTTTTGTCTCCCTTAGTCAGGTGTATGGCTTTATTTTTGAAGTTAATGCTACTCAGTACACGTAAAAGTTCTATATTATATAGTCATTATAGCCATAGTAATTGGAATAATGGCATTTCGTCATATTTGTCAGGAATATCGAACCAAGGTCAATTTGTTCGTTATTTTAAATCGGAAGATGGCGGCGGCTAGAACATCAGTCAAGTTTAATTTTATGTGCTACTTTTGTGCAAGACGATAACCATTGATGGATGTTGGCTGATAGAGGGCGCCATTTGGTATTCAGCATTGAAATTTACCGCAGCGCTCCTGTGACGTGTCCGTGGCCGCATGCGCATATCACTGTTAACTACTGTAAAACCTCGTTAAGTCGTCACGCAAGGGACCAAACATTTTTGACGACTTAAGCGGAGTGACGACTTAGGCGGAGTGGGCATTTTTGAAGAAGAAAAAAAAAGAACACTGAAATACAGTATTTTCATGAATTGCTGTAGGATTCGGTGAGAAAAACAAGATTTTCAGAAATCAATGCATGCAAGTGAATGAGTGGGGAAAAAAAAAAAAACATACACATTTTATAGTTACCACATTTTAATCGTTTTAAAAAAAAGGCAATGTCTGTCTTTAAAACGTTCCAGCCAATCATTACTGCCGCGGAAATCTTCAATGTTCAACTCT